>JARJLG010000087.1:0-374030 GCA_029448575.1 Mycena maculata | reverse complement strand
GTGCAGATCGCGCCTAACAACACGGCCTTCGCGCTGGCGCTGGAGCGCGTCCTTGCAAACATGGGCTTCCAGCTTGACAACAAGGTGTGGTCTGGCTTTGTGTCTGGAGATGTCACTGCGATAACAAAGTTTACAGAATTCCCTCCGACGGCGGTTCGGCAACTGTTTCATGTGGTATAGCCACCTCCACAATCTACACAATGAACGTTACACGCGTCTGGTAGATGCCGCCCGCGTGGACCATTTGGCGGAAACCGAGCTGGAGGAACCAGTCGAGGAACCTGACCGTGGCCGGCCGACCACTCGGTCTCGTTCGTCGTCGTCGTCTTCACCCTCTTCGTCATTGCGCTCAGCATCTGCGAGTCCGACACCTGGCCAGCGCAAACGCGAGCGGTCACGGACGCCGGGGCCACCGCCAGTACCGTTCTCAGACCCGCTGCCTCGCAAACGGCCAACTGAATATTTGCGCCGCCGATGCCCCGCGTGCTTCGGCAATTTGACACACGACCCGAGTGCGACGTGAGTTCCCTCCTTTTTGGTGAACGATGTGCGACGGACGCTGACACAAATCCCTACCTAGATCCGACATCAAAGTTTGTATCGACGCCTGCTTCACCCAGAAGAAAAAAGAAGTCTCTACGGGACCCTCCGAAGACCCATCCCAAAACACACTTCGTGCCGGAGCAGCAGGCTGCCGCCACAGAGGCCTACGTAGATGGCGTCCGCACTGTCAAGAAGCCGAAGCGCCGCCGGGCGGCCGCTGTGGAGGAAGACGAAGAGGACGGGTACGAGCACCCCGATCTACCCCTTCCCCGCTCCGTGCTCGACGGTTGCGAAGCTTCTTTCAAGGCAGCAGGACGAGAAACGAGAGAAAGCTAGCACAGAGTTTTTTGAAGACACGGGGATCATGGCGCTGCTCTGTCGCCACGATCGAGTCCTGTGGCTAATCAACATGCATTCCGCCGGCGAAAAACAATTCAACGTCTACGCCCTCATGGAAACCCTCTTTCAGCACCTCCCTCTCGACATCGCCGTGGGACTCCTTTACGACGTAGTGTGTGCACTGGAACGTAGCTGTCGCAAGTGGGGATTCCTCGGGCACTTCATGGATCGTCTCTCCTTCGCGGTGTCGGTTTTTCACGCTTACGGGCATGAATGGGCGTGTCAACTGTTGTTTCATCCCCGCAAGCGAGGCGGCTTCGGGTTTGCCGATGGCGAGGGTTGCGAGCGCTTCTGGCACTCAATCAGCCATCTTATCGGAAACCTGCGTGTATCCTGGGGTAAGCGGTTTTTTTGGTGTCGAAGGCCAGACTGACGTACGAGGCCGGCAGTATCACAACAGAATCTACACGTTGGACACACAAATCGAGCACGCGGACGAGGCCAGCCTTCTGCGTCTCGCGGAATGGATTCAGCGGCGCCACCGACACAGCGTCGGAAAGCGGCGGGAGGCGACGAAGGCGCTGGCTGACTCGGGGATGCCACTGCCATTGCTGCGGGAACAGTGGACGATGCAGGTTATTGCGCAGACAAAGCCGATTCAGCGTATGCAATATCCAGTCAGACAGGCGCTTCCAACTCATGCATATATGTCGTCAGGTCAATCGAAAAATCGCGGGCAGCAAGCAGTCAACGCGGTCATCCTGCTCCGTGTCGCGGTCAAGGCGCGACGACAAAGACTCAAATATATGCGTCAACGGTTCCTTGACGCTGTGGACGAAAACGACACTGATGCCACCGTGTATGAGGTGCAGTTGGCGGCGGCGACGGAGGCTCTGCAGAAGGCGGAACAGAAGCTACGCTTGAAGGAGAGTGCCTTAGGCGTCGGGGAGCACCAGGCGTTGAAGAGACTCTCGACAAACCACTACATACATCTTCGGATGAACGCCCGTGCGCTGAAGCGGCGGCTGCGGGACAGGCTGCGAGCTAGGAAGTTCGAGCTCGATAAGGTGGAACGTTCGTTCCGACGTCTGGTTAACGGTGAGTGTGCCTTGTTCGTAGTGTGTTTGGTTTGACCGGCCAGCTGACGTCAACCCAAAGACCAGAAGCTCTACACGCACACCGAGTCCACTGTGAAACGTCGAGAACCGACAATCGCCAAGATTAATTCTCAGTACAATAAGTTGTGTGCGGATATCCAACAGGCGATCCGGGACAGGAAGGCACCGCGTGGTGCCATAGCGCCACGTCCCATCTCATCCAAAGAACTTTGGCAACTGGACGTGGACGACGGCATCTGGCAGGACGTGGGACTGGAGGACGACGACGACGAACGCAGTGGACGGTCCGCCGGAGAGCCGCCCCTTTGGCTTTCTGTCGAGAAGGTGCGCTCAGGGATAAAAGCGATGCTGGAGCTGGACCGCTACGACGAAGAAGACCTTTGTTTGAAGAAGGAAAGATGTGCTTTGCAGGTGTGGTTCGCTGAGGAATGGATCGTGGTGAACCGCGCGATCCAGGACGAAGGTATGTCAAGTTCCCATTTGATAAGATTCAACAACCTGTTGATGCCGTACAGGTTGCGACGCGGACCAATATCAGCTGGAGTTACTTCGGGACAATCTTGTGCGATTGTGCGCCACCTGGCAGAAGTGGTTACCCGATCTCAGGTGTAGAAGAGGGGTCGTTGCCGTCGTGGGGGCCGTCCGCAACGCAGCTGGCGACGTGCAACGTGGATATGCATCTGCCTGCGAGAGGGGAGGATAGACATTACAGAAGGGGTGGGGAAGAGTCAGATGATGAGGATCTGGAAGAGATTGCTGAGGGAGGTGGTGAAGAGGAGGACTACATTACACTGGAGGCAGTAGAGAGGGCTGACTTGTATCGCCAGACAGAAGAAAATGATTATTGAATCAAAGATTTTTAATTCCTCTCCGACGCGTCTCGACGCGTTTGGCATCACGTGGGGTGCGTCACCGGACCGGCGTCCCGGGGGCAGCGCAAGATCATGGACGCTGTTTGGTGCCGGCGCCTATTTCGCTCTTGACTTCGTACCACCACCATGTAAAGATGTAGATAGAAAGTATGTACCTGTACGCTGCGAGGACGGTAAAATAGACAGGGATCTCTGAAAATGGGCGAATACAGCTCAAAAGACAACAATCCGACGGAATCCAAGGGGAATACGAAGTAGAAAAAAAAAAGACGAATGTGGTGGCATCCGCGGGTGCTTTACAGAACAATGGCGACGGGTGGTGGTGGCTCGGATAGGAATTGCGGCCACCACAGTGCCAGAGAGTGATTTATAAGGTGAGCGGGTTTACCTTCCCTTAACTTTCCTCGCTGACTATCATGCCCGCCGTCCGAAAGCACATGGCACGCTTCTCTTCTCCCCTCCTGCCCGAATCGCTTCTCCCCGTCGGCAATTGAGCATTGCGCTACGCAGAAGAGGAGGACCAACGCCAGGAGGACAACGCCGCGGTCGCATCGCTTCAAGCCCAAGTCGTCGCTCGCCCGCATGACAAGGAGGTTCTGCTCAAATGTCTGCACCTGAGTGAGTTGGCGTTATGACCTCAGCGTGTACGTACTGACGACGACGACGGCCAGAGGAAGATTATGAAGACAAATACGGTACCTACATCTGCGACGAGGACGTGGAAAGCGCCTTAGCGCAGCGGGACTCCGCCCTCGACAGCTTAGTCCAGCGGCGCCGAATCATCAGTGTGTGGGGTCCATGTCTTGATATTTCCCGCTGTCGTCTGATGACTCCCCCAGCGAATACACCCTTATGGGACACGGAGACCATCTGGGACTATGTTCATGACCGTACGACTTTCGCCAAGTTTTTCTTTCGAAAATTACTGATTGTTTGTTATGATGCTCAGGCGATGCCTTCGAGGAGAAGTACAAGACCTCGACTGACATCGACAACGAGTTCCGCGAGGATGTCAACCTCAAGTGCGCCTCCCTTCTGTACTACGAGGAGCTCATGTACGTGGCGGACGGGGACACCCAGAAGGCATCGGATCTAGCTGGCGCACGGTTCCATATCCGAGTTGTCAATCCCTTCCCTGGGAACGATGAACGCCGCGTCA
Source organism: Mycena maculata (assembly GCA_029448575.1). Taxonomy (NCBI): domain Eukaryota; kingdom Fungi; phylum Basidiomycota; class Agaricomycetes; order Agaricales; family Mycenaceae; genus Mycena; species Mycena maculata. The sequence continues at coordinate 369,999 of JARJLG010000087.1, read as the reverse complement.
GTTTCAACAGACAGGGTGCGTCGTCTTGTGTTTCTTTTGGATCTTACTGACCGAACAGTGTAGTTCGTGGCTGGCTGAAGTCGTTTCGCCGCGACAACTTTGAACCCGTGCGGATGGTGCCAACCTTGGAGCACCCCGCTTGGAACTTTCTCTTGCCCAACCCGTACCCGAAGTGTACGGACGCTCGGCTCGAATACCACTGCAATCGTATGCCCTCATTTCCTCCCGAGCACTCATGGTTTGTCCACAGGTCAAGTTTACCGCGACTTTATCGAGACGAAAGTCAAGAGCGCGCGCGAACTCGCAAGCTGTGGGACATCCCCGCCGGCCACTATCTCTCCGGCGATCTTCTATACGACCTTCGACGTTTTGTGGTAGTTGCCTTCTCGTAGTTTTTATTTGAATACATTATGAAATACCATATCTTTGACTCAGACTGTCTGAAGAAAAAATCCTCTGGCCGTGTGCATGGGGAAACGCCATAAGACTTCGAGGTACGTTCATTTCCTGCCGTTGCTGTTGGGTGGCACTGATTCAATTGTTTAGGTGTTCATTGTGCACGGATGGGGATGGTGGCAACCGTTGGCCACCATGCACAAGAGCGGCCCATTGTTGTGGGCGAACCCATTGTGCGTGGCGATTGCCGTTTTTTGGGGGGTGGCTCTTGAGGGCTGCCTATATAGTGTCCTTGCGAGCGACTCCCCATTCCCCTCATCTTACTCTGAAATCTCACTGCACCATGTCCCATTCAACCCATCTATCCCATTTCCCTTGTATGTTTCTCTTGCCTCTTGTAACGCCCTTACTAACGCCCTTACTGACATCGCATTTTCCCATGCAGCCGAGTGCGTGCGGCCGGAACTACGTCGTTGGTTGCACGCGCACAGCGACGGGGAAGACTGCGAACAGTTCTGGGCCCATCGGCCCCGTCTCGCTATCGCCCGGCATGCGCGTCGTAAGTGCAGTCATTATTCATGCCTGTAATTCCACTTCTCGACTAACACTGTTACCCCAGTGGCTGCCGAGATGGCCGAGATGGAGAGGCGCCACGTCCGCGCATTTTTGTTGTCCATCGGTGGGTTCTGAATTCTCTTAGGCTTGGATCCTGGTTAATTAACATGTGTCCCAGCTGAAGCCGCCGCCCATTATTCACTGGCCGATCTGGAGTGGGCCCTTGAGTTCGCATTCAGAGAGCGCTTGCGCCGCCGCGGCATCCAATAGATAATTTTACTGTACTGAATTTGTATATTGGTGGACCGAATTGTTTTTTCCATGACTTGCGTACTTTTCAGGAGGAAATTGGAAAATGGACTTGGCACAAAAGCTTACTTCTACAAAGAAGTGGTAACAACCGCTACGGTCCCAAAAAGGAAGTTTTACCTGACTGGGGGACAAACGACGCGAAGGAAGGTTGTACAGAATCAACTGTATATTTTATGTAGCAGGGACTTGACCTGTGAAACTGGTGAAAAAAAAAAGACTTCGACAAAAAAATAGCATCGTGTAAACAAAGTACAACAACCACTACGGTCCCAAAAAGGAAGTTTTGCTGCCCGCGCGACAAACGAACGGCGCGAGGGAGGTTTGTGCAGAGTCCAGTGTATACTTCGTTATTTAGTGGGAACTTGGAAAAATAAAAAGGTTTGGACAAAAAAATAGCATCATGTAAACAAGGTACAACAACCACTACGGTCCCAAAAAGGAAGTTTTTGGGCCGACGGCATGAATAAAAAAACACTTACTTGATTGTGGGACGGGTGCGAATTCGAAGTGAATATATATTGAAATTTGTATAATGCTAGACTTGGAATTGAGAGAACAAAAGAAGACATGAGTCTAAGCCTACCAAAAAGAAAAGACAACACAAGAAAATATTGTGGGACTTCCCACTTGGCGATAAAACCTGGTGGGACTTCCCACTTGGCGATAAAACCTGGTGGGACTTCCCACTTGGCTTCCCACTGGGCAATAAAACCAGGGGGCTTTGTATGCCATATCTGACAATTGCCCCTGTCTCAATTAATTATTGTATTCCTTTCTGTTTGTGTATTTCCTGTCATCTCGTACATATTGAGTGAAAGATGGATGATGTACCCACTTATATGCCATCTTTGCTGAATCATGGTAGAAGGAAGGAAAGGTGGTTGATGTAAGCTATTTGAGTGGCAGCAGTGTTGGGGTATTGTTTTAGCAGCACGTTATAAGTTTGGCGGATGTGTGGGAGGTCGCCACTTTGACCAGATTAAATAATCTGGTCTAGCTCTTGGGATCGTATGGAGATTCTTGCACAACAATGTATCGTAATTGGAAGGGGGGGGTCCACTCCAGGTTGAGGTTCGACAATCGAGTCAGGCAGTGTTGTTTCAGATATGGTATTCAAGTCGGATGATAGAGACATCTTTCCTCTCATCTCATACATATTGAGAAACAGGCGTATGATGTACCTACCTACATGGCTGAGGCAGTTATAATGGTCTCAGTCTGAGCCATGCCATGCTATGGTCCTGCAGCCCCAGGATTGAACAGGTTTGTGCTGTGTATTATGATAGCTAGGGCACCAATAGGTTGGATTGAATGATCAAGGAATTGGTATACACCATTATCTAAAGCAGCAGGGTAGAGCCAGTGAACCGACTTTTTTTGGGGAAAAAGGCAATTTTTTCTTTGCCACGCTGATGCACAGCATATATGGTGCTAAGACACCCTGGGCCAGGGCTTCATGGAACACCAAAGAACAGCCCAAACGGAGCCCGTACGGGCACAAAAAAGCGATTTTGGTAGCAGGGGGTGCATGGGGTCCTACCCAGGGTGACGTGACCTAGGTGGGCAATCCCACCTCCTGGGGGAAATCCCACAAAATTTTTCGGGCCCGCCTTCGGCGGGGTGGGATGTCCCAACAGTGGAGGTGGGACATCCCACGGTGGGAACACATAGAAAAGTGGGACATCCCACCAAGGTGGGACATCCACCCAAACCTGGACCCCTTAGGGATAGTTAACTCAATGAAATGTGTGACCCTAGGGGGTACTTATATAGGTAGCCTGAAGTGCAACACAATAAATCAGATACCTCCACCCAATTGTCTGCGAACTTTCCTTTGCAGATTTTCCTTTTCTGACCCTGGAAGTTACCGCCACCACCTCCATTATACTGATTCCACTGATGTTGCTGTCTCGACCTCTGCTGCCACACGGATCGAACAACAATCATGATCTTCTTCAAAGTGTTCACAAGTCTCCAAAGGGAATCATCAGGCTGGGTCTGTAGTCATGACGATGATTACTGCTATTTCCTTAAAATCGGAAGCATTAACCATCATAGCTGGCACTGACGCCAATATGACTTTGGACCTCTGCGGCCTATTCACAAGCACTCTTTCATTGTAGACATTATCTCTGTGAGGTACCAAGACTATGCATGAATTCAAATTTTGATGTGGGTCCCTACAATTTTTGTGTAAACTCAAATACCCGCGGGTCAAGTTGCGGAACCCAAACCCAAGCCCACCTGACCTGGCCCCATAAACCCCAGGATTTTATTTGCACCTACACCCAAGCGTAGCTGCCGCCTCAGTGCAACACCTGCTGCAATGACATCTCAGCCGCACCCTGACCCAACCTGAAAACCCCTAGGTTTTGCCCTGTACCAACACTCAAGCCTAGCTGCCACCATAGTCCCACACCCACCGCTGCTGCTGTCACCGTACTGCCGCTACTGCTGCTGCCACAGTGCCATAGCTGCCACTGTTGTGCTGATGGCACGAGTAACCTCCCATCACTATGCAATTACACAATTACATGACATGACTGGTGGTACTTGGTCACGCCCACTGCCACACTGTCTCTGTTGTTGTGTCATCCCACCTGCTGCAACTGCTCCACTGCCGCACCCTTATTGTGCCATCACACGAGCCCACTGCTGCTGCATTATCATCCCGCCTCAAGATTTGGTTCAAATTGACATTCATATAGGGTTAGCTGCGAACCGAGAAATAATACTGACAGCAGTAGGTGATGGATGCAATGTCAGCCTGTACATAGTTACCTTCACTGTGGTGTACATTGCAACGTCTGATTTAGATCAAACCTGTGTTTCAACCCCCCAAAAAAATTGAGAGGGATTTAGGAATGTTGGTGCTGTCAAGCACGATGATGGCGGTGGAGGCACTGTAAAGCTCATTCGTGTAAATTGGTGGTGTGGCAGCGGCTTTCAATGAGATGTACTCATGGGTGCATGCAGACCACAGGATCGCTGGTGCCGAGTTGCAGGGTGGTAGTGACATGATTTGCCGTCAGTGCCGTAGGTTAAAAAGTTGAAGACGACAGCAACGAGAAGTAAGTCATGATATATAGATTTAAAATAAAACACACTATTTAGAGGAACACAAGACACTGTCGAGGAAAGGTGGCGGTGGTGGTGGAGAGCAGACACGCTGGTGTTACCAAATGGGGAATGATGGCATGATGCTTCTTTGCTTCTTTCCTTCGCCTCCGTCTTCACCTATTAGGTCATTTCTACTAACACGAAGATTTGGCCTAAATAAACTTTGTACGTAAGTGCGCTGTCACTCCCTGGGGTGGTCCACCCGTCCTACCTGTGCTCTGTCTGTTCTACTCTGAGTCATCCTATCTATGTTCTACCCATTCTACCGCTGTTCTACCCATCATACTGCCTGTTCTACAAATGTCATCTCATTTTTGCAGAACAGCTCATTTTGGCACACACCCCTTAAAACCTCAGTGCGCAATCCGAATATGTTAGGTGCCAGCCTCACAATGGTGTGTTCATTGCCTTTCATTCCATCCAATAATGTCTGTGGAGACAATGGATGGCATCATCACCTCATCACTTATCTTACAAATTCAACTATTATGTAATTCCATGACTTGAGAGAGAAGATAACAACAACTACAGATGCACCCGGAGGCAAGTCACCTTTTGCAAGAAATTTGGACATTAATTCAAGGACTTAAGATCCAAGATTACAAGAATGGCTACAGTGTGCCCAAAGGGCAGCCCCACATTGTTATTGTGATAACTAAACAGTGACTACATCAGCAAAAAACGGCTTAGATACGTGCCGTTCAGTAGTGTCAGTACTTGTAGTAGCATGGTATCCTAGTCCCCTGATACTGACCTCTTGGTAGCTCTCTGCCGAAGGTTGGTAGTTGCTGGTAGTCATCACGTGGGATCTCAGTAGCAGCCGGTAGCGCACAGTATCCGATGTGCTACCAGTCTACTGCTGCTACAGGCAGGTCAGTACGTCGCAGCTTCCAGCATGTTTATAATCATTTGCATTCAAAAATAAATAAAAAAGCAAAACATAATCATATTTGAAAGGAATACGTAGACAGTACAATTACTCAGCGCTCAGCGCGGCTCCAGGCGCTTCACCATCGTCAGCGCCAGGCCCATCGTCGTCGGCCCCAGCATCAGCTCCAGGTCCACCGCCGTCCTCGGGTTCGCTATCAGTATCACCCGTTCTACCTTCCAATTCCGAACGAATGGCCTCCTGTCGCACATCATCGATGTTCGTACGTTCCTTCGACGATGCTTCGAAGCTGAAGGTCTGACTGTATCGACATCACTAAAGAGAACATTGACGTGATTTGATACTCACGATGCTCGCTTGTACCACCTGGCCCTGATCTTCTCGGTCACCGTTGGGTTAGTGGCGCACCACTTATTGATATCCTTGAGATGTGTTTCGTAGGATGCGGCATTGTCCTTCTCGGTGAAGGTGTCGGGAATGTGGGTCCCGGTGGACCACTCCTTCACGAGGAATTCGAGCTAATTTATGCATTATAAACTGAGAAGCGAGGCATCATGGACACGTACCACGGAGAACTCCAGAGCAGGGGGAATGGGATCGAAATATGAGCAGAAAATGGCGGCCAAGGAATGCTTGTTCTTGAAAATGATGTGGCTACGAGCAGCGGCAATAATTGTGTTCTCCCCATAACCGGTGCTCGCCACGACGTCCTGGCACGTTTAGATGACATGAGCTGATAAATCACAAGGGCATACATACCTTGTAGTGAAACGATGCGCCCTCGAGGAGCGCCTCGGACTTGGCCTTGTTGGCAGCGATGGCGGCCTTGGATAAACTTCGTTGGAAGCCATAGTGGGATGGGAATAGCGGCCGGAAGCTGTCAACAACCTTACCGTGGATGTGCGAACCACATTTAGTAATCTAGACAATATGTCAGCGATGATATACAATAAATGAATCACGCACGAGCTTGAGCATATGCTCTGTAACACCGTAATGTTGCTTAGAAGAAAGACACGAATTGCCCCAGCATTCGTTGCCCCACTGAAGCTGGAGTGCCGTTGTGGTGAAGCTCTTGATCATGAGGATGAGGATGCAGACCAAATACTCCCCATGGCGCGGAGAAGGAGGGCCTCAGGGACGGGCTCGTAATCTGCTGCCTTGGGCTTAGCCCCCTTGACGACTGCGAAGCCTTCGTGGAACTTGGACTCCTTGACTTTGGGCTTAGTGCGCTTAGGAGGCGGTGCTAAAGATTCTGATGCAGGATGCCACCGTTTGTCACCAGTCGATGTGTTGGTATCGCCCGCAGTGGGCTGGCTCGGAAGTGGAGGGGGGTTTACCGGAGGAGCCTGTGGTGGTGACGAAGTACCGTTCTGATCGAAGTCGATGTCCATCAGACCATCGTCCTCACCGCCGATTGGAGTAGACAGAGTCGTGGTGGTGTCTCGGCCGACCCGCTGAGCGGCAGGGACTTCAGGAGCATTCCTGAAAGCCCGAGTCGAAATCTTGGGAGTGCTTGTGGATGCGGCCTTGGTGGTCTTGCGGAGGGGAGCTATCACTGGCCGGGGTGCGACAGGAAGTCTCCCCAAGGAGGTGATCTACTTAGGGGTCAAGCGGGGTAATGCTCATGGAAAATGGACATACTGAGGATGCGAAAGTGACGCTGTCATCGTCGTCGCGTTCCTCGCTTTCGAAGCCCCCATCCCCCGAGCCGTCCTCGTTATCTGCCGGCGTCCGAATCAGAAGAGAAAAGGGAGAGACAGGGACAACATACCTTCATGCGACCGGAGCTGCCTCATCTGCTTCTTTGCCTTCTCGTATGCTTTCTGGGAGGCGAGGAATCGCTGCTGAACAATGTCATGGTTCTCCTTATCTGGGATGGAAAGGAAAGAAGATGAGCAATGTGAATGGCAAAAGAGAATATCAGACCTGTCTGCTTCTGCTTATTGGATGACCTCCGACTACCAGCAGCGGTGCGAGTGCGGGCAGACAGCACCGTACTCCCAGAGACGTCATCGTGGGAGCGATGAGTCGTCTTGGCTGGCGCAAGGAAAGGGTCTGAATCGGAGTCAGAATTGGACATGGTGGTAGAGGAGAAAGGACGGACAATCAACAAACCTGTTGGGATGTGTTTGCTTGGTAGCGAGCACATGGACTTGATCCAGCGCACGCGCACGAGGTTGCAGATCCCGACCTGAATTTGAAAATAATGATAAGCCGCAGTCTATTCTCTCTACACGATGCCGACCTTGTCCTCTGAATACTGCAGTGTAACACGCCCGACAATGCAGGGATTGCGCTCGCACATGGAGCAAACCAAGCTCTGTCGAGAGCTCCAATATAATGCCTACATGGAGGCGTCCGATGCTGAGAGTGATTCCGAGGATTCCGATCATGGCGCCAGCGAGGACGGCAACGCGGACATGTCGGTACCTGGCCCTGCGGAAAACCCAGACCTCAGTCCAGACGAAGAGGATGAAGAGGACTTCTACTTTGACCCTCCTGGCGCCGCTGCCTCCCCCCTGCAAGCCCTGCACCGGAAAATCCTCCCCCGAGTTCGCGGAAGCGTCTGCGGGCCACTGTGGAAGAGGTTGAGGACGAGGATGCTCGCTGGGTCCAGGACTATCCAGAGGAAAAGGAAGCTGGTGTACCGTTGGAGAAATGTAAAACCTTCTTCGAAAAATATTAAGCGGACCAGAAAGCGGAGGGGCACGCACCGTGGTATCCATTTGAGAGCGAGGAGGAGTGGGAGCTTGCGCAATGGCTCATGACTTTGGGACTCAGCCAGAAGAAGACCAATGATTTTTTTGAAGTTAAAATCTGTGCGTACCTATTGAGTTTATCGTTAAAAATCAAGCGCACACTGAATTCATGTTCCAGGTACGAGAAGGAATCAATCCATCCTTCCAGAACAATCATACCTTCTTGAAGTACATCGACTCCCTGCCGATGGGTCCAGATTGGTTTTGCGAGCTGTTCAAGCTTGTGGGCGATGAGCTGGATGCGGATGGAAATCCAAAGGTGGAGATCGTCGAAATGTGGCACAGGGATCCTTTAGAATGTGTCAGAGAACTTCTTGGGAACCCGTCGTTCACGAAACAAGGATATAAGCCGCTCCCCGTGTTCAAGGACATCCAAGAGGGCGGTCGAGGTTACTCCAATCAAGAGTTTTCGGAGATGTGGACGGCCGAATGGTGGTGGAAAATCCAGGTAAAGTGTGCAGAGAGCAATGCAAAGAGCGCTTACTCACATTAAGCCAATGCTCTAGGAATTACTTCCTGATGGCGCGACACTGGCACCAATCATCATCTTGTCAGACAAGACCCAGCTGACTCGTTTCAGCAGGGACAAACAGGCCTGGCCAGTCTATCTTAGCATCGGCAACCTCAGGAAAGAGACCAGACGCACCCCATCTGCCCGAGCCACTATCCTTCTCGGCTACATCCCTGTCACAAAGCTCGAGATCTTTTCAAAGAAAAACCATGCTACAAATGCACACCAGCTCTTCCACAACTGCATGAAGGTTATGCTGAGACCATTGAAGGTGGCGGGACGTGACAATGTGAAGATGGATTGTGCCGACGGTTTCGTGCGAATGATCTTCCCAATTCTGTCCACTTACATCACCGACTATCCGGAGCAGTGCCTCGTTGCATGCTGCCGAGAGAACTCCTGTCCTCGCTGTCTCGTCCATCCTGCGAAGCGTGGCAATCCAGTGAATTCCACATTGCAAGATCCGGATGAGACCCTTCGTGTCCTCAGCAATCGATCCAAAGGCGAATTTCCTGTCGAGTTTGTTGACCAAAATTTGCGGCCCATTAATCCTTTCTGGGCCGATTTCCCTCACTGCAATATATTCTCCTGCATGACACCCGACATCCTTCACAAGCTTCATAATGGTGCGTTTGGCGACCACATTGTCAAATGGTCGACGGCTGCTGTGGAGGGCAAAGACGACGAGATAGATCACCGCTTCCGTGTCATGAACCCGCACCCGACCCTTCGCCACTTTAAAAAAGGGGAATATCCCTCACTTCTCAGTGGACAGGGAACGAGCACAAAAACATGGAGAAAGTATTTTTAGGCATCTTGGTGAAGGCCACCGATCCGGCTGTACAGCGTGCAGTTTGCGGCATCCTCGATTTCATCTACTACACCCACTTTGAAATTCATTGCGATGAATCTTTGGCAAAACTTGACGCAGCCTGGCAGGCTTTCCACAGTAACAAATACATATTCAAGACCTTGAAAATTCGCAAAAAATTCGACATCAACAAAATCCACAAAATCAAACACTATGTCAACGCTATTTGGTCTCGCGGTACCGCCGATGGCTTCAACACCGAAAATACTGAACGCCTTCACATTGACCTTGCCAAAATGGCCTACAAGGCCACCAACCGAGTCACCTATACACAGCAGATGACTACTTGGCTTCACCGCCAGGAAGCTGTGTACAAATTCGGTACATACCTCTAATGGGCGGTCCCCAGGTACGTTGCTAATGCCCAGTCGGACCCAGACGGCGACGAAGATGATGGTGCAGATACAACTCGTTCAGTCCCCGGGCCGTCTGAGAGCCCAGATGATTCTGACGATGGCGAGGAGCTTGAAGATGCCGCCGCAGCTGAACCATCCGTTCCAATCTTTTGAGTCGCCAAAACCCCACCATTCCCTAACCTCACTGCGGCCTCAATTGCCGCAGACTTTGGTGCGACAGACTTCCTGATTCACCTCGATCGCTTTCTAGATTCCAAATCCATTACCCCCAAACTCGAACCCGCTGATAATTCCACCTTCCCAGTTTATAAACGCCTCTCACTTTCCCTTCCAAAAGTTGCGGAAGTAACTGCACACAACGTTACAGATACAATCCGTGCTGTGCGAGCGGAGCCGGTCTGCATGTCGGCCAAGGGGGTGAAACCAGCGAAGGCTGGCCAGTTTGACACTGTTCTCGTTCGCACAGAGCGGCCTGGCTCTGACCAACGTCCCACAGATGGTACGGCTTTATTCTCATACACAACACTGGAAGTAACAATTTCCGCAGGGATCTCCGTTGCACGTGTCCGGGTGATATTTCGACTATCGGAGGACCATGGAAATTATCCAGACCCCCTCGCATATGTCAACTGGTACAAACCACTCAAGCCACCAGCTCCAGATATTGGGATGCATGAGATTTCACTTTCATCTCGCAACCTCCGTCAAAACTCGTCAATTATACCCATCACAGATATCTTCCGCTGCTGTCATCTCATTCCAGCTTTCGGCCGCTCTGCAGATCTAACATGGACCTCAGATCGTGTTCTTGACCAGTGCAATTTTTTTTTTCTCAATCCCTATCTCCGGCACCACAATTTCTATCTTTTCTGTTATCTCGTTGACTTATATGATTCCAAAAGGGCCGAGGCACAGCGTAGAGCTCGCGTGCGACACCTGGGGCGGGCAGGGTTGTAGTAATAACAGTGTACTGTCACGGTTAGCATGTATTCAGAATTATGGACCTTACGTCTCATCGATTTTTATTATATTGCACTTCACTCCAGAATCCCACTCAGCATCCAGCGCCAAAAGAAAAGTAGGCACTGTTCAGTGGTTCGTATGTCTACCTGGGTTTGGTGTATGTTCAGATAACATTTTTCATGATCCCAGCACTGTTTAAATGTCGGTTCAATTTTGAACTGCTACGGCGTGCTACGAAAGACTGATCTATTAGTACCAGAGCTACTGACCAGCCCTGTCAGGGCTACCAATGCTACCAACTACACGGGTGAAGACTACAAGAGCTACCGGCTGCTACCAAGTCAGTAGTGAACCGCTACCAGGGCTCTCAGCACTACCAATCACATGCAGGGAGCTACCGAGCAAATTGGTGTTTCCTGATGTATAGTGTGCCCAGAGGGCCATCACTTCTTCAACCATCTATTCAGAAACTTTGGATGACAACATCTAGTCTACAGTGTGCCCAGAGGGTACTCATCTCTTACAAATTCAACTATCAATTTAATGACTCAGGAAAAGATAATAACAACTACAGTGTGCCCAGAGGGCAGTCCCTTCTTGCAAAAAAAAATTCCAACCTTGAAAATTTGGACTGGACGGGAATCATTTACAGCAATTCAAGAGGCGAGCGATATGAAAGTCGCTGACACAGACCTCGGTTTGTCGGTGACAGCTGTCAGAGGGGGGGGGGGGGGGTACAGCCACCGGTCCGAGGCTCCGGCAGGCAGAAAAAGAGTTGAGAACAGAGATGATGTCATTGAAAAGAGCGAATTTCAATCGTTGGCAATTTTGGGAAAAGGTTTAAAACATGCCGATCATTGCCGAGCCGCTTCTAAATCACTTCATAAATTCAACTGTGCGACACTGTGGGCCCGAATTATTTTATTGAGTACCTGGGCGGATGCAGAGTATATGGAAATGGGGGGGTAGCCAAAATCCCGGAGCTGCAGAGTGGAGGATGAAGTCGTAATAAAGAGTCGAGCGTTGAGACCATTAAGAGTCAAGAACAATCACGGGATGGCCCGATTTGGGGACCCCGTCAGCGAGGTCTGTGTCTGATCGAGAAAGATCGCTCGCCTCTTGCAGCAATTCCTGAAAATAATGGCACCGGCGTTTTTTTTTTGCGCGATTCCCAATTTGGAAATTCCAAATGCAGACGGTCGTGAGTTCGATTCCGGCTTCCCGTACCTTTTTTCAACAGGCATTTTTGAGACTCCCGGAGCCAGTAGGGCCTCGGCCCTCCACATGGCATTCATATCGATTTTTAGGCAATATTCATCATTTTCAATGGCATGAGAGCAGGTTGCATGGCGTATGTACCACTAAAGGGCTGCTTCACCATGGTGGGCTTTTTTTCCACAATGAACCATGTTACATATGTATGACCTCGAGCATGTCTGAGCCTCCAAAACTTGTTCAGTGTCAACACTGCTTACGGAATATTCAGGCTGGGCTCAAATACTGGCTTTGAACATCGATTTTTGGGAATACCAGCATCCATATCTACTCCATAATGTGTCAGATCTTTATAACTAGTGAAGATTTTGCTCTGAGGTAGTCTCTCTGATTGAAAAATTGGATAAGATGTGTTCTAGCCATCTCCTGAACATACGGCTAAACCGTAGGAAGATGGTTTTGTGTTCAGAACAGGTTTTTACAGCGTATCTGCGATGTACTTGGGCTTTCAGAGTGAATCAACATCTAATAATACATTTTTAGTCCATTTATACCTCAGGTTTATTGTGTAGCACAACAAGAGGCATCAGAAATGCCAGGATGGCCCACAAAATAAATTACTAGACCACGGGTTCGAACCCACGACCGTCTGCATTTGGAATTTCCAAATTGGGAATCGCGCATAAAAAAAAACGCCGGTGCCATTATTTTCAGGAATTGCTGTAAAGTAAATGCCGACCAGCGTAGTATGTATGTACCTAAAAACAAGACCATGAGGTGAAAGTCTATTCTGGCAATTTTTTGGCGTGGGAAAGGGTGAGGGAATCTGGACGATGTTCGGGACAGACCGGAACCCGGAGTATCCAGGTCTGCCCGGAGGGCGCTAATATTGAAGAAAAACGAATATGAATAAACATAAATTACAGATGCCTTCATTATTCTTTCAGCACTGTCTTGCCCTTCCCTTTTCCCGCCTGCTGCAGGTTGCCATACAGCGCCTGGCCCAGCGAATCTCCGCCGAGGCGCACCACCAGCCCGCGATCCATTAACCACTGCGCGTAGCGCTTCCAGCTTTCCCGTCCTTTCCCCTTCGCGCCGACCGCTGTCGCCTTCAGCCCCTTCGTCTTCACTTCCTTCGCTTCGATAACTGCGACTTCCCCGGCGTGTACCACCAGTTGCCCCTGGGCTTCCGCCTTCTTTGGTGCTGCCCTGACACCCTTCCCCAGCGTGCTGATACTCCCCACGACAAACAGCCCCCTCTTCGCCCTCGTCAGCCCGACATTCAACCGCCTGCGATCCGCCAAAAACCCGATGTACCCCCCAGCGTTATTCCTGACCGTCGAGAACACGATGATCTCCTTCTCGCGCCCTTCGAATCCGTCGACCGTCTGCACCTCGATGGCGCCGAGCTGCCGCGCGCGGTGCTCGCCCAGCACCTCGTTAAAACGCGCTTGGTGTTTCACGTCGGTAATGAGCAAGCGCCTCAGAAGTGAGATCTGCGCGACGTAGGGCGCGATGATACCAATGTCCTTCCCGTTTAAGTTCTACACGTTCGGCATGAGCGATCTATCGATCTGTGTGACAGAAGGGCAGAGTGAGACCCACCGGGTTGTTGAGCAGTAAATCCTCCACCACGCTAATCACAATCGCCGCCTCGTTCAGATTGATACGGCTCTTGTCCTTGAGCGCCTCGCCCCCCGCGTGATCCAAGAAGATCACGGCGGGCCGGGTGCCATCTGCAGCCTCTTTCAGATGTGCTGACGTCGGCGGCATGAGGCGGGGCAGCGCATTCCCCCGCTCGTCGACCGTCCCGTCCTGCAGCGAGAAGTTGTAAAACTCGCTCGACGGGAATAGTGAGATGCTCGGGTGCATCCGGTACTGCGTGTCCAGCATTATCGACGGTATGACTGTAATATCACTTGTTAGGGCATGAGCGCAGACACGAGAACATACGCACCTCCTTCCTCAGTCAGGCGCTCGAAGAGACTCCGGCCGAGTCCGAGGGCCTGCGCCTCTGGGCTCGTGATAACGGGTGGGAGCTGCTTGTGGTCACCAATGAGGGCCAGATGGCGCGACTAACACAAAAGTGAGCGCTCCGTTGTCTCGATCAAGGGCATCTACGTACACCCTTCATAATCGGAATGAGCGACGCCGGCTCGGTGGACATGGACGCCTCGTCGAGGAAAACGACCGGAAAGTCGATAACGTTGAGCGTCGACGACGCCGCCGTGATGCACGTCGTGCAAATCTGCCCCAAACGCAATTAGCCCACGCCGCGACTCCAAGCACTTCCAACTTACCACATCCGCCTTCGAGATCACATCCTCGAGCATCTCCATCTTGAGTGCGTATATCCTCCCCTTCAACGATGCCTGCATCCTGTGCCGCAGCGCCAAATCCGCCTCCATGTTCGCCTGCTTCCGTTTCGAACGCTCCTGTGACGCCACCAACTTATGCTTCTCTTCCTTCCGTAGATCGCGCAGTTTCTTGGATATATCGCGGATACGTGCCTGGCAGTCCTCCTCCTGCTTTACGAGTGCGTCCAAATCGGGCTTCCGCGGGTGGGTCTCGAGCTTGTATTCCAGTGTGTACTCGATGAGTGCTTCCTTCACCTTGCCGCCGAACCCGACGCGCAGCGGCCGCACGCCCGCCGCCGCGAGCCCCTCGACGAGGTTGTCCACGGCGACGTTGGTGTAGGTGCACACCAGCAGTGGGTGCGGGACTTCAAAATGCACCTTGAGCAACTTGATAGTCTCGATGATAGTTTTGGTTTTGCCCGTCCCAGGAGGCTAAGACAAATGAATAGGAAGGTCGCGGAGAATCGAAAAGAATGCAAACCCCTTGGATCAAACTGACGCGCTGCCCAATCATCAAAGCCACGGCGCGTATCTGTGTCGCATTGAGCCCTGTCAGAACAGGATCACCCTCCATAACCAAGGGGTTGGGTTCGGAATACCGCCTCGCCCAGCTATGTATTCGCTGGTCGTCCTTGAACGCCCCGTCAGTATTGGGTGCAGGCCGCTCCTCCTCCTCCTGCGGCTCGGCGCCCTCATCCGTCACAAGGCCTGACTTGGCTGCCTCCACGTCCCTCCACTCATCCCCCCCCACGGCGTTATCCTGGAGCAGCGGTTGCGAGCTGCACAACAGGACATCGCGCAGATGCGTGCCCTGCAGGATCAGCTGGCGGTCTGCGCTCATTGCGGCCTCCTCTAGCCGTTGTGGGTCATGGTTGAGGTGCTCGATCGCGTCGCGCATGCGGTCGTACACGATATTCGAGCGCCCCACATCGATACGCCATAGACCCTCGTCCAGGCCCTCGAGGTGTTCCTGGAACGCGATGCGGATCTGCGTTGCAGAGCGCGACACCACTGAACCCTGCGCAAACGACTCTTCGAGGGGGTCGAACCGTGACAGCAGCACCTGCGTGCCGTTCCTACACGGGGGGTAAATTTAGTTTACGTGAACGAAGAATGGGCAGGGACCGCACTCGAAACGATGCTCGGGGAGAATGAGCCCCGGGCCCTCGAGGAATGAGGCGACGGGGCGGCCGAACTGGTTCTCTTCGAGCCAGTAAGAAGACAGGCCGGTGAGGCAGTACCCTTCCTCTTGCAGCCGAGTGAGGGTCCAAGTCGACAGTCGCTCCTTGAGAACCGCCTCATCCTCTTGCTGCTCCGCCTCCAGCATGGCGAAATATCTGGGGAAGTAGAATTGTAAACGAGGCCATAAGGATGGCAGATCTTACATACCTTTTTGAATACGTCTGTATCGCGTCGTAGTAGGGCTCATTCCATCCGACATAGATGCGCGGCGGCTCCTTCCGCCGCACATATTTTGCTTTTGTTCCCTCTCCCGAGTTTTTCACACGAGACGCGGCACGCAAGCGCCAGTCGAAGCGTGGGGACGACTGCACCGTCTCGCCACCAAAAAGCGGGATGCTGGGCTGCAGCCATTCATCCTCCGTCGCCGGGCCTCTGGGGACGAAAGGCACGGCCCTAGGGCGGGAGTTGATAGCGTCCGCGCGGAATATATCCTCTTGCTCTTCCGGTGAGGGGAAAGACGAGAAACAGCGTTGGCGACAAAAGTTCCTCAGGTCAGTAGACAGCACGACATTATCGCGAGATGGATTAGGGTTGCGGCGGCGGCGGACAAGAACACGTTCAGAGGATGCAGCCGCGGTCCTCAGGAGCCCCAGTCCGTTTGAGACCCGGGCAGCCAGTGTTAGTAGACTCGAGGGTAAGTTCACGATAAGTTCTTGGATAAGTTTTCGGTCATGACGAAAAGCGAACACGAAACTCGGCAAGGCTCGGCTGCATCAAACGGCAGGCCGGCAATCCTGTCACACTTCGCTTAGTCCTGAGGCTGTGTCCCGCCCATCTCCACATCCCGACCTATCCATTCCCGCCTCTTATGACACCAAATAGAGTGGTTTTTGGCCAATTTTGCCAGTTATTCAATTAATGCAAATACATATTGTTCTCTTATTTGCCCTTCAAATCATCTCCGCCATCAACTGCAGTTTGCACGTTCCCTGCTCGACCCTGAGCACCAGAAATGTATGAAATGGGCTGACTTTACTGGCTTTACTTGCTTTACTGTGCTTTCAATACCATCTCACCCACATTCTTTGCTACTCTCTCCAGTTCATTACTCATCTTGACAGACACCATTGCTCCCATGGGCGGTGAACACAATACTTATGTCAATTTTCCTGATGTTCATAATCCCCTTAGGCTACCACAGGCCCCAGCTTCACCAGTCTTCAGCTGTGCGGCCTTTGGAGATCTTCTACACCCTTTTTCTCAGTTGTCTCATTGGATGCTCATTGCTTTTTATCTTAACACAAACAACCTCTCTGGAAACTGCCTATCTCTCAGTTTATGTGGTTATATTTCCGACCATCTGGACCATTGTCTCTGGTATGCGAGGACTGAACAACCAATCATTGGGCCCTATTGACGAACATATTTTATATGACAGTTGCTTTTTCCATGGCAATCAATGTACATCGGCTTGTTAATCTCGGACCCATTTCTTTCATCCTAATCTTTCACAGAAGCTGAGTGGTTTTTAGTGCCAGGAACTGTCATTGAACGTGTTTGGAGCAATTCATCAGTAACTTCGCAATTTACTTGTGGGCTTGTGGCCCTTTTCGCTTGTGCTCAAAAAAAAAAAAAGTCACCAAAATCATGTCTAGACACCAACGCGCACACTTAGTTTTTTTCTTTTTTGGCCGACTTGTGGGGTTTTGGACATAGCTTGTGGGCTTGTCGGCTTTTTCGGCTTGTACAAGCTTGTACAAGCACCAGCAAGTAAGTTGTTAAAAGGCCGATGTTGTGCAACTCGTGAGGCCTTTGTTTCAGTATGAAACGGGATCTTCGAGGCTATCGAGATGATCACCGGGAAAGCCTTGAACTTCAAATTATTTTCGAAGAAATCAAGGCTTTTGGGTCCACTCGAGGACTCTAAGGGCGCCCAGGCCCACGCTCTTGGTGACGTGATCATCCTATGCCATCTCAACTTGCCAGAAGTAGATGTGATGGCGACGGTTGATGCATACTCATGTTTGTGTGGAAAACCTGCTTAGTGCACTTCATCCTTTCCCTCTCCCATTTTGAGTACACTAACATGATGCCTATATTTGACAGTGGGGTCCTTGCTTTAGAGTCACACCTTGACGACTACAACCTCGTCCAATATCTTCTTTCATTTCCATACCTGGACTCAGATGCGGAGATTACTGAGTACTACATGACTTGCAGTGCATCTCTGAATCCAAAACTCACAGGTTAGGCACTTCAACTTCAATGATATCAGCATCTAATTCCTTGTCACATCATTTCAGTGTGGTAGGTGCATGAAGTCAGCTATCCATGGTTGCTTCCCTCCCTAGACCGTCAACTTAGAAAGATGAGCAATTCTTCTGGGATTTGACACCAAGGGACACCAGTCCAATTGAAGGTTGGCATGCACAAGACAATCAGGTCAATAATACAAACCGCAGCCTGATTGAGGCAATTTTTCTGTGAGCGATGCTTTGATCTTGTCTTAACATAGTGCACGCCAGTTTGATAGTGACGACAACACACGTGTCATAAAGGCCTTGGTCAAATTTGGCATATGGGAGAATGGTAGCAATTCAACTCAAGCCCGATTCTCCTCGCAGGCACTGCACCTGCCAAGCACGGGTGCGAGCCAAAAATGCTGAGACGGCAAATGCAGAGGGTGGAAACAAGCACCTCAAGGCAAGACTGGCGGCTGCAGTACAGCTCACATGGTCCAGAGATGTGGAGATCCAACATCTCCGTTCAGAGCTTAACTCACGAAACCTCATTGGAATTCCTATGCAAGATTCTGGTGCAGTCCCTTCCACGCCACAGCACAAAGGTATGTGTTATGGAAGCAATGAATACCTTTGCTAAATTCAAGTTCCCGCAGTTTTACCAACCACTCTCATTGACATTTCCCATTCCCCGGACTCGGGCATTGCCCCAGGTTCTTCTTCACCTGTTGCCAGCCCCTCCAAATTACCTACTCTATTATTCTCTGGTATTTTGGGCATCCAACGTCTCTTCTTCCCCAATGACTCGGATTTGGATTATGTGGATGCACTCAGGTCAGACCGGATGAATAATGTCTTTGAGGAAATGGGATGTCATGCCGTTAATGGCAATGTCGAGGTATCTGATCCACACCCTTGCTCTCCTTAATCTTGTTACACACACTCTTTAATCCAAAATACCTATATGTCAGGTAGTCAATGACTCGGTTTGATTCACTTGACTTACAGTAGGGGACAGTCAAAAACATCAACTGAAACTTACTTTCTTCAGAAATTCCGAAACTTTGGCAATCAATAGATCTCATTGAATAGTCCTTTCCCAAATATTTTCTGATTTTTCTGACGAGCCGTTCGGCTGGAAATCACATGGGAAGTTAAACAGGTATCAACATTTGGCCAACTTCCCCAGTTTTGCTTCAATCTGGACAAAAGTAGGCTCATTTTAAAGCTCTCATTCAGGAGAGTCTTCTGACTGAGCTTGAAAATGAATTCACGAGCCGTTCGGGAGAAATTCAGGATACAAAAGTCACATTGTGTCACATATGACCAAAGTCCGATGTTCACCCGGAATTCTTGCGTAAATCTATTGCTGTTCTGACCTACATATACCCGATGGGTGGAACAATAGGTGCTGCCTCCGAAATGCCTGCCCACAAGAAGAAGAGAACCAATGTCTCTGGCCTCAGAAACCAGGGATCCAATAGATCCTCACCAGCTGTCTCTGCTCCTTTCACTGCCCCTCCATCTCCTAGTCTGGAGCCTGCAGAACCCTTATTTGGTGCTAATCCGGATCAGAGCGACTCAAAGATTGCTACAGATGATGAAGAGCAGTGCACCATGTTTGACAGTTTTCGCAATGACTGGGAAGCTGAGGAGAGGGCACTGACTAATTCAGACATTGACTCAGAGCTGGGTTCTGATGCAGACTGGGACATGGATGAGGAAGAGGGGCTAGAAAGCATGAAAGCACTTGCTTGACAGGTTGATCCAACCGATGATGGAGAGTGGCTGCCTCCAAAACAGGTCCGAGAGAATCAGCAAAAGAGAGGTAAGTGTGTTGAACTTCTCTCCTTTATTGTTTTCAACCTTTTGAATGCAGAGCGTCCAAAAGTTTACATTAAAGGTCCTGATGTCATGTCAAAATCTGCTCGAACTCTGCGTCGATACAAGAAATCCTGGCAAACTCAGACCAGGTTGGACACTTTTAGGTTCACCTCTAGTGGCAGTTCCAGTCGTGTTGCAAGTCGTGCACCATCTAGAATGCCATCACACCCTCGGTCACCCTCTGTGGAGATTGTGGACATGGACATCCCTGCCAGCTCTACATTGTTGTCTCAGGCAGAGTTTCTTAATTCCCCGCAGACGGCATGCCTCTGCAAGTCCAGAACAGTCATCTGGTTCAGAGGCAGAAATGACTGCTGTTGATTCACCTGAGACAGCAGAAATTCTTGCAATGGAGGAGGAGATTGAGGCTGAGGTTGAGAATATGGAGGTGCCAGATGATGATTTGGAAACCTGGGAAGAGGAGCTGGATGAGAATATTGCAGGGCCAAAGGGGACCAAGCAGCCATGGCCAGAGCTGCGTGAAAAAATACAGTTGGACATCAAGAAAGGCCAGAAAACTCTGCCTCTGTCTCGCCTTAATGCACTTATGGTCCTCTTGAATTTCTCAACCTTGGTCATAAAAGGATATGGACACATTGAAGCAAGTCGTCAGGTTGCCACAAGCTGGCGTAAAAAGGAGGGTGTGTGGTTCACCCGTCACATTCGGGACTGGGCAAGACACTATGAAATCTTTGAGACCCTTCCTTCAGAGCGGCGGGGTGGCAAACATGTCAGACGATCCTTCCTTCATCGGGATGAAATTCGCACTGCTGTTCTCAGCTTTCTTTGCAGTCTCCCATCAGGGAAGGTCACACCACGCATCCTTGCAAACCAGGTCAACAAAACAATTCTACCATCTGCTGGGGTCCAGAACACGAGATCAATCAGTCTTCGAACAGCACGCCGCTGGCTCATTAGCTTGGGTGGACTTACTAAAAAAGGTGTCTATGTTGATGGACACGAGCGCGAGGATGTTGTCCAGTATCGCAATGATGTCTTCCTAAATGGCTGAGTACCAGCGCAGGATGGCCAAATATGTTGAAGTTGAGGGTGAAGAATTGTTGAAGCGAATTGCACCAACCCTGGGACCAGGGGAGACAGAGCTCATTCCCCTCTTCCATGATGAGTCATGTATGCATGCTAATGAACAGACTGCAAATGTTTGGTGAGTTCCAGCCAGATAGTAGTGTGATTCAGCTCACAATGTCTTAGGATAGAAAAAGGAAAGCAGCCACTACGAAAGAAAGGGCATGGAAGGCTGATCCATATCTCTGACTTCATAAATCCTGAGACAGGCCGTTTAATCATGGTTGATGCTGCCACTGGGGAAATTATTCGTGATGCATGCAAAATTACCTTCCCTGGCGCTAATGGTGATCCGTGGTGGGATTGTCCACAGCTCCTTGAGCAGATGGAGGCTGCCATTGATATTTTCGAAGCAGCACATCCTGGCAAGAAGGCCCTCTGGATATTTGACAACTCATCTGCCCATGGATCTCTGCCTCCAGATGCACTAAAGGCATTTGAAATGAACAAGTCTGATGGTGGAGCACAGCGGAAACAGAAAGACACAGTTATTCCCATGTTGAACCCAGATCCCTCCAGGAAAGATTCAAAAGATGACAACATGGAATGGAGAGGCAAAGGGTCTGGAAACAGTTCTCAAGGAGCGTGGATACAGAAATTTAAAACTCAGGGCAAAATGCCGCCCAGTGTGCCCAATTGAGAATCAAGAGTGCTGTATGGCTTGTTGGCTGAGCCACCAAGAGGACTTCAAGAACCAGGTATCCATGCTTGAGGAACTAGTCAAGAGACGGGGTCATGAAATTATTTTCCTTCCCAAATTTCATTGTGAATTGAACCCAATCGAGATGGTATGATCAATTTGATTTATTCACGGCATCTGCTGGCATCTCCTCCAGTACTGGGGTTGGGTCAAATATCGCTTCCGAGAGGAGGACAAGCCTAAATTTGAAGATGCAAAGCACGCAGCTATCAAGTATCTGGATGCATGTACCGCAGAAATCATCCGGCGCTTTATCAATTGAACATGGAGATGGATGGATGCCTATCGGAAAGGCCTGACTGGGGCTGCTGCAGCATGGGCAGTCAGACGTCAGAATGCCCATCGCCAAGCCTCCAAGCGTGCTGTGGCAGCTTTGGATGCATTGGCAGCGTCGGCAGGTAGTAGGTAGGTCACCAGAGGCCAAAAGGGGTACACACAATTTTGTTCCAACCGGCCAAACGTAATCCCTGGTCAAAAAAATCAGAAAATTGGTATATAGGCTTATTTCAGGGTGCTGAATCTGAATCTGAAGTACATTTTTTGATTGAAACAAAACTCCGGCCACTAGCCGAGTTAATGTTTTTGACTGTCCCCTACTGTAATATTTCTTTGAGCTGAAACCGGTTTCCTCTCACAACCAACTTTACCACAATTGCCAGCGAGAATGGATTTCGACCTACTGGTGGCCAGAAATCCGGTTGTGTCATCAAGCCAGATACTTGGCTCCTCAATACCAAACAAGACCGAAGGCTCATGCGAAACTCCACGAGGCAGTCCCCATTTAGTGTGTTGGCACACACAGGACCACGTCAACGGCCCGGGGGCTACGCGACCAAGCGTACCTACTTGAGGGTATATGCAGTTTTAGCTATACCACTTATTGTAGTCATTATTTATGGCCGACATTCTGAGCATTCCTTTTGGGGGTTTTCAGCAAGAAAGTGATGCGCCATCAGGGCGTGAGGTGACCGGCAAACAGCCGAGGCGTTACCCAGGCCATCAGCGGCCATCACCCGGCGGTGGTTTCGTTTTCGTTTCTCGTATATACTCATGATGGCTCACGTGTGTGGTGTGATCTGTCGTGGGTTCAAACCTGACACAAGTAGCTTTTTTTTGTGAACACCTCCCTTGCCCATTTGTGCTATTGAAGGACTTTCTGAGACCCCACACGCATATTTCACACTTCAGGACCAAGAAATCAATTTCTGACCCGTTTGTTCGTCCATATGTAAATGTCCAAAAAAGCTGACCATGTCAGTTTCGAACCCACGCCGTGCGGAACGCCCGGGAATAGGCGGATCAGACAGTTCACGTGAGGCATCAAATCCAAATCCACGATCAAATCCCCACTCCCGGAGTAACTAAGTTTTTCAAGGAAATTGATCTAGGTCGGCACATGATTTGACGCGTCTCATTTCGTTCCATTTCGTGAATTTAATGGGACGTCGGGCCGACACACCCACCTTCCTTTTTGGGATGCCACGGTAATCACGGCACCAAGACCTTCTGACCGAATGCGGAAGACGATGGCAACGGCGGACCAGCCGGTTACCCATTGTCTCCCGCAAGTCTCCCGGGCGTATGGGAGCGCAATGGCGCTCCCGCCCTCCCGCCACCAATTTCACCGGCGCAAGAAATTTCGGCCAAGACATATTCAAAAAGAAAGTAATATTCAAATCATTTGTAATAGCTTGTACTCAATGTATCACATAAGATTGCTGCCTTTTCTGTGCCTTTTCAGGCGAAGGCGGCAAGAGATTCTTGCGCTTGAGAGAAGGGGTTACCAGGATGGAGGCATCAGGCGTTGATGGAACGGTCGGGTGGATAAGCGGTTGATGTGGGTGAGTCAGTGGCGGCGGCGATGGGAGATTCAAGACGCGCTCAATCTTTGACATCAGGTTCGTAAGCTGGCCGTAACCGTACCCGACCTCGTCGCGTTCCTCTGGGCTGAGGCCGGTGACTCGCTGGTCCAGATATTCACTGAGATCTCGGAATCTTGAACCCATTTCTCGCAGTTCAAACAGGGTGCGCGAGACAGCTTGTTCCCCGAGTGTGGCCATGTTCTGAGTTGCACGAAGCGTCGCGCCGCTAGGCCCCTTGAAGGTGGATATAAGTATTTATAATAAGGACCGATGACATACCTCTTCCGAATCAGATTCAGAATCTGATGATGCGTCGGTGGCAACGCTGGCGTTGTCGTCGTCGATGTCCTCCGCGTCATCTCCCTCAGGCTCTGGCTCAAGGCAGGTATCATCCGCACTGAGAATATCCTCAATCTTCTCAGCGGCCTTGCCAGTCGGCGAGTCGACCAGACTGGGACGAATGGTGATGGTCAGCATCGTTGCTTGCAGGACCTGCGTGTCGTGAAGGGAATTAGGGATGGGGATAGGAGGTATGTTCGTCCCACGGCGGCGCAGGGTATCTAAAATGATTAACGATCCGCGGATGTGTTTGCAGGCTCCACCCCGGTCCACAAAATCACGGCAGGTACAAGTCGTGATCCCGTTGAAGCCGAGGCGAATGGTGTATATGGTTGCCTCGGTATCGATCGCCAGTGCGCGAGAAGAATATGATGTAAGAGTCAGTCCCACCTGCCCTGGGAGCAGAGTCGGCACGCTGATTTGATTGTTTGCGACCAGTTCTCTACCGCGCTCATCGCGTGTGTTATCCGGAAGCAGGTAGGCTATCTTGGGCACTGCGGGTACCGGTTTAGAGCCTCGCCCTTGCTCCAATAGCGCTGCGCCCCCGGGAAGTAACCGGATGAGTGCTGCAATCCGGCTCGCTTGCTCGTTATTGACCCGATGTTTCTGAAAAATAGATGGCAAGATGTACATCACGAGCGAGTGAAGGAGGACATCGACCCGAAGTCTGTGACCACCGTTCTGCCATTTTCGCAGATGTATCCGCTTCAGAATCCGGTTGAAGGACTCGAGGTGGTTGGTGGTTGGAATGACACCGTCGACAGCAATGCCGAGCATCGACGCGAGGACGGTCCGGCCATAATCGGACCAACTCGGCCAGAGGTTGTCCGTCGTCCAATAGCTGTCAAGGTAGTCGATGTGCACGATAGCCTTTCGCACAGCTCGTGGATGCGCAACCGATAATTTAATCATGACTTCACGTTCAGCCGCTAGAAGATCACAAGCTTCTGAGATGGTCTGGGTCGCTGTGAGTGCTCTCTCCAGGGAAATCATCCGCTGTTTGAGATCCACGTAGACCTGGCGCTTCCCCTTCAAGTGTTTTTTGCGATGATTCCGCCACGACTGGCGCAGGTGGAAGCGGCAAATTAATAGCCAAATGTCGGCGAAAACGGTGATTAACACTCTGCGCTCCTTGAGATCGGTGTCTGTAATAGCAGACAGCGGCTTGAATATAACCCCGGCATGCCCATACAAGTGCCCGCATTTATTCAGGGTGTCCGACCACTTCTTCAACAGTTTGGTAAGGATGGCCGTATCATAGCCCAACGAAGATTGCTTGTTCCCTGTGGGTGCCGAAAACAACAGGAACGTGATGGGCACACCCTTTCGGTTCTCATCTACGGTCATAACAATGAATAGCAAAAGTCGGCTATCGCACACGCCAAAGGTACCGTCAAGAATGATTTGTGATTCATGGCCGTAGGTCCAGGCGGCATGATTCATCTTGTCGTTGGCAATGGCAACCTCGAAGCGTTCACCCTTGGCTGCCCTAGGCGAATAGTGAAAGATGGCATGCGCAAGGGTTGCATTAAATTTGTCCGACTTGGGATCCAACCAGTCGTCCACGTTGATTTCGGGTGCGTCCGTGACCGAAACACCCTTCATGCGGTTATACTGACGGTAAAGGGAGCGAGAATCGTTGTGGGTGATTATCCAACGATGTGGGGATGAATGAAGGTCCTCGGGAAAGTCCTTGTATGCCTTCGCGTTGAAAAGATCGCGATTTTTCTGACGTATATCGCTGAACGTTGCTGTGACGAAAGCGTGAGGTACAAGTTCCGGCACACGAAGCAGAATCAATCACACAAGGCTTGACTGTTGTAAGTTGTGGATTGACCGAAGAATCGTAACTACACAGGCAGGCTTTATATACTATATCAAGGTGGCAGTGTACGGATCACGGGCCCGGCCCGACAACCGCAAGTACGAAAAGAATAAGTAAATGAGTCGCGTTGCGTGATGGAAAATAAATGAATGAAGGATGGAGGGAAGGGGATGGTGAAGAAATAAGGTAAAAGAAATAAAGAGGTATGGGGATGTCACCGGTGACAGTCACTGCTGTTACATACGCCCTCCAGATCGACGTCCACGGCGATCTACGGAGTCACATCCATACTTCCTCCACCGCCGTCCGATCCAGTGGGGCCAGTACCCGACCCCGATCCTCCTTCCCCACTCGCAGCCTTCACTGCCTCTGCCGCCGCATGCTCAGCTCGCTTGCGTTCCTGATACTCGGCTAGAACAGCCGCACTCTTGGCAGCGATCCATGCGCACTTCGCCGGCGAATAGACGTTGGATACGACCTCGCGTTTGGCGGCCTTGGCCGACGCAATCGCCCGCCCTCGGCCCTGTTCCCGAGCCCACATCACATTGTTGGCGGCATCCCAGCGTGCCTTGGGTACAACCACATGGCCCGGTGGGATCACCTCCTCGATATCGACGTCACGGACCAAGTAGTCGACAAGCGTGGGAAGTTCTCCGTCCATACGCCACTCGGTCCATGCAGCTTCGTCCTCTGTCGCCGCAATCCTTGACGCCCACTTGGTGCTGTGCTCGTCGCAGTTGTTCATGTCTTCTGCGAAGCGGCAATACTCAAAGGGGTTATAGGTGATGTCGAGATCGGGATCGTTGACCAGAAGATTATGAAGGATATAAGTCTGAACCGTTTTCGCCGAGATAACAGATTCAGCATAGGGGAGTGGGGTACTGGGGTCCTTGATGACGAAGGTCTCTCGGTCCTGACAACGAATGAGCTGGTGCATCGTGTTGAACGATGCGTAGATGGCCGGAATACGGTCCGCAGGTATAATAGTTCCGTCGTTCGGCATGATAGTATGACTGATCAGCGTCCAGAGGGATTGAATGAAAATGCTTAGTTCTGAGCGCTGAGATGAAGGGAAAGTTGTCGGGGATTTTTCCTCGCCAACTTCGACACTTGCTTTATCCTCGTACGCATCATTGCAATCACCATCCTCGATCACAATTTCCAACCAACTGCCTCCGAGGAATATTTGAGGGTCATCAGCAGGTGGAGCCCCTGAGCCACTGTTCAAGTGCCCAATATCAGTTACTCCCAAGGTTTCAAGGTATGCTGGCAGAGCCGCCAAATGACTGGCTTGGTCGTATGGCATCCACGTTGAATCTCCCGAAGTCCACCGGACTTCGAAGATGGCTCCCGTGCGACTTCCCGAATGGCTGAGGATCCAATCAACTGCCCATTCATACGTTGCATCTGTAGAGATGCCCAGCTGAGATTCCAATCTTCCAGGGAACCTCCGGTCATCATTCGGGACATGGACTTGCAACAATGATGCGTGAAAAACATCATGAACTCCACGCTGCTTCATATTGCTAGGGAGCTCAAGGCGAAAGGAGGAATTCCCGAAGTCTTTGAGAATGAGGTATGGCCCGATGAATTTCGGAATCAATTTCCGTGCCAGACCCTTCTCAAACTTAATGTTCTTCGTTGATAGGTAAACCAAGTCTTGCT
Source organism: Mycena maculata (assembly GCA_029448575.1). NCBI lineage: Eukaryota > Fungi > Basidiomycota > Agaricomycetes > Agaricales > Mycenaceae > Mycena > Mycena maculata. The sequence continues at coordinate 342,909 of JARJLG010000087.1, read as the reverse complement.
CGCGGAAAGGCTCTGCCTGCCGTTTTCGATTGGCATTACGGGTCTGCTTGACCCGGGCTGCAAGAATACTATCATGTGCAGCCATGATAGCTAACCTCCGCTGCAACGCAAAATTGGCGATCCCAGGATACTCACGGGATCGATCCGAGTCCCAAATCAGAGATCGGGGCATTCGGCCGTTGTTCAGAAAGAACGGCGAGTAACCCGTGGTTTCAGAACGGGCAGTGTTAATCGCGAACTCAATGGCAGGTAACTTAGCCACCCAGTCCTTTTGTTTAGTTCCGATGCACTGACACAACATCTGGGTAACAGTCCGATTGGCTCGTTCAGTGCCTCCATCCGATTCAGGATGATACGCACTGGACATGTGCAATTTGGTTCCCACTAATTCATGTAACCGCTTCCAGAAAATGCTGGTAAAGAGGACATCCCTATCACTGACGATTGATTTCGGCAGACCATGCAGCTTGTAAATTTCTTCAAACATCAACTCCGAAATCTGGCGAGCAGTGTAGTTGATGCGACTGGGAATCAGATGCACCATCCCAGTGAGAAGATCAATCACAATGGTGATTGAGTTGAATGATGCGTCCCTGTTTTTAGATTCAGGTAGCGGCCCAACGAAATCGATCCCAATAGATTCCCAGGGCTGTGTTGGAGGCGAGAGCGAATGAAGTAACCCATAAGGTTTCTGATTACTTGGCTTACTCCGTTTACAGGTCATGCAAGTCTCGCAGTAACTGCGAATATCCTCAACCATGTCTTTCCACCATACATGATCGTGCAAATAATCCAGAGTTTTCTTGGTTCCCAAATGAGCCAATACTGAGTGTCCTTCCGAAATCACGATCTCCCGAATGTTTCGGCCTCGAAATGTCAATTTTGGAATACACAGAACCATTCGGTCCTTGTCGCTGAGATAGATGAGGCCATCCTTGACTTCAAAATTACGATACAATTTGGGATTCGCTAATATCTCTTTGAAGAAGATATCCTGTTCAAATTTATGGCGGATAAAGTTGGCAACATCCAAACCATCCCAGCCACTAGTGACAACCTGCACGAGGGAATCATCAAGTTCCTCCAGGCGCTGCTCAATTTCGGGGGCCTCTGAAGCGGAAGGGCTTGCTGGCTCTGGCGGAACAGCTAGAGATTTGTCCTTGTTTCCATCCCGCGCCATTGGCTTTGGCTTGATCTCTGGCACCAATGTGTCCAGTGAAGACGAATTTTGGGTTGTAGTCCCGCCCTCCTTTGCATCTCCGGGACTCTCGAGATCAAACTCCTTAGCAGCTGCCGGTTTTCTACTCTTGGGCTTCTTATGAGTGTCTGGCTTGGCAGCGTCTTGACCCGTATCTTTGCCATTCGCCGTTCTCAGTGCTGCCTTGGTCATTGACCTCGTTACTCGATCACTCCATAGTGCCATCGCTTCGCGCCCCACGAAAACAGGCATCGAAATAGATCCAATGTCAAGAATATCGTTGTCAATCACATCATGATATGTGTATTCGCTCCTTGCCCGGACTGTTCCCGGAGCCTCATTCGAGTATATGCGGGAAAGCGCATCAGCCAGCACGTTTTCGGAGCCTGGGATATACACAATATCGAAATTGAACTCCACAATCTTCTCAACCCATCGGGCCTGTCTCCAGGAGAGATTCCGTTGATTCATGAGGTGAATCAAGCCCTTATGATCTGTTATCCATTGAAAATGACAACCCTGAAGGATATCTCGATGGCGAAGCATAGCTTCCACCCCAGCTAACATTTCGATTTCATGCACAGGATAATTTTGCTGAGCTGAGTTAAGCTTGGCCGATAAGAAGGCTGCTACCTTCGCATTCTTCCAGTCCTTCCCTTGGGACACGACCCCAGCCACTCCAGAGCTGCAGCCGTCAGTCACCAAAAATACAGGTAATGCCTCTGCCCCGTACTTCAAGGGGATACGATGGTGATCGCGGCCCTCATGAGTGATACGTTTAGCATCTTCAAAGGCACGTTGATGAGTAAATGTCCACCGAAAGGGAACAGTATCTCCAGTTAACCCGTGTAGCACACCCAACGGCATTCTAACCCGGGCCAGGTCTTCCGCTAAGTAGCCAATTGACCCCAAAAATGCGCGAAGCAGATCACGATTAGTCGGGGTTTTCCAGTTAACGACTGCGTCCACCTTGTCCGGGTCCATACAAATGCCATTATCATCAACAATCCGTCCAAGGACCTTCAACTCGGGCTTCAGAAACTGAAGCTTGTTCTCACTCAGGTACAATGTCTCGCGCTTCAAGATGTCAATAATCGCCTTGACGTGAATTTTATGCTCCTCAAGGGTTTCGGAGTAGACGATTATATCATCTAGATACACATCCATGAAGCGTCTGATCAAATCCGAGAACAAGTAATTCATTAAGGATTGATACGTTGCGGGTGCGTTGCAATCCCCGATCTGAATGACGAGACTGACCATATTCCCGTCTGGGGTGGTTACCGTTGACCGATCTACGTGCTCCGGAATAATTCGAATTTGTTCGTAGGCATCTTGCCCATCAATCAAACTCCGAAATGGGCATCGCGCCACCCGGCGGAGGATGCCTTCCATGTCCGGAAGAGGAGACGATAACTTGTGAGTGTTCTTATTACGTGCTCGCAAATCTACGGCTGTCCTAAGCCGCGGCGGATTGGACTTGGCCTTGGGGATCAACAACATGGGAACTGTATTCCCTGAGTTGGTAATCTTCCATCGACCCGACTTCAAGTAATCTCTCCGCTTCTCGTCCCACTGAGGCCGAAGGGCATCCGGGCACCGAGAAGGTCTCCACGGCAAAATCTTTTTCTCGTCGATCAAGGGAATTGTATGATTGATTGCACGTAAGGGAGGCAGTCCAGTCTCAGACGCCTTTTTACAGATAGGCATTGCATATTCAATCAACTCGGCCCTAGCCCTCTCCACGGCATCACTCTCTACTCCAACGCTGTTGGAATAGATTCGCGCAGTCGCAACACCTTGTAAGGGCAGAGCATCAGCACTTCCGATACAAACTCGAGAAGGATTTAAACCAATGCTCACCTTGTGCTGAAACAACCAGGACGTCCCCAAGATCATATCATAACCACTCAAGTTCGCCACATAAAAGGTACGCGGGCTCTTGATGTCTTGATAGCTGAAGTCGACCATGACCGAATGATTGATCTTGGAACGAGAGCCCTGAACGGCGAGTTGCAACGTAATGGGCACGTCCAACTCCTTCCGAGCTAACTTCAGCTGATCTGCGACTGTAGTCGAGACCAAGTCTCCCAGAGACCCCGAATCTACCAGGGCCCGCACTGGATGGTTGTTGATGCGAACGACAACGACAACCGGCTTCGCTACCATCTTATCTGGTACCCGGGGGGTCGAGGCTGTTCTGGCCATTCCGCTAACTCGATCTGGTGGAACTTGTACTCCACTGCAGGACAATACGATCTCAGGCCCTGTTTCATCAACCTCGGGCGCTGATGTGCGTTCCTTGGCGATGAAATCAAGCATGTAACTCAAAGGAGGTAAGCCCATCAGTTCTCTGATTCCTGTGATGATAAGATCTCTCATCTCTTCTACTTCGTGCAGGACCGTAAGGAGCTTGATCTCCTTGTCGGAAATCTCACCCTCATAAAGGATGTAGAAATATCCATAGGTCGCAACCTCTGTTAGCCCATTGGCAAAGTTATTTTCTCACAGCTCCGATTTGAGTTTCCTCTTCATGATCCAACCTGCCAAGTTGAAATGAACATTCAACAACGAAGTTTCTGGAATGGTAAGACAGCCCTGGGCGTTGTGAACGCCGGTCCACGAGATGAAGTAGGTTTCAGGACCAGGGAATTCAGTGATTCGGAATATCTCATAGTCGTCAAACTCTGGAAGTTCGCTACTGATTTCGGAGAAATATTGAGATATCCCGACCACAATTGTCTCACCAACTGGGACCTGATGCAAAGGCTGAATTTTCTATCCCTGATATTCCAAGGCCGCAACTCGCTGCCATGAATACCAAGCGGCGATCTCAAAAGTGGGATCTCTCAATAATGCCACAGGTAAGATCGTAATCTCCCGGTAATAGGCATCTGAGATGGTATAATCTTTGTCTGACACTCTGCAAAGGTCAAATCGGTTGTGGTGGCATCGGCTCTCATCCATTTCCCGTTCATCTCCCGGATATGGCTGAAGGAACTCAAGCATCGCCTGAGCACATCGGCCCATCACGTCACCGATGGCATGCTTACGCCGTTGCAAAATCGTGGGCTTTTCTTGAAGAGGATCCAAGACCTGAAGCGTCTGAACAATAGCATTCATTCTGTCCTCGAAGGTCTCCGAGGCCTGTCCAATTTGGTAGGCATAAGCAATTTCTGTCTCGACCTCAGTCTCAGGTTCAGAGTCCGAATCAGTATCCCGCAATTCGGGTGGTTCATCAGACTCATCGTCCAGAGATTCAGTCAACTCTGACTCATTGGAAATCATGTCATATTCTGAGCTCTCGCCAACTGAAGCCAAGTCATAGTCTGAATCCAGGAGTTGCGTCGAGAAGGCAACTCGATACCAGGCTACAAGATCAAAATCCGGGTTCTTCAAGAATTCCTTGACCAAAATTTCCTCTCACTCGAGTAGCAAATCCTTTACAAGGTACATCTCAGGATCCCGCTCTTCGAGAACGATTCGGCTGAAGTTTGTTTGAGAGTGATTTCCATTGCATTCAGCATGTTCCAACAGAATGGCTGCTCCTCCCAAATATGGATCACCGAGTTCAGTGGTATACCTCTCGGTTAGCAGCACATCATCCACGTTCAAACCCAAGGCCAATTGCCGTTGTTGAGCGTACCAGAGTCCAATCTGGAACTCCGGGTCCACGAGGCAAGTCGACAACAGTACGACATCTTCCGAAGTATAATTATCCATTATGACATGCTCAGTCTCTGACGTCTGATAAATCAGGAACCTCTTTCCAAATTGAAAGGCTCTATTATCTCCCGGGTAGGGTTGGGCCATCTGCAAGACAATTTCCGCAAATTTGGCAGGTAAATCACCAATGGGTTGGGGCGGCAGTACTTCCGCAGGTAGGAAGTCGAAATTTAAATTTGTGGTACCCTCACCCTCATCGGCTTCCATACCTAAGGCCATAGACCCTGCATGCATTGTCTCCAAGACCTCTGTCGTTTCATCCAGAGCTGACTCGGCCGTAGGAATCTCAACTCCATGCGCGCCGAAGCCCGGAGGCTTCCCCTTCTGTTTGGAAGTCATTGATGTCAACTTAGGGCAATTACGCGCCAAATGTCCGGCCTCTTCACAATTCAAGCAAAGGCCGGCGGCCATCAGCTTGTTCCTTTTCTGTGGTGAGAGCTTCCGCTCCATCCACGGCTTAGCTGATTTTTCCTTCCTCTGCGGCTGTGGCGGCTTTTGGTCCGTTGGAGATAAGTCCACAGCAGCCGTCCTCATCACTTCCGAACGGTTCTTGTTCGGAAGAAAGCGCCCTCCACGTCCGCGCCCGCGGCCAAATGCGTGGGAGGACCCGGTTGATTGATCGTGCGGAGCAGTATTGCTGACTCCTACTGGCGGATTTCCACTGCCCGGGTTTGTTGCCAACAAGATTTCGGCATGCTCGGCGGCTTCACAAACCTGGTCCCAGGTCGAAATCTCAGGATCCAGTTTATCCCAGTACATTTCAGTCTGGATCTCCGACCGAAGACTACGCCAGAGTTTAATAACTTTTTCTTGATCATCAACCAAACCAATCATGTTGTAGATTTCCTCCAACTCAGCGACGTGCTCCGTGACAGACTTCTTGTTCTGGAAACAGCGGGCCAAACGATCACGTTGCTTGATGCGGAAGTTCAACGGGAAGCAAAAGTTAAACAGTCCCCAGAAGAATTCTTTCAAGGACCACTTTGACTCGTTCTTCACAACCTTCCGGTTGTAAAAGTCAGCGGCCTTTCCCTCAAGGTAATAGCTCAGCATAAATATCTGCTGATTGGCCGGGACCTTTCCCATCTGCACATAAGTCGTTCCTTCTCGAACAAATCGAGTGAAAAGGAATGGGTCATCAGAACCCGAGTACTTCATTGGGGGAATGGGTTTCAAAATCATCTTTGATTTTCTAGTAGGAGTATTCCCACGAGACCTGTGTCGCCTCCGAGCCGTCGACGATCTGTGCCGTCTTGACCGGTGTTCATCCTCGTCACTCGCATCTGGTCCAGATTCGGGATCTGAACTCGGACTCGAGGAACTGTCGGACGAATGGGATGAAGACGGGTCCGATTCCATCGCATCGGAATTGCGAATAGCTTTCTCAATGGTACTTCCTGATGTAAGCCTCGTTCCTGCTGGCTTAGCCAACAGCTTTGAATAAGTATTTTTCGGTGGCTTAATCCGAACGTGGGCCATGAGGTTATCCCTGACGGCCTGCTTTGCCTTACTGCCTTTCCTAACAGGTTGGGGCAGTTCTTCAGATTGTCGAAGCAAGTTTAACTCCTCAGTCAAACTAGTGATCCTTTCGGAAGTGGTCTGGCCAGACACTGCTCGGCTACCTCGCATTCGAGGCGCCAAGTTCTCGACGATCTGTGGAGCCTCTCCTCCATGTGGCTCGACAAAATCAAGGGGTGGAAAATCAGCAAAGAAATCAACGGGGGTTGGTTCTCCATCAGATTTTATCACGCGATTGATCTCTTCGTAGTTTGCAAACGCAGCCCTCTGCGCCTCAAAGTCTTCTTCGGAGAATTGCTCCGAGATATTGGCATTGCCCCAGTTACCCGGGTGCACACCTTTTCCTTTATTCCCCGAGGTTCCCTCGCCCGACGGAACAACTGGGCTCACGGGGCGCAATTTCGACGGCGCAGCAGGTGAATTGGTAATGATGATGGGAGTCATCATCACCGGACTGCCTTGATGAACAGTGTTGCTAGGCAGTGTCGGCCCCGAATTTATTGCCTCCATTGACTCAGACACGGGTCCTTGGCCAACGGCGGCGAGCGCCTCGTTGGCCAACAACTGGTATCGGCGGGCTATCTGGATAAGCTGCTCATTGCTCAGACCTTGAGTAGCACGCAAGACGGGGGACAAAGATTTAATAGAATTGTTAACAGGTTCAGCAGTACCAGAAACATGACTAGCATTCGATGTCGCCTGCTCACGATGAGAACGAGCAGTCTTACGAGTGACTTCAGTCCAGCCAGCACCCTCGTCAGGGCCTGGGACATCGAAATCGACCTCGGGGTTAAGGGAAGCGAGCCGTGAAGGCTCTAGACTTTCGCTCGGGGTTGCCGAGTTACTTGTCTTCGTACTGAGCTCCCTCGCCGGAGTCAGGTCAGCTGCCACAACCTGGCTGTAGGACAGCTCAGGAGTGACGGGGCGTGATTTAGGCAGAGCCACGGGTTCACGATCCGCACGCGGAGTTCCAGCCAGGGAACCCGCAGGTGAGGAAGACCGGTCCGAAACCGACTCATTCTCTTGCACCGGGCCAGTACGGCCACGGAGAGTTACAGAGCGAGTGGTATAGTGAACGGGGGTTTCCTTAGATTGAGACATAGATTCTTCGGTTCTGGTGTCGGTAGCAGAGCTGGTATCGTCGGTTGATCAGACCAAAGAGAACCAAGGCAGGGCAGCGACTAGACTTGTATAGTCAAAAATATGTGACGGAAGCGTGAGGTACGAGTTCCGGCACATGAAGCAGAATCAATCACACAAGGCTTGACTGTTGTAAGTTGTGGATTGACCGAAGAATCGTAACTACACAGGCAGGCTTTATATACTATATCAAGGTGGCAGTGTACGGATCACGGGCCCGGCCCGACAACCGCAAGTACGAAAAGAATAAGTAAATGAGTCGCGTCGCGCGATGGAAAATAAATGAATGAAGGATGGAGGGAAGGGGATGGTGAAGAAATAAGGTAAAAGAAATAAAGAGGTATGGGGACGTCACCGGTGACAGTCACTGCTGTTACAGTTGCGCCGTCCCGTAATTGAGCAAGTGCGACAACATATACGGATGGATGGACAGGAATGGGGGGGACACGACCGAAGTTGGCCGTTTGGCAGCCCTGTCGGACCGTCAGAATCACTAAGCATGAGTGCGAGCCATAAATCTTACCTGGTTGTGATTGAAATGACCGCGAATGCGCAGAATTTTATCTCCACGCATTGTGAGCTCGGCATGCGCGAGACATGACGTGAAGGGTGCCCCAGTGTGTCTCTGCCGACTTCCAGGAGCTTCGTCATGCTGCGAGCGATCATACTTGGTATTCCGCTGATGATGATCATACCCGCAAGCACATAAATAAAGTATCTTGCAGGTGCGGGTATCCCCCTTTGCGCCATCGGAATAGCGACTCCACTGCTGAGACCAGCGGTTACCAAGCTGCTCTCGAGCACCTACGTCCAGGCCGTATTGAGCCATTACCGCCGATGCCTGGAGTTGGGTGGGATCGTCGAGGGAATAAATATGATCGACGATTGGCGGCATAGAGAATGCCGCCCCGGCGACAGGGGATGTGTCAACGACGCCAGACCCAGAGTCAGACTCGTCGGCTAAAGCGAAAGAGTTACGCCAGAGTCGATCCAGTCTGGCGCTGGTGATCCCGGCAATCGATGAACGGCAACTGTCGGCATGATGGCACGAGAAGGATCTTATTTAGATACTTTACAATTACTACAAGGAAATGTAGCTAGAGTAGCATTTGCAAAGTAAAAATGTACTAGGCATTTCGGAGTGAGCGCCAAGAGTACTGACCATTCGATGCCCCTCCCCTCCCTCGCTGCGCTCGGGGGGTCCCCCGAACCGGGGCATCTCAGGTCGGCACGCTAAAGACTCGTTGGGGCTTTCTCTATGAAATTAAACCTCTCCCCCAAGAAGGCCGGGCGGGCACAAGCAATCCGGGGAATCAATAAAGAGGATGATCCGAGTCTGATCCGCACTAACCGAGTCTGGCGCATGTGCTCGGCTAGGCACGACTCTGGCGCAGCTCAAGGGCAACTCATGGACGAGTCTGAGTCCGGGTCTGGCGCAGTTGGAGGATCCCCCCGGCGACAGGGTGGTACATTGCGTCGATCAGCTCACGCTGCTCCTTCGTGATTTTGAGGTGTGAGATTGAGACCTCCGCTGCAGTACTACGTGCATTGAGAGTAGGGTTCTGCTCTGCAGGAATATATTCTCCCCATCGGAAATTTTTGCGGTATTTTGTGGGAGGTGTGGCAGCGGGGGCAGCGGCGGGAGGTGGGGCAACAGAAGGCACACTGGGAGCGGGGCTGCCAAATTTTTCGTTCTCGGACACAAACTGAAAGGTGGACATGGGATACGGGAGAGCAAAAAAGCAAGCACTAGGTTGTGGTACGAGGAGAAATGGTGTATATTTTCCATCATGCCACCCTGTATTGTCGAACAATGGGTGGCTACAGGAGAACGCGTTCCGAAGCGCGCCCAGTACCCAAATCGAGAAACTAATGGCCTTGATCCCGTTGATCGCCGGCCCTTCTCAAAAAGGAAGGAGGGTGAGTTGGCCCAAATTCCAATTTAATGGCACAAGCCCTGGAATCGGTTATAACTGCGCTGGTGCCCGCGTCAAGAGAAGACGATGCGCTGAGAAGTGAACTTGTCGCGCACTGCCAGGAAATATTGAACAGGTACATCTCAGCTCGTTGCGATGGTGTTGCCACCTAACCACCTCAGCCACATCGGTGGCCATAACCATGACCCAGATCTCGGCCACCTCTCCGATCTAGTCAAGCGACAGTGTACGCTCACCCCATTCCGAACGCGTCAATTGACCCACACAATCACATAGTGCTCCAGTCATCTCCAACCGGAGCAGCAGGACTCAAGTTCACGAATCTTCTCTCCCGCCTCCTTGATCAGGTTTGCAACCCATTTTGTGCCTATACGTCTCTTAAATATCCTCTCAGCCCGTTCTTTCGCGAAAACACGCGTCGATCCTCTTCCTCCAATCCCTGGCATCATCTCCATCCCGACCTGCCACCGGGTTTCTACCGACCCTTGCACCCCCTCCACCAGCCCGAGTCTCAGCCAGTCCAAGTCCCGTAGACGTTCCTGTATCCCGGCTACCGAGGGGCAAGTCAAAGGCAGACATATTGCGAGAGTATCGACAGAGAACCGGTATATATGACAGTCAGCTCACCCGAAGTAGTATTTATGTGTTCTAGGACGGCCGCATCTCCCCGAGCATCTTCTTTTGCGCGATACTCTCTACTTACTGCAGGGCATCTCGGGGAAATATGTCCGCTTCTCGATCCAGGACGACCCAGAAATGGAGAATAAGCTCGTATTCATGGACCACTCGGTGTGTCCTCATATCACCTCGTCCTATTCAAATCTCACGCGCGGTCAGAAATACGTCGTTTCGTCCCCGACAAAAGCCTTGATTCATCGCCTCTCTGAAGTCGGTTATCTGTATACGCGCGTGGAAACTTTTGCACGCGAACGGGAGGGCGCCTCGGGTGTAGGGATGATTGAGCAAAGCCTGTGTCACCATCTGCAAGCTCAGCTCACAGAGTACTACCGCCTGATCGCCATCCTCGAATCCCAAATGTCGGCTTCCTCAAATCGACTTCCCGATGACGACGGCCCGGAGGGTCCTGGCCTCAAAGAGGAGGAAACGGGCTTGACATTACGACGACTGGACGTGTGGATCAATGAGTGGAGACTACGAATGCGAATGATGAGCGTATGCGTGGAAGGCGCTCGAGGTAGCCCTTATTGATTTTTGTTCTCTTTTCATTCACTTTGGGCAGACGCGCAGGGTGGTGCTCTCGTAAACCTGATACATGGTTACACGGACAATGGCGACCCATTCGTGCGGAAATTCACCGACCAACTCCTGGAAGAAGTATGCCGATATCCTAGCCCGCCTTCATCGACTCATCCTCGCTATAGGTCTCCAAGCCTTTCTTCGCAACCCTCCACAAGTGGCTCTTTTCCGGCGAACTGTACGACCCGTTCGCCGAGTTTTTCGTCGCGATGGATCCGACATTGGCCCACATGCAATATGTGCATCCGTCGTCCCTCGCAGGTGGAATCGGCCCCCTTGCGGGCGATGGTGGTTTCGGGGGTCTTGGGGGCGACGCCGACGACATATCTGTTGAGCGCGATGGGGGGCTGAAGTTGTGGGAAGCGAAGTATCAGTTCCAAGAGGATATGCTGCCTATGTTTGTAGGCGAGGCATTTGGGAAGAAGGTACTTCTCGTTTTCCGTATGGATGAATTATGGATGTTTACAATTCTCCAGATTTTCTCGACGGGCAAGAGCTTGAATTTCATTCGGTATAGCTGCCACGACAGCGACTGGGTCGTTACCCGAGAGAAAATGAGCAACACCGGTGGAAGTATGTGGCCCATGCTCATCCTTACCTTCGCGTAATTCAATACGACGCTAGCTTTGAAATACAGCGACATCGCTGGCCTTGAACGATCCATCGACACGGCGTATCAAATCGCGAGCCATCGGTTGTTCGAAGTGTTCATCGACAAGTTCCATTTACTGGACCATCTTCGTGCGTTGAAACACTACCTCTTGTTGGGCCACGGCGACTTTGCCGACCAGTTAATGGAGGCCCTAGGGTGCGGAAATTTTCACGCCTTGAATCGTGTCGCTTACCGCGTAATTTACAGCCCCAGCCTAACCCGTCCTGCAAATGCGCTGTTCCGGCACAACCTGACCGCCACCCTGGAGACCGCCATCCGCTCCTCGAACGCACAGAACGACCCGCCCGACGTCCTGCGCCGCCTCGACGCGCGGATGCTGGAGTACTCGCACGGCGAAATCGGCTGGGACGTCTTCACATTAGAATACAAAGTCGACGCCCCGATCGACACGGTCCTCGACCCCGAGTCGATGGTCAAGTACCTTAAGCTCTTCAACCACCTGTGGCAGATGAAACGCATCGAGGGCACGCTGAACGTCGGGTGGATGCGAATTACTGGGGGCGCGCGGACATTTTTGCGCGTGCCAGGTGATTTATCATTATTTTCCAGGGTCTCTTTCATTTATTAACCCTCATGATTCAGAGCTTGAGCCCCAGTGGCACCAAATCCGCATCGTGATGGCCGAGATGAACCACTTTATGCGCCAGATGCAGGCGTATTGCCAGCTGGAGGTGATTGAATGCTCGTGGAAGATCTTGCTGGACTTTTTGAACAAGAAGGAGGGCGACCTGGATGCGATGATAGAGGCCCACCGCTCGTATTTAGATCGCATGGTGAAGAAGGTGCTCCTCCTCACTCCGAAATCCGGGAAACAGGCACGGAATCCTAGACGCATCGTGAACGAGCTCTGATAGTGTTTATTCTAGGAAAATATCCTCAATCAGGTGAAAGACGTTTTTTCTACAATTCTCATGTTCCGTGAGGCGACGGTGAGTCGCACCCTGAGAGATGACGCATCAACTTCATAATCCACAGGACAATTTCTACAACTATTGCCTCTCGGAATCGGCGCGTCGAGATGGGCAGTTGGACGCCGAGCGGGTGAGTTTGGGCACAACTCTACTTTCCATTCTGAGTCTCGGCACCAGGGCGTATACACCGCGACCGATCAAACACAAGATCCCGAAGCACTCCCTCGCTTAGTGCAAAAAGTCGAAGAGTACGGCACCGTATTCTCAGACCGCGCCCAAACCATCGTGCACCAGCTGCAAGCACACCCAGACCTGGATTGCCGATTTCTTGGTATTAGACTGTCTTTTTCCGACTTTTACCGGAAGAAGACATAGGTACGTGATACAAGCATACGCCGAACTATGAAGTGGTATTTACTTTACAGCTCATCGTGGACCTCCGGGGTCGGGGTCTCCAGGGGAGCCTGGGCCTCCACGGGGTCGGCGGCGACCTCCTCGACGAACTCGGGGAACTCGAGCGAGTTGACCGCGTGCTGCTCCAAGAAGGCGACGAGGCTCTCGTATGACCGGTCGCCCTCGTAGTCGATGAATTCTCTGGTACCAGCTTTCTTGAATTTAATCGTGGGGAAGCCGGCGATCGAAAAGGGCACGGATTCGGGGAGGTCGTTGTCCTGCGCTTCCATTTTGACGCTGCAGGCAAGAAAATTAGCTCGGAAGAAAATATGGAGTAAGGAAGCCTACATGGTAAGAGTCTTCTTGAGGGGCGCGTAGTGGTCGCCGAGCTGGTCCCAAGTGGGCTTGAGACGCTTGCAGTGTCCACACCTTTACGACAACAGGTTAGCGGTGATTAGTGGTGCCGAGACGAACGACGGACCAGGAAGCGTAGAACTCGATGAACACGTCCTTCGCATCGTCGAAAACAACAGCCTCGAACTCCTTTCCGACAAGGTTGTAGACGTTCTCGTCCTGGACCTCGGGGATGGGTTCGCTCTTCAGCTGGGGCTTGAGGTCGCCGTCGAGGTAGGCCTTGACCCAGGACTCGACACCTTCCTCGGTCAGCTCCTTGGACTGGTCATACGGGAACTTGAACGACTTCTGAAGGTTCTGGATGACGAAGCTCGGCCACTTGGGTTCAGCGAGGTTGAGTGCCTTGGCGTGGTCGCCAAACTTGATCGCGTCAATGTAGACGAAATTCATCTTGGACTTGTACTTGGACGCGATGGGCCGCACGAGAGCGATCTCCTCCTCCTTGGTCGCGCTCGTGGGGTCAATGAAGAGGTACGCGAGCGGCTTGGTGCTCGCTGCGTAGGTGCCGTAGTTCTCGCTGCTGACCTCGGTGAGAGTCGGGACGGAGAGCTCCTTGATCCAGTCCTCGAGGTCGGCGGCGGTGGTGTCGCGGATGGGGAAGGGGAACACGACCTTGGGCTCGTCGAACTTGCGGTAGACGACGACGGACGGGACTTCGACCTTGGCCGCGGCGATGGCGTCCTTGTCGGTGGAGATACCGAAAAGGTAGTCGTCGCGGTGCTTTTCGGCGGTGACGCTGAACTCGGCGGCGGGGGCGTCGGTGGGAGATGCGATGTATGCGACGACGACGAGGTTGTCGGCCTGCTGGAATTCTTCGAGGTTGGCCGCGGTGACATCTGTAACCGCAGGGAGGGATTGTCTGAGAGAGCATTAGCCCTGTGGAAAAGACAGTATACAGTAAGCTCACTTGATCATGTAGGCAATAATGCCGTCTGCCTTTCGGGGGCCGGTGTATTCACCGGGGGTGCCATTCCTGTACACCTTCAAGGTGCTAGAACGGACTCGTATCAAACGTCAGAATGGAATGCAGAATATAATCACGGGTAGCCCTGGATGCCATTTGTCTGGCAGAGGTCGGCCTGGTCAACACAATCCACTTTTGCGAGCTTGATGTTCTTGGCCTTCAGCGCCGTCGCGGCTTCCTCATAGTGAGGGGCCAGAGCCTTGCAGTGGCCGCACCTGGATTGTTTGCGTGAGGATAGTCCCATGGATGGACGGGACTGAAAATACCATGGCGCGAAGAATTCCACCAATATAAGTGGTTCCGTTTGCAGCGAAGAGAAAGTGCCGGCGGTGAGGTTAATCACATCGGAGGGCTCCTCAGCTAGGACGAGGGAAACGAATGCAAGGACGGAGGGGGCGAGGAGGGAGGTTAAACGCATCGCGAATGAGGGGGGAGGGAAAGTGCTAAGCTGGCAATTTTGGCAGCCAAATTTATATCTCCGCGTGATCGAACACGTAGGCCATACTCTGGGCTCGGGTTATCTGACAAATATTCGCCCTTATTCATGCTTAGCAGTCATACCCTGATTTATTAAGATATAGTACAGTACATAATGGACATGTCTGTAAACTTCACTACAGTGTTCCAAGGTCGAAATCGCTTCCCCGACTACGACCACTTGGGTATTGACGCACACCGCCCTGGAACGGCCGAGGAGGAGGAAAGTCAGTCACTGGGAACGTGTGTGGTCCGGCGTTGGGGGGCGGCGAGGGGACTGCTCAAGAATTAGGAGACAAGGAACGAGTGGAATGGAGTGGAACCCACTTTTTCTACGAGGAGGCGGAGGTCGGGCACCGATCCCGTTCGAACTCGGCTGGTTTCCTGCCGAAATAGTCCTTTGTCTTACCGGCGGGGGTGCCAAGCTCGCACGTCCAGGAGCCGGTGGAGGGATCGCCCGAGGTGCGACAGGTTCTGCTTCCGAGAGCGCGCGCACACGAGCGGGAGGCTCCGGAGCGCCCGTGCTATTTGCAGACTTGCGCGGCGGAGGCTGGGGAACAGCCCTGCTAGTCGTAGGGGATGGCCCAGCACTAGACGGTCTCGCCGGCGGTGGGGGCGGCGGCGCGCGGCCCGGAGTGGTGGGCGGGGGAGGAACACCCCTGCTCGGTGATCCAGCGGGGTGGCGCGCAGGGATCGCGGGTACCGCACGAGAAGCAGGAGAAAGGCCCGGAGAAGAGGTCCGAGACGGCAAGGCTGGGGATGGCCGCGCGGGTGCTGCGGGTGGACTCGCGCTACGCAAAGGAGGCGGTGCTCTTCGCGGAGGCGCAGGAGCACTTGTGGGCGGTATTGGGACCGTGCGGGAGGGTAAACCAGGTGCTGGACGGTTTGGAGGGGTTGGCGCAGGAGCAGGAATAGCTCTGACGGGCGGAGGAACAGCCCTGTTGGGAGGAGGAACAGCCCTACTTGGTGGAGACGGCGCAGCAGCAGCAGCGGGAGCAGCTCGACTCGGTGGTTGAGGAGCTGACGGTGCAGCTACATCTCGCCTTGGAATGGATGGTGGTTTGCCTATGGTCGGTGGTCGGGCTGCAGGAGATTACAGTTAAAGAAAGCATAAACACCGGATACTCTACGGCCTTACCCAGATTGCTCGTGCCCGTGGGTTTCAGCTTTGGCATTCCTCCCGCGAAAAGACCGCCTGAGAGGTAATAGATTCAGAATATTTCTTCTTGAAGTTCTAACGGTTTACCTAGCTGCGGAGGCCCAGCGCCGGTCGAGAGAGACGAAGCACCGCCGCCGCCGCCGATTGCTCCTCCTTTGGGAGGCTCGACGATAGGTGCACTACGGTCATTAATAACCGGTGCTTTCTTGAGTCTTTTGCCTGCTTGAATTTGCGCAAGCAATTCGCTTGAGGCCATGGTAAGTCGGAAGTCGGACGATCAGGGGTCACACTGTGACAATGACCCAGGCCCCTGACGGAATAAGAAGTTCCAGTTCAACAATTCATTGATATTTGTTGATAATTGCCCTACGGGCGGCGCCTGGACATGATCCATATTCGAGTCACACTGACAATACCAAGGCCCTCCGGGCACTTCCTGGTACCTTGTCCTGGATCTTAGCCATAAAATTCATCTAGACCTAGGCCTGAGAAGGAATGGCCTGCTTGCAAGTCTCGGCCAAGTCTCGGCCAACTTGCCTCCCTCGCTGGCTAGATGCATTCAATAGAGTCGACCTGAGCTGTAAGAGTAAACAACTCAGAAAATTAAAATATTTAATGAATTAAAAGAAACCTGGCAGCCAATCAGGAGATGGGAAAATCGACTTTAATTTATTTAATATCGGATTTCATGGCAGCCCGGGAGCTCCGGTATGATCGGACAAAAAGGACATTTCGTGTTTGAGACCTGGTAACTGAAATGGTACCAGGAATTAGATAACTTCAGTGCAATCGGAGGACCAAAATCCCACGTTGCATAAAATATCAGCCTGAAATTGAGCTTGACTCTAGTTTGACATTGTGAAAAGACATAGAGGGTGTAGCATAAGTGGGAGCTTCGGCGCCGTTGAAATACCACTACCTTTATCGTCTTTTTACTTATTCTAGTAGTTTCAGCCATACTGATTTTGCACTCCATAGTCATTAAATTAGACTTGATTTCAGCTGCACTAGAATTGGTTTCAGACACTGTGAATCAGATTATGAAAAGTATGAGCCAAAATGGGTCACCGAAAGTACTTGTATCATTAGCCATTTCATTCCTCTGTGAATTCAAGGTTCAGCTTAATGTTCCACCCTGCCTGAAATGTAAGTGGAAATAATTGATTTCAGTCCTGCCAAAATTCCCTGCCAGATTTCAGTGGGACTTGAATCAATCCTTTCAGTTCGCAATCCTTCTGGGCTTAGATTGAGGTCCAAACTTGAGGTTTGGTCAGCACCAACCCACTTTTTTTTTTTGAATCAGATTTATTCTGGCCTCTAGTGCGTACACTACGGTAGCCATTCTTCTACACTTGGGGGATTGATATTCTATCGTAAACATCATCTTGTGTAATTGTCCACGGCAAAAATGCCTTTCAAGCCCACTCTAGGCCCTACTTGGATGGACACGCCTGAGTGCTGGATGTAGGATAAGGGGTATAGGCCCGTGGGTGGGCACTGATTAGTAATGTAAGTGGAACGGGTGAGAGGGGAAAAAGGCTGCTATAGCAGCGACAACTCATTGGACGTCAGGGCAGGGAGTCGGGACAGAGCAACAACTGGGGAGTTTAGTTTATTGGTTTGAGCTTAATCTGGCCCGTAGGATTTCAACCTGATTTCAGTGTACCCAGATCATAATTTCATTTGACTAGTTTATAGAACAATATAGGTCATACTGAAACTATGAAAAAGGGCTTCAATTCAGCTCTCATTTTCGGTAATTTGGTACTTGGGGCATCAGATTGAACATCAGTTGTACCTGAATTTGCTAATCTCTGGTGAGAACTGTCAGGGTGACCACGGGCACAATAGGTAGCAGCACCTCAGCCGAGAATGAGATAGCACTGCACGGCACATCCGTGATCTGTGGACAAGCAGGTGCAGCGTTGAATGGCCTTGTTGGCTTATGGAGGGCAGGGCCACCGCAGGGGTGTGTGAAGACTTGCTTGAGTTGGAGGGAGCAGAATGACAAACACTAAACAGACACCACGGGAAACCATTCTTCTCAGTGCACGTGGCAACACACACAATGCAGATCTCGAGGCTGATAATTTTTTTTACTGCTATTTGCGGAACTTAGGGCACGGGCCGTTTTTTTCTAAAAATGGACACTTTTGATTGTTTTCAGTATATTGCCGATTTCGGGCTCAGTTCTCGTCCGTTTGCTTTGAAAACATGATAGAAAGATTCGCCTTAGGAATGCGCACCTGCATGGACCTCCAGAAATATATATTTTACTCAATATTCAGTTGAGTAGTTCTTTGGCAGCAAATTTTGAATAACATTTCTAGCAATGTCTCCTTGTCGATTGAGCTCGAGCCCTTTTGCACAGCCCTATTGTAGCCATTTCCACAGTCGCCTGTATCTTCAGAATGTTGAGAGTGTGCACGGTGCGCCTGCGTGATGCCTTTTAGCAGGCCGGGTCACAACAAACACGTAAGTGTAACACTGGGTGACAGCGCCTGGACAGCATGGTCAACGTGCTTGCTCTTGACCACCACTGGACAGGATGCTGCGCAAGAAGAGGGCTGTCCTGATCTGCCAACACTACTCCAAGGACTTGAAGCGACACATTATCTACCAAGCTTACACCCTCAACAAACGCACCACCGAGATAGCAATTGATTTGAATATACTGCTACATGTCGTGCAGTGGGTAAAAAAAACTCGGAAAGAGATTGGGGAGGTCTGCCGTGAGTGAAGATACCTCGGACGCTCCCCTATGTTGTCCCCAGCCCACACAAAGGTCTCTATCTTCCCGCTTCTTCTTTGCTCTGTTTGACTTTCTACATAGTTTATGCTTGCACTGATTGACCACACACCAGACATATACCTCAACAAGATACAAGAACAGCTGCTCCTCCAGCATGATCTTGATGTTTCTCTTGCAACAATCTCACATACCATGAAGCGGCTGGGCTTGTCATTGAAGAAGGTATGTCTTCTTTGTCGAGTTTTTTGAGCTTTACCTGTTGTATACATAGCTATCGCGGCAAGCGGCTGAGCGCTGCGCTGATGTGAGACATGTCTTCCTTATGGAGATTGGAGATGAACCTGCAGATCACATAGTCTGCGCTGATGAATCCGCTGTCAACATCTTGACCTCTTATTGGTGCAACGGCTGGTCGCAGAAAGGCCTTCGGTCCCGCAAGCGTTGCTGTTTTGTTTGCGGGACAAAGTGTGTATTGTGTCCGGCACATTAAATCATTGCTTATGCTCTCACAGATACTCCCTGTTGCCTGCCATAACAACAGACGGCATAATATACAGTCATATCAAGCAGGGCGGCTACAACGGGGATCAGTTTCTCCTGTGACTTGAAGGTATGCTTGCAGTCATGAATCCCTATCCGGCAAAGCACAGTGTCCTGGTGCTGGATAACTGTCGCATTCACCACGTTGAAGGTGTGTGAGGCAGCGTGAGTCCCTTCGTGTACTCTCAATCCAAGGCTTATTCTTCGTAGCAGTATCAAACTTGTATTTCTCCCACCCTACTCCCCCGACCTCAATTCGATTGAGGAGTGCTTCGCTTTTGTGAAGGCCTACATCTCCTGCCATGGGTACACCTTCCACAATATCGTTGAGTTGGGAGATGAGGTGGCCCCTTTCCTCTTTTTGTATGGTGTCTTAGATCAGGTGACTACGGGGGCTTCTAAAGGCTGGTTCCATCATTCGGGGTACTTGTAGATAGCACAAAACTCGAATCGGAGATGGGGTATATTGATTCAGCAGTCTGAATGGCCATAAAATAGAATCCAAATTAGCGTGTCGCGCAATCAATACGCTTCATCTCTGCCTTGACTTTCTCCAACAAAAACTGCGCATTTCCGTGCGTGATGTCGATAAGTTCAACAATGGTATCGGTGGTACCGAGTTTTGCAATCTCATCAATGTTGTAGAAGTTGAGGTCCCCAAAACAATCAACATAAGAGAGAAAGCCCCGCTGTGGATAATACTTGTGGAGCTGTTGAATGAACTCTGTGATCTCCGTGTAAGGATTGAGGGCGCCCATGTCAGGGGGATCACTGGATGGCATGGCAGGGAGCATTGATGTAGAAGCGTTGAAAACGCTAACTCTCAGGTATGTGTGAATGCGAAATGCGAAATGCTAATGCAGCAGAGCTATGAACTCTAAACCACACACAACACACAACACTATCAACAACTAACCCCTCAATAGAGAGAGTCAGAGTGCAAGTTCGGGGGTGTAAGTCAAGTATTAGACTTGATAGCAGCTGGTTTCTCAGTTGATCGCTTAGTTAACTAAGGCTCGCTCGCGCTTTTGCAAGGTTTGACTGGTCAAGTCAAGTTGTATTGGACAAGTAACGTCTAGGACGTCAAGGAGACAGTATAGGGTAGGTTTTAAGACCGTTAAGTCTGCGCTTTTGTGTCTTTCAACGGTTTCAGTGTTCTATTCAGTGTTCTGGGTCTGTTTGCCGTGTTCTGACTATTGCCGTGTTCTATCAATTGCCGTGTTCTGATTCTGAGTCTGGTATACAATTCGTTCAAAGCAATCTAACCTCCACGGCTATCAGAGCGACGGTTCCAGTGGCTGACACAACGTGTACAGCGCCCCTAGATGTGCTAGCTTGCCCTCTCCTTCTGCTGCCCTTTTATACTACTGCCCTATGGTTTACATCACAATGATTACTGTACAATGTCCGTTGGATTGCGGCACCCAAGTCCTAATCCCTGGCTCCTGATTGGTCGTGTCTTGTTGAGACATATGGTAGGCATGTGGTGTTTGACACGACATATGTGATTGCTGATTAAGTGGATAGAAAGTGTCTTCTTCGTCTGTAGCCTCTAGTCCCGGGCCTGAATAGTCTTGAAGCTTCTGCACAACTCTTCTACCTTCCCAATGATACCCCATAGTCCCTGGTTTGGTTTGATGGTTCATCCACAATATGGCAACCTCTCTCTCTCTCTCTGGTTTATCCTCGCGGCTAAACGGCTGGATCATGTCATTCTGTTCAAGTCATCACCAGACTCGGTCTGGACCCAATGCGTGATCAAACATGTCCTCAGTTTTTGGGTAAAACAGGTCTAAATAGTCTTGTCGTGAATAATTGGGTTCTTCCCACTGTTGCTTGCCAGCAATTGGTATCTCGACCTCACAACCTCTTTGGTATGCTGTTTGTGTCCACCTTAGGCCTTGTATGTCCTAGTTTCTCTGCCACCATCATCAAGTTTCCTTAGTTAACTAAGAGATCTGGTGGCCCCATTTGTGAAGGTACCGGTAGAAGTCCTCATTAACCTCGTAGCTTGTGCTAATAGACTGAAGCACTCAGTCAGAGTGCCCTGATGGTCCCTCAGTGCATGTTGACACGCTGAATCGTGCAAAATCGCAAAATTCATGTGTACTTGATTTCACGGCTTATCAGCGTGAGAGGCGTAGGAGGTATGAGGAGCTGGAGATGGGGTGACGGGCGTAGAAAATGTGCTGTGGGGACCTTGCATAGCCCAGAGAGGCATAAACGGGTACCCCATGTACTTACCCATGCCAGGAAAGGACGGTGGCTGCAACAGCACTGCGGGGGTTGTTGACATCTTGTGGAACATTCCAAAGAGGTCGTCCTTTGGCGGGTTATTCAACGTAACGCTGTGCGTGCCCGCTGCCTGTCATAGAATTAGAACAAGGACATAAACAGATGAAAGCATTGATGTACAAGGCTCTGTGCCCAGCCACGGAGTTGAGAGTTGGTGAGCTGATGATGGTTCCCACCACGGTCAATCTTACATGAAATCGACGGCCTGCAGCGCTGGCAGCGGCCGTGGTGATTCTGGAGTTGCTCAAGGACTCTCCATGATGCTCAGTCCATCGTCAAAATCGTCATCCCCGGAACCGGTGTGCTCCAGATCCAAAACTGGGAGTTTACCCTTCTTTTTCTGCTTCCTGCCGGCCGTTTTCGTGCCCAGTATGATGCACAGTGAGTTCATGTACTGTGGCAGAGACATGAGTCAAATGAAGTATGAAACAAAGAGAGGTGTAGAGCGCACGATGTCCGTTACAATGATTAGCACCGAGATTTTAGCGTTCTTCTTTGATTCCGCCTCTGTCACCTCCTCCAGACAACCCTCCCAGTCAGTCAGAGAGCCAAGATTGATGGCGGAAGCCTTTCCTGGCGCGTTAGACAGCTTGTAGGACAGAGTTAGCTTTTTCGACACATTGGCACAGCCAATGGTGTCGTAAATCACGATAAGTGCATCTTCAAAGCTCGTGCTGTGCTTGAGATTCTCCCGTTGTGTCCTCTCACTCGAGGCTTGGGGTATCATGAGGACAAGTTCTTATAATTATTAGTAGCTGCACGGTCAAAAAACAAGTATTGTTACGCACTGCGATTCAGATCAAGCTCGACCGGTTCTTTCAATGTCTTGACCTTCTTTTTGGGTTTCTTGACGGGTGAAGGCTCATCAGAATCAACATCGCTTGCAGCTGATTGCGCCTTTGTCTGCTTCCCTCCCAATTTGGGCACCATGGGTGATATTTCCGAGGCTGAGTCGACATCCTGAGCGGCAGGATTGTATGTGTCGTCAGCACCATCTGCAGAGCGGTCTTGAGTGATGTTGTTGGCATTCTTAGCGCGTCACCTGGCTACCAGTCAAGCAGATTGACTGCAAGAGTCACCCATGTCAAAAGGGAAGAAGGAGAGAAAATTTCTGCACATCACGGTGTTACGCTCACGTGAAATGTGACCCAGCCCGCCAAACGTGTCACATAGCAGCATCATGCACTCCCTCATCATTCTGACACTGCTTGCAGCTGCGAAAATGGGGAGACTTGAGCTGGATAAATTATGGGGAGCCCAGTCGATGAATACACAGCTCTAGAAATGTTATTCTAACAACATTGCCAAAGATCTAGCAGAGTCAATACTGGACGGAATATATTATTCTGAAGGTCCATGCAGGTGCACATTCCCAAGGCGAATCTTTCTATCATGTTTTCAAAGCAAATGGATGAGAACGGAGCCTGCAATCGGTGATATACGAAAACAATCAAAAGTGTTCATTTTTAGAAAAAAACGGCCTGCGCTGTGACAACATAAAAAGATTTACTTCGTGTATCGATAAGATGTATCGTTTATCACGATACATGAATGAGTGAAGTAATCAAGCAGGTCTTGCAAACAGCATGAGTGTTGATAAACTTCCAGACAAACAATGAATCCCAATGCACGTATGGGTAGGACAGGCAAAACAACGGATATCGAGCAGAGGTACGGGTGTTTCACGATAAACCCGACGCACGGCTAAGGAAACTGTAAACGGTAAGACAGTCAGTAATTCAGCAGTGTTCAAGACGATTGTGGCAGTAGGTCAAGATGACCAGAGGATGAAGTATAAGTAACAAACAGAGCTTGTTGTGAGAGATTTGAGGTGATAGTTTCGGTACGGTGGACAGCAGATAATTTGGCAGCACTATAATGTGATTCCGATGTGCAGGATACAAGGGGGAAAAGTGCGACCATCATGGTAGGTTTGACTAGGGTCTTTTATACTAAAGAGAGATAAGAAGATAAGAATTATGTGAATACACCGCATGGAACCTATGCCAACGGTTGCGAGACATGTGGAAAAAGACAATAAGAAGTCCAAGTGAAACAATCAATATGATACCAATTCTCCTGACCGCATGGATTCCAAGGCGAGCGAGTTATGCCATTGGTTTCAGGATAAATGCACCGAGTCATCGGTGCGATGTGCCTGGGCATGTGTTTGATGTGAGATCAAATGTGGAAAAAGTCCCATGTGGTTGATTCGGAAATGAATATGATTGGAAGATAGCATGAATGAGTCAGGTGGAATTCCCGGGGTATTGGTATATTTTCTGGACCGTAAATCAAGGGATGAAACGAGGTCTGTACAACCTCCTTTTGGGCGAGAGTTGTGGCATATTGACCAGGGAAGTCAGATGATCGTAGTTTTGCCTTTCTGGGGTGATGGCGTTGAGTTCAGGAAGTTGGAAATATGCTATGAATGCTTTGGCCTTGGATATCTGCTATTCACAATGATTCTGAGCTGCAGGAGATAAAACCAGGGTTTGGCCGATTTCATGATCTGTTGAACAGGAATCGGATGGATTTTGAAGTGATTTAATCCATAACACATATGTGGTATCACAGCGCGCTAAGTTCCGCAAATAGCAGTAAACTACAAGTCTTTTGGTGTTGTACTTTAGCTAAAGTCCTTGGAAGTGGTTCTCTGCTTGGATTGCTTGTCACATCGGTACCCTTACCTTATATATCAATAATAACACGGAAACAGTATGTTATATAAAGATAATACAACGGGTTTCAGATCAGGTCATATCAGGTCATATCAGGGTTTCATATCGGACAAGGAACAGTTAAAGGACATTAGCAACGGTGACTATGGGTACACTGATGTTCACGAAGATAATCAGAAAGCTGCTAGATGGCAACTAACCAACTAAAAACACTACAACCAACACACACACACACACACACAATTGAGTTCGGGTCGTCCTGCAGTTTACAGGTAAGATTGAATTTCTCAGGTTCGTGTCTTGAAAATGCCAACTCGATAGAAGTCTTATTAGGACTAATATGAGCACAAAAGTAGTCAAAGATTGACCAGGGATTATCTACTTCGACTGAAGTGATATGGATTTTATGTGTTTTATACTTCTAGACACCTCAAAAAGATATCTTGAAGACCTATAAGTCTCTCTAGACTTAGATAGGATTTCCTGCCGTACTCTGACGGAGACCACACTGGATCTAGACTTTGGATCGCGACCGAACTCACTGGAACAGATGCCAACGACCGGGTACTGTGATTGAACTCACTGGAACAGTGCCAACAGCAGACCTGAGGTAACAACCAAACAGGTGCCTTTCACACTAGTGTCGTGACTCTCCACGAACATGGCTTAAGTCCTTCAAAGCTTATATATGCCAACAAGACCACTTTATATTTGAACGATAACAACAAATATAGTGAGAGTTAGAAAGTAAGACACAGAGCGGTGATCACAAATCAAAATCACAAACAGATCCCATTCCTCAAATCAGTTCGTGACCGAAATTCCAAGCCCATTTTAATTGTAGCTGCTGTTCAGCATTTCAGATGGTCTCCAAAAAATTAATGTGGACTCGGATGACTTGATGCAATGTAGAATTAAATAATCAGGATAAACAGTCAAGCCCTGATTTTTAATTAAAAAGTTTACTGAGTCAAAAAAAAAAACATCAAGTCCATTAAATGTCATGAAATGTCATGAACTTACCTCTCTCAAAGTTTGAGACCAAACAGCCCAGTGGAAGTGCATTGACTGAGCGAGGAAATCAGTTCGCGATCAAAAGAGCTGAGAACTTTGATCTCTCTGATCCTTCAAACACTAAGCTCGCGAAAAAAGAAAAGAAAAGATTCAATTGACGTAGTTTATTGAAGTAACTCAGTTATGGTGCTAAACAATTTCAAGCCCTCCTCCCAGCGTGTGGCTTTGAGAGCCATAAGACGCTCATACTCTTCCGGATCATTCTCTGCCAATTCATCCACGGTCTGGCAGCCGTTATCAACGTATCGAAAAATGCCGCCTGCGCTGAATTGCGTGAAGGAGACACGTTCTTCATTGTCCTGGACAGGGACATTTGAGTGGGCGACTGTGGCAGAGGGGAGTAATATGAGTGCGCCTGGCGGGAATTCAATGACAAGCCTCAGGTCCCAAAGGACAAGATGGCCGCCTGTCTTGGGGATTGAAATGGCCAAGGGCTTGAACTGCGCATCACCCGAATGCAAGATTCAAGATGTCACGATGCTTGAACATCCAGACATTGCAGCCAAAGTTGAATGCTGCAGCAAAAAAAACCGAGGATGCAAAAGGGCGTCGAAGATCACGGTGCTTGTCGCGCAGCTTTGCATCGCAGTTGCGGCAATAACGATAAAGGTGTGGTGCCCATAAGGCAAATGCAGCTGAGGGAGCGGCTTAGGGCTGGTGAGTGGATGAGAGAGGTGAGACTCACCGTCTGCAAAGCCTGCTAGATGCCGAATGCTGCTATTGGCGAGTAAACCTTCAGCGAGGCCCGTATACTCCTTAGCGTGAAGCCAGGAGGGAGTTCTCTGGCCTTTGCCATAGGATATGCCGACATTCACAACGGCAAACAGGCCGTGGCGGTGCTGGGGCATTGATGTGGGGAAGCGCGCCTCAGCACCTGTGTCACGGATGGCTTGGAATGCAAGCTCAACCGCCTCATGGTACTCATCTTTTTGAGGCTGGCCAGCGAGCACGGCGATGATGCGGCCCTGGCGGTCAATGAGCGGTCGGGGAGTGCTGAGGTGCAGTGAATGAGCAAGTGAGCAAGCAAGGGGGAGAAAAAAAAACGCATCACCTATCCCATTCAACCAATTGAAACCCGAGGCCGAGGAGGTTACTGAGGGAGCGGCGGACCTTACTTCCATGCTTCTTATCGGTGTCCTTGACATGGGCAGCATACGTGCCGAGGGCTGCAGGGAGAGTGGAGGTGTCGAGGTCGGTGGCCACCGGCATAGCAGGCTGGACATGCTCGCGGATGGTGGAGGCACTCGGAACGTGGCCTCGCTGTTGCTTTTGCTCCAATCGCTTTTTCTTTCGATGGGCGGTGTCGGTGGCATGCTTCTTAGCAAGGCAGTGTGGTTTAGCGGGACGCCGTGGGTGCGGGCCGGTATGGGGCGTATGGGCGCTAGCCAAGACCTCGTTATAGGTGGGGGAGTTGCTGCAGCGGCGTTTTGGAAGGCGACTCGAGGGGCTGACATCATCCACATCGCTGAGTGGATCAGCTGGCAGCCATTGCTCATCCACGCTGTTGAGGGGATCTGAGGGCGCTATGTCGACCACCGCATCTTCGCCCGCGTCGGACGTGTCTTCGTCTTCGTGGTCCTCCTGGTCAGCGTGCTCTGCGGCCACCGCATGGGCGACAAGCGGTGCAAAGTCAAAATGGGGGGCCGGGGCCCTGAAGCAGCAATACAGACATTGGGAGGCTGAGGGCGGCAAACTCCCTGCCACTTCGCGTTGAAACAGTGGCTATGGGTACACTGATGTTCGCGAAGATAATTAGAAAGCTGCTAGATGGCAACTAACCAACTAAAAACACTACAACCAACACACACACACACACACAATTGAGTTTGGGTCGTTCTGCAGTTTATAGGTAAGATTGAACTTTCTCGTATTTGTGTCTCGAAAATGCCAACTCGATAGAAGTCTTATTAGGACTAATATGAGCACAAAATAGTCAAAGATTGACCAGGGATTATCTACTTCGACTGAAGCGATATGGGTTTTATATATTTTATACTTCTAGACATCTCAAAAAGATATCTCGAAGACCTATAAGTCTCTCTAGACTTAGATAGGGTTTCCTGCCGTACTCTGATGGAGACCACACTGGATCTAGACTTGTGATCGCGACCAAACTCACTGGAACGGATGCCAATGACCGGGTACTGTGACTGAACTCACTGGAACAGTGCCAACAGCAGACCTGAGGTAACAACCAAACAGGTGCCTTTCACACAAGTGTCGCGACTCTCCACAAACACGGCTTAAGTCCTTTAAAGCCTATATATGCCAACAAGACCACTTTATATTTGAACGATAACAACAAAGATAGTTATATAAACGTATCTCCGCGCTAGGCTCAGACCAGCACCAACACCGTTACTTTGGTGGGAGATGCAGTACTGAATTGCGGGTTCTGCTAGGCTTTATATACGATACAGGAATTGTAGATAGTAATGAGAAATGAGTCAAGATATAAGAGAGATTTGATGTACATGGAACTGCAGAGGTATGCCGCTGGTATTCGTAGTTCAAGGCCGAGACTAGTCATCTAGATTTGACCAGCTCGAACCCATACTAGGTATATTGGTTTGTTCCCGAGGCCTGCCGGTCCTAGCATGTATGCTAGCCACCAGTGGTTGTAGCCACATTGCAATGTACCCAGTCATGGATGAGGGGTACATTGCAATAATGGCACGCCTCCAGGGACCGACAGGGTGTACCATAATGCATTATCAGCCCCCCCTGCCATATCGGGCACGCTCCCTGTGCTGCCAGCATCAATCATATTACCAGGGATTATCCGTGCCATTAAATACTATTAAAATACGCCGCTCCTCAAGCAGCCTACCCGTCACGCCCACCCCGTCGTTTGCGCTCGCATCAAAAATCCTCACGGTGCCATCACTGCCGAACTGTCTGCCATTGGTTAGACTACACGACGATAGCCTCGCTGTGCCCAAAATGGGTACTACTACTCCTCCTCCTCCCCCTCTAGCTGGGCCTCTTCCTCCTCCAGATCCAACTCATCACCCATCTCCATTTCCACCATAACCACCGCCTCCGCGTCCAGCGTCATGTACCCCTCCAGAAACACATCTGCCTTGAGCAATATCCCCGTCCACTTCCTTTCCAGCAGGCTGCACGTATTTTTGGCGTGCTCAAACACATACGCACGGTGGCCCTCTGTCAGCTCCCTCGATGCCCCCAGAAGCTCGTCCCTTGCCAACGCCTCCCACTTTTACGCGACCGTGTAACCAAATGCGATTGTGCACCACATTTCCTCCCGCAGGTGGTGCATGTCTTCTGAATAGCGTTTTGCACGTGCATACGCCTTGCACCACTCGAGTTGCAACGCTGAAAACCATCATCAGCTTTCTAGAAGTCGTGAAATGCAAAAAAAAAAAAACCTTCATGTAGCTGGGCCTCGCTGCCGTCCTCAGTGACACTGATGGTGTACCAAATCCAAGACAGGGTGTGGGCACCTTCTCCTGCTGCCAGCGCCGCCGCGCGCTCCACCCCGCCCTCAATCACCGCGCCCCCCAGCTCTGCCCAGTGGGCGTTCTGGGCTTTCTCCTCCTCCGTCAGTGCACGCTCGTTCAGCGCGTGCATGTCTTCATCGCCCAGCACTTTCAGCCGATCCTCCCAGGTGCCATGGCCCCGCAACGCCAACAGCGCCGCCCGTGCATAGCGGTAGCACACTTTGGCCGCATGGATCTGGATGTTAATCTGGCGCAGGATACCCTGGCCGCATGTCATCATCCCTTGACCCGTTGATAAGCTGTGAAATCAAGTACACATGAATTTTGCGATGTTGCACGATTCAGTGTGTCAACACGCACTGAGGGACCATCAGGGCACTCTGACTGAGTGGTCCAGTCTATTAGCACAAGCTACGAGGTTAACAAGGACTTCTACCGGTACCTTCACAAATGGGGCCACCAGATATCTTAGTTAACTAAGGAAACTTGACGATGGTGGCAGAGAAACTAAGGCCTAAGGCTGCTTGCTAGGACACAAACAGCATACCAAAGAGGTTGCAAGGTCAATATACCAATTGCTGGCAAGTAACAGTGGGAAGAACCCAATTATTCACAACAAGACTATTTAGACCTATTTTACCCAAAACTGAGGACACATTTGATCACACATTGGGTCCAGACCGAGTCTGGGGATGACTTGAACAGTAGGACATGATCCAGCCGTTTAGCCGTGAGGATAAACCAGAGACAGAGAGAGATTGTGATATTGTGGATGAACCACTAAACCAAACCAGGGACTATGGGGTATCATTGGGAAGGTAGAAGAGTTGTGCAGAAGCTTCAAGACTATTCAGGCCCGGGATTAGAGGCTACAGACGAAGAAGACACTTTCTATCCACTTAATCAACAATCACATGTGTCGTGTCAAACACCACATGCCTACCATATGTCTCAACAAGACACGACCAATCAGGAGCCAGGGATTAGGACTTGGGTGCCGCGATCCAATGGACATTGTACAGTAATCATCGTGATGTAAACCATAGGACAGTAGTATAAAAGGGCAGCAGAAGGAGAGGGCAAGCTAGCACATCTAGGGGTGCTGTACACGTTGTGTCAGCCACTGGAACCGTCGCTCTGATAGCCGTGGAGGTTAGATTGCTTTGAACGAATTGTATACCAGACTCAGAATCAGAACACGGCAATTGATAGAACACGGCAATAGTCAGAACACGGCAAACAGACCCAGAACATTGAATAGAACACTGAAACCGTGGAAAGACACAAAAAGCGCAGACTTAACGGTCTTAAAACCTACCCTATACTGTTTCCTTGACGTCCTAGACGTTACTTGTCCAATACAACTTGACTTGACCAGTCAAACCTTGCAAAAGCACGAGCGACCCTTAGTTAACTAAGTGATCGACCGAGAAACCAGCTGCTATCAAGTCTAATACTTGACTTACACCCCCGAACTTTCACTCTGACTCTCTCTATTGAGGGGTTAGTTGTTGATAGTGTTGTGTGTTGTGTGTGGTTTAGAGTTCATAGCTCTGCTGCATTAGCATTTCGCATTTCGCATTCACACATACCTGAGAGTTAGCGTTTTCAGCGAAGTGGACCAATGCTGGAGAGACAGAGAATGAGCGTCCCGTGTCAATGAAAGGACTGGGGCCGTATTCGTCCAGCGTGTTGGCCTCAGCGGGGTTCCCCTGAACCTAGCGATATGAGTCGGTATTGATGTACGCATGAACAATTGAGTTGCCCACCAGCATCAAGTAATTGTCTTGAGCAAGCCAATTCATCGTCCTCGCATCGTACCTGGCCTGTGTGGGCTGCATTTGTTCTTAGTATCGCAAAAAAAAAAGG
The DNA here is from genome assembly GCA_029448575.1 of Mycena maculata. Classification (NCBI taxonomy): domain Eukaryota; kingdom Fungi; phylum Basidiomycota; class Agaricomycetes; order Agaricales; family Mycenaceae; genus Mycena; species Mycena maculata. The sequence continues at coordinate 312,470 of JARJLG010000087.1, read as the reverse complement.
AAGGAAAGCGACACTCACATCGTAAATGTCAACTAATCCTGAACTAATTTCCAGGATGAAGCCAGTCCGCCCGCAGTGGGGACCTTCCGTCACTTCAACCGTGTCACCTGTGAAAAAATGTATGGCAACATCGTTCATGCGGACTGTGAAGAAGTGGTCGCCGACGCCGTAAGAGTCCACGCAGTGGACTAATCCCTCAGCTTCCATGATCTTGGTGATGCGGCCGAGCCTCCCAAACTCGAGTTGCCCAGCCACGACTTTGATTCGATCATTGACCTTGAGGGTACGAGGAAGACCAAGAAGATGTCGGTCCAGTTTGCTGACGGAACAGATAAATGGTTCCGACTCCGAGTCGCCCTTCACCCGCGCCATGCGAACCCCATCCTTGACTGTGATTTGTGTAATCCGGCTGTGCCTCCAATTTGGCCCAACGACACGGTCGCCTTCCATGTGCGCGGGGGACATCGGACTGTGCGTGCGCAGGGCATTCAAAATGTCAGCTCGACTATCCTCAAAGAGCTCGACTTCGTCAAAAGTCAGATTGACGTCCTCCTGGGTGAAGTAGTGGAGTTTGATCGTGTATTCCACCAACAACCCTTCTTGCGTGAATTTGCGACCGTTCAGGAACCAAGTTAGGTTGCGCTGTTGGGCCAAGTCCTACCATTCCTTGGGCTTGAAGAGTCTGCGGTTGAGGGTGCGGCGGTTCTTGTGCTTGCAGGTCGTGACCACTGGGAGACGGTCCGGTAGGCAGGGGACAGCATAGACAGTCACCGCCTGCTTGTGCTTGTCCTTCTTGGTCATGATGAAGACTAGGTCACCGCGGTATGGGCCCTTCCTCACGACTCGTCCCCACCCTGTATGAAGGTGTTCGGAAGTGGTGTACCGCAGGACATTGGGTCGGTCGGCTAGAGAAACTAGCTGCTCAATGCAGGCCCGATGAGGCTCCAGCACCCGGGACAACTCGTCATGTGATGTCGCCTCAACATATACATGATGTTGATCGTGGGGGCAGTGGACCATGGAAATGATTGGATTACGGAGGTGGAGGGGAGCACTGAGAATTTTCTCCATGATCTTCTGAATGAAGACTTCAGGTGTGTTGGCGTGGATCTTTACACGAAAGAGAGGAGGATCATTGTATCCCGGCGCACGGGCATTCCTGGCAAGGGCGGGATGTAAATCGTAGAGCTCCACAAGCGCCCCGGGAAGATAATCATGAGGAGAGACGTCGTCCTGCAACAGTTCTGCAGGGTACTCCCGCTGGCGTTGCGCGCGGTCCCGCTCCCTAAGGCCCTCTGCGATGGCATGCAGATCCTCCTCTGGCTCTTCCTTCACGTAAAGTGTTGGAGCGTCGGGGAGTGGCTCCTTCGTGTCATCGAGAAAGTCTGAAGAGGATTAGATTAGGTCGATATGGGGGAAGAGGAGATGAGATGTACCGAAGTCTGCCTGGCCGTCGTCGTCTATGACCTCGTCGTCGGCATCCTCATCGTCGTCGCCCTCAGCTTCCATGTCAAAAAATTTCGAAACATCTGGCTGTATACGGCGGCGTTTCGGGGCGGGCTCAGATGATGTGGGCGGCAGGTGCGTGGTCGTATGAGAAGAGTCCTGGCACGAAGAACTGGAAATGAAAGCAGAGTTGCGAGTATCTGAGGATTGCAGTGTGGGCATTGGAAGACAGGGATTCGAGAGGAACGGGGTTGGGTCGCAGGTACCAGGGAGGAGGTACGGCGTCGGGTCGTGGGAACCAGGGAGGAAGAGGGGCGTGGCCGCGCAGTGAAAGGGCGGGTACTGAGGTGAAGAACTTGAAGCAACAGGAAAAGGAGGGGAACGGGGTCGGCTCCCGGGTACCAGGGAGGGAACCGTCCTCTGAGAAAGGAATGAATGGTGGCGTGGCCGCGCTAGAAAACTGTGTGACCGCCAGCGCAGATGGCTGGGCACTTGGGGGTGGGAACTCTTGCGGTGGGGTCAGCGCGGACGCAGAGGGCATGGGGCTTGTCGACCTGAGTAAGCCCTCCAGAACCGCGGAGGAGGCTGCCTGCCTGATCGACCAGTGGTGTTGAGTGGTCGCCCCCGTATGCTCTGCCTCCATCTAGGGGACGGTGTCCGCGGCAAAGTTGCGCCAGTCTACTGCACGCACCTGCACCTCGTAGGAGTCAGGATTGTCACTGAACTCCGACTCCGAGGTGTCCCCTTCGCTGGCGTACTCTTCGAGGAAGGCCATAGAGTCTCTGTGAACATGTTAGCGTCGTGAACGTTGTAAGGGATGAGCAACATGTATAGTAGGTTTTTTTTTTTCGCGCATCTGTCTTTCAATCTCGCACGTTTGGCACGCGTCATTGGAGGTAACGATGCCAGAGGCATCGGGCACAACAATTTCATTCGCTACTCTACTGACTACGGGCGGGACTCACGACACTTACCTGTGGGACATGATGGCGAGATGCAAGAGTGGAAGGGTGGCTGTGCCGGATTTGCCCGTGCCTTGTTGGTCCGATCCCGGGTAGACGGTCTGCCCACCCGGGATCGGATCAACAAGGAAACGCAGGATCGGACTTTGATCTCCTTTGCCACTTGCTCTTGACCACCATGGTCAGTTGGGCACAAGTGGCGGAGGGGGCGGCGAGCGGGCGGTGGCGGCAGTACTAGCCAGACAGGGTACGTAGGGTTGTAGCTAGGGTGTAGAAATAGTAAAATACCTAAAACAACGCTAACTTGGACAGCAGGGGATGGACGTGCCAAAAAAATAAAATTACAGGTACGCGACATACGCCAAATAACCGAGCAGTCAGCCCACGAAACCGATGGGAACAAAGGGAAACACACGTCGCTCGGTGAAGGGAAGGACCTGGTGGGACAAGACATCAGTGGCAAATGAGGCGGGAATAGCACGTTGTACCCACGTCAAACAGTGGGGCGTGGGGTGGGGTAAGTCTGCTGCTATGCGTATCAGGAACCATAACTAACGATAATACCGACAGGACAAATACCTTTGGCTGATGGTGGTAAGTCGGCTGTTGCACGTAGGAGGAACAATACCGATGGAGATTCACAGGAAAAATACCGTGTACGGCTGACGGTGGCGGCCAGACGTCAAGGGTAAGTGAAATGGTGGGGTATCAAAAGGAGAAAATTTGACGAGGAGCAGGCGTGCAGGGCGGCCTTCCTTTTAAAGGAGCGATGAGAGAACAATGGGCCCAACGGTAATTCGAGATCAATGCACCAGGCTTTGGTGGACTGATACCATCCCAGATTGGAATTGCGCGCGGTGGCATGGCCATTGTCTTTTCTTCCAAGACATTCTCGTTCTGGTGAAATCTTTTTCTGTTTACCCCAAATACGTCGCTGAGGACACTTGTCAGAATATCCTCGATTACGATGGCTGAAGCTCCTGCGGCCGGCGGCCGTACTCTTCGTTCGCGTGCGAAACCGCCCTCAACGTTGCCCCCACTGAAATCAAAATCCAAACTATGTTCCAAAATTTCTACATGCTGTGTGCTGTTTTTGACAGACTTCAGAAGAGAAAAAATCCAGAACCAGCTGAAGTAGAAGAAGGCGGGCTGGCTCAGGTAGGATTCCCGCCACCGTTCAGTGCGTCAGGCCAGCTAATGGTGCTGCCTTTAGGAGACACAGGGTGTGGACGCAGCGAAGGTATTTTTGTTTCTTTCATTGTCCAGTGCGACGCTTGTTCTGAGTATGCGCTCAGTTACGCCCTGTGGCAGGTTCAGGACGACGTCAAGTATACGTTGAACTCGTGAAGCACCCAGTACACGCGTGGGCTGCGCCCGCCGCTGCTCCTGTCGTGCCAACTCAGGGAGCCGATTTGGTATGTGCCCTACTGTCAGATCTATTCCAACATGCTAACACGGAAATGTCTGATAGAATGAGGAAGTCAGGGCCTCCAAGAAGCCGAAGTTGCAGCCACTCGCTGGTCTGGTAGGACAAGTCTTCCTCCAGCGTTCCCAGATGCTAATCCAATCGTCTCTGGCAGGAGGAGCAGGAGGAGTTAGTGCACGAGGACGCAGTATGTGATTTCCGCAGACAACCCTGTGCCCCGGTCCCTGACTTAATCGATGTAGAATGACCAGCAGGACGACGAGGAGGACCGTCTTTCCGACAAGGGAAAGGCAAAACTTTTGGTGCGTGAACGTCCACTAGTGGCACATCAATGGAACGAAACTGACATGCTCTATGGTTATAGGAGACAGACGCCGGGCTTCCCCTGGAGGCAGCGCACCCTCGCCCTCGCCCTCACCCTCACCAGCCTTCGGTGGAAGAAACCAACGTCCACAACGACCTGTTTGGGAGAGCAGAGGACGACACGTTCAGCCTCGCCAGTCGTCACGCTGGCCACAACCTGTTCGGGTGTTTGGCGCTCAAGGAGAAGAACCCCAAGACGGGCAAGCTCACCACCGTCTTCGGCACTGTTGAGGATGATGACACCGTCCGGTACAACCACGTCGTTGATGAGACAGACACCGCAGATGACAAAGACTATTTTGACGCCCTCAACATCATGTCCCCTGGCCTCCGATCTCGCCGGCGCTCGATTAGCAGAACATCTCCACCTCGCCAACATTCCAGAGAGCACACACCACAGGACGAGGCACCGCGCAGAGTTCGAATGCCACTCATGCATGGCATGTTGCCCCCTTCATCGTCGCTGCCCCACGCATCATTGCCGCTGCACGCATTGTCCCCCGCAATCGAGTCCGGACTGCACGACAGCTCAGATGAGTTTGGGATACAGCGGGCTGAGAAGAAGCACCTCTACAACAAGTCAAGGGAAGCTCGCACTCAGCGAGGACAGTGCGAGCTCCCAGGAGACGAGGAGAAGGACACTGAGGAGGAGGATGCAGAGGAGGACGCACTGTTCTATGCTGCAGAGGGTCTCGAGGGGCAGCGAAATACCAAGAAGACCGTGGCGGTGGACATGTCTGCATTGAAAGTGAAGAAGAAGCAGGCGGGGGCAAGCAATGGGAGGGACGGGGCGGCAAGAGGAAGGTGAAGGTGAAGGCAAAGGTGAAGGCAAAGGGCAAGGCAAAGGAGAAGGAGACAGCGGTGTCAGAAGTGGAGGATGAGGAATCAGGATGATGTGGATGATGTGTCTGGCGCAGGGCGGTCGAAAGGAGGTCCCATCCCACAGGAGCTGAAAGAGCAGCTGTTTGCCACCCTGGACGCCTACGAGGTGGAGGTACTCCGGCTAGCAGAGTACGGCCAGGTCCCAGAAACGCTGCACAAGCTGGTTGGGACAAACACGCAAGCCAAGTTAGCGTGCGCGCTGACGGCGTGGAACGTGTGGCAGTCTTGGTATGCAGAGAACCATCCAAAGAAAGATTGTAAGTGGCATGTCTGCAGCTCGAATTTACATTAATCAGTGTTTGCCAGTTAAAGGTACCCCCCAGCAATACGCGGCTAAATCTCGACAAGCCTTCAAAGACGTGCTGTCAAATCTGGAGCTAAAAGACTCGGACAAGGTATTTGAGCAGCTGGCCTGGCTGAAGGAGTGGCACGACCAGACAATGGCAAACGTCATCGTCAGTTGGCGGGACAAGGGAAAATTCAAATTGCACGTCCAACGGGCGGTAGCGCCGCTGGTGCACCAGGTGAATACGGCCAACATTGTCGCGCAGCTCTATGACTAACTAAGCCATACAGAGTTGCCTGCTCCATACGTCTCTGGGCATCCACGTGTGGGGTTATTGCATCGACACACAGGGCCAGGCAAGTTTTATTTGGGGTGGGACGGAAGAATTCAAGATGTGGCGCTCAAAGAAGGGGAACACCCTGAACACGGAAATCAAGGATATGGAGCATTTGTTGGGGTGCATTGTTTTTTTCTCTTTGCATGGTATGGGTTGTTGAGGAACTCAACTCCTTGCAGAGTCAAGGAAATGAAGAGGCGCAGCAAGACTGGTGAGGCAATTGTCATGCCGGCGCACGTCTTAGAAGGCAAAAACAACGAGAAAGCACGCGACACGCACCGACACGTATTTGGGTTAATTATGTCGAAGCAATTAGGTGAGTGTTCAGCTGTGGCGCATGGAGAGTGGTGTTGACTGACGACACGCACAGTCCAGTTCCTGGTCGCCGGAGGCGCGGTGCTCAAAGACTACGCTGAGAAGTACAAGATGCAGTGGGGCGAGAATTTTGGACCTCGCCTGGGAACACAAGTTCCAGATCATCAACTATCCCGCAGCGCTCCAGGACAAGAACCAAATCATTGGCAAGAACTTCAACCTGAAGAAGCTCAATGTCAATGATTACGCCAAATTCCTGCCCGCCATGCAAAGGGTCATCTCGCGACAGGCGTCGGAAGGGGAGGTACGAGGACGATGTGATGGCTATCATGGCTTGGGACGATGGTATGTTTCTGCAAGGTCGCTTAAAGTTGATATCTGAAGATTGGCGCAGATGAAAAGGACCTACCGGCCGAGGAGCAAGGTAAAGTCTCGCTAGTCCACAACAGCGACGGGTTGTTGATACTCCGCGTCAAGCACAGCAAGGCGTTCAACAAGCAGTTGGCGGGAGCGGCCAAGAAAGCAGCGACGGCCTGGAAGGGGAAGCTGGCGGAGCGGGATGAGAGGCTGTTGCATTCGCGCTCGCACTCCCATTCACTTTCGCCTGGACCTACACGGCGTGACCACTCCACCTCATCCGCCATGGGTCGCGGAGGCGGCAGGTGGCGTGGTCGCTCCAGCTCGCCAAACCCAGGCCGCGCGGGCACCAATCGGCCGCCAGCCCCCCGACTCGGAACGATGTCCACCACCGTGTTGACAATGCGCTGAAGCCTGCACCTGTATGGTGTCCCCGCTCCCCTGCAGGTCGGAAGGGTGCCACGCGGGCGCGCTCGTCCCCTCACTCGCCTGCCCCTCTAGCCGCACGGCATGCCCGTTCCCCAGAACCTGGGGGTGGCGCCGCTGGCACTGGCCGCCGTTCCCCTCCACCTGCATGGCTTGCCCGTTCCCCTGCATCTCCTCCACCTCCGCCTCGCGGCGGTGTTGCCCCCGGAGTTCGCAGTGCACTGGAGGTGCGAATAGATCCGCCGCACATCGACTTGCTGGAGATGGCAACAAAGAATTTGAAACACAAGCATCATGCACCGGGTGCTACAGACCGCGACCAGAAACGTCCACAGAAGGAGCAGGGGGAGGGGCCGTCGGACCGTACGGGTCAGGCATCAGGATCAAAATATAGGGATGAAGAGAAACCAAAGCGGAACGATGTGAGAATGAAGTTCAAGGTACCTGGGTACGCAAAGGTGTTCCGTGCCACCGGGTTCTTGCCTACAGACCACCCCACTCGCGCAGACCGGTACACGGTATATGAGTCTACGCCGGGCACTTGGATTACTATACCCCCCCGAATGACGCCCATCCGCTTCTAAGGATGACCTCAACCGTTACGAGTCGGAGATCGAGATACACGGATTAGAGGGCTAGTCTTACGATTTTTTACGACTTCATGTGAAATGTGAAATGTGTATTAGTTTCATACTTATCTACTGGTTTTTATGTTGTGCATCCAGCCCGGGTATTGGACACCCCGTCTTCAAAGACGGTGCCCCGTTCGATTCGGGGTTGGGCTATCCCAAAACGGGAGACAGGTCGATTCCCGAAAAGGGAGAACTCGGTGGCAAAAGGCGGAAAACCGGACAATGAGCAAGTAAGTGGCAGAATCTCGCGCGCTCTATTTAATTGACTGATGAAGCTGATACATCTCTCGCCCTGCATGATGCCTGCTGAACGCCCCAAACTACCACTATTGTCCCAAAAAGGGAATTTGAAGTGGATGACATGGAGAAAAAGAAAAAAAAGACAACGGTGAAAGAAGTCTTGTACACATTCAATAAATAGTATGGATAATTAAATACTTGAATAATGGAAATGACTTGGATTAGAAAAAAAAGGGTGAAAGAGAATTTGGGCTAAGATACAGAAGTATTGATGTATATGATGTCAATTGGAGTAGGCTACGTAATGGGTGGCTCAAAATCCATTAGAGGAATAGAACAGATAAAATAACTCAAGCCAGAGATTGAGACAAAAAAAAAATTGCAAGTCATTAATAGTGAAAAGGGTGGGGGAATGGGACATCCCACGACAAAATGAAGGCAAGTGAGATGTCTTACCGGAAAAACAAGGGAAGTGGGACATCCCACGACAAAATGAAGGCAAGTGAGATGTCCCACCAAAAAAACAAGGGAAGTGGGACATCCCATGACAAAATGAAGACAATTAAGAGACAGAGATGCAACCAATGTGAAGAAACAATTAATAATCAAACTGAAGTACAAGTCATAACTAATAAGCTTTTAAACTAGGTACACTAATTGTTGTATGAAGACAATCGCGTGTGATATCTTGGTAAGTAGAAATGTCAAGACAATAAGACACCTCGGTGTCTTTGTAAGGTAAGACAATAAAGAGTCAGATGATGGTGAAGAGAATAAGGGTCTTGGAGTAATATATGGCAGACCAAAGGGAAACACTCAGTAGACTTTGATAGTGTAAAACCCTCTTCACAATTTTGAAATGCCAGCCAGCCCAAGGATGCATGGATGTAACAGTACCCACATATGTACCATGTTTGCTGAATGGTGGTAGAAGAAAGGAAAGCCAGGCAATAGGGACATCTTTTGTCTCATCTTGTACATGTAAAGCGAAAGACCTATGATATACCTACATACATGGCTGAGTTAGCTATAATGTGAGCCATACGAGGCTATAGACCAGCAGCCCCCCTAGATTGTAAGGATTTACACTGCAGATTAGTATAGCAAGGGTAGATTGCCCCAGCAATAGGTTGGATTGAATGCCCAAGGAACTGGTGGATGCCATTGTCAAAAGCAGCAGGGTAGAGCCCATGAATCAGTTTATTGGGGGAAAAAGCTAGATTTTTCTTTGCCGTGCTAGCACGCGGCATATATGGTTCTAGGACACCCTGGGCCAGGGCTTTGTGGAACACCAAAGATCAGCCTAAACGGAGCCCGTATCGGTGCAAAAAAGCGATTTTAGTAGCAGGGGGGTGCATGGGGTCCTACCCAATGTGACGTGACTGAGGTGGGCAATCCCACCTCCTGGGGGAAATCCCACAAAATTTTTTGGGCCCGCCTTCGGCAGGGTGGGATGTCCCAACAGTGGAGATGGGACATCCCATGGTGGGATGACACAAAAAAGTGGGACATCCCATCAAGGTGGGACATCCACTTAAACCTGGACCCCCCTAGGGGTAGTTAACTCCCATGAAACGTGTAACCCTAAGGGGTACTTATATAAGTAGCCTGAAGTGTCTAAGTACGGTCGTTCCTCGTTCTGTTACATCCGTTGCATCTTTATGTCCGTGGTCAGGATCCTGGTTTGTGTATTGTCTACTATGTGTGGTGTACGGATCGTAGCCTGCGCTGGTCTGTGCTTTCTCGGGTCTGAGAATCCCATGGTCGTGGGTGGGGAGCGCAATCAAGCCTCCCCTGACGCCTACAGTGACAGGGGAGGCCTTGCAGTCTCACCACCGCCAGGAGATGGTGGTGGTAAGAGGTCACGAGGCCTCCCCAAGCGCTTTCTTCTGTCGGGTTGCCTGCCCAAGCTGTTCAAGTTGGCAGTGCCTGAGGGTGTAGTGTGAGCCTCATGGGCAGTCAGAAGCATTCAGTGAGGAGTGAAGCTTTCCGCTGGGCGATGATGTATTCCATGTGAGGCCACATCTCTGGATGTCCAAAGTAATGGGCCTCCCAATCTGCGACAGGATTTTCAGCAGCGCTCTGCACCACGAGGCAATGATCAGTGAGAACCTCAATGCCTAGGTGGCCTGTAAAAATGAGGACCAGGAGACGAGGCACGGCCGTTGCATGTTCCGCGTTTGTCTGGTTGAGTTCAAGTCATAAGGCAAGATGAGTCAATGACAGGAGTTGGCTGAACTTGAATAGTTCAGTCAGTGGGAAATCCTCCCAGACAATCGTGAGGCTCAAAGGCTAAGCGGACGGAGTGGTGGGAATATTAAAAAAATGGGAGAACTTGATCGACAACATCCGCAGAGCAAGCCGACTACACCACCATTTGGGTTCAAGATTTTCCAAATATTTGAATCCAACAATTGCGAAATATGGTCTACAACATTTTGAGAATGTTGTTCCGAAGATCTGGGGAACATTTCAGACATCATGTCCCACAAATGTCTACAATAACATTTCACCAATATTCTTGATGTGGCTGGGCTCACAGCTTCGGAGCTCAGAAGGCTTTTCATCTCATTCCCTGTAATATTAAAGCAGTACTCGTAAAATGCCAAACTCAGATATAATCTGCACCGTCGAATCTGAGTCACGCTCTCAGATTTGGCTGCAAAACTGCTTGCAGAGCCTGAGGGTCGAGCCACCTGTTCATACCTCTGAAAAGTGATGAATGTTCATGAAGTAGTCCATTAGAACGAAAGAAAAGGGTGTTGAGTGTTGGAGGTCCGTGCGCCATCAATCAGACCAAACAACTGTCAATATTCAGATGTGCGCCCACAAACCTTTGTCTCTTCCGCCCACCGTTGTCCATTTCTTGTGCTATAGTGTCATCCCTCGAGGCTCAAGACTCGTATTCACAATGTCCTAAAGGTCCGATATTCCTGATGTGGACCCCGACTCCAAACCTAGAACACCTGAACCGCGAACACCACGGTGGCACTTTTGTGTTGCGTGTCCCACTGGCCATTGCTCTCCCTCAAACAGCATCCTCGCGCTAAGCTGGTCAAGCCTCAGCTCTTCATCCACATCAATGTATTTCACCACTACTCGTGGTCCAGATATCCTTCTTCAATCGCTGCAACAGTTGCTGCAATTTGGCACGCATGAAGCCCATAGATCTTTTGGTGCCCTGTTCTTCATCAGGTTCATTAATGATAACCGCTCCATGTCACATCCGCAACACATCAAGCACACCACTTGCATATCATCTGCAACATTCTCCCCTCAATATCCAAATGCCAGTTTATGCCTCTCGGATGTAAATTCAATTTTCCTCAATGTTCAACGCTCAAACTCGTCCATCCTTCAAATCAAATTTTTCAATTCTCGAATATACTCTCTGTTATATCCATGCAACATCCCCAGCCCTCTTGTCGACCTTCTGGTAGTTCCGGTAGGTTCCAAGGCTCTGGTAATATACCGGAGCCTCCGAACCATCCAGTATCATCAGGTTTTTACGCAATAAAGGATTACTGAGCGTTTCCTGTTTATCCGTCTTTCCGTCTTTCCATCTTATTGTCATACGACTTCCTATCAGTCCTTCTGACTTGTCTTATTGTTAAGAACTACTCTCCTTCCTTATATGGAAAACAATTAGCTACTTAGTATAAATACATCTTTAATATGTCTTGTACGTCAGATTGATAATTGACGTTGCTTGGCTCACTTCCCTTGCACTGAGTCGTCTCCGCACTCTCCGGTTCCCTTCCGGTACTCCAACTTGTCCCCTCCTATCGGATACCTGCCGGCCAGGGTAGTCACTCACCCTTAACCCCCTGTGGTGTTGTGATCCTCCTTTGTATACGTTCCGGACCCTCCGGCCCTCCGACGCTCCGGCATACCGGAGCCTCCGGTTCTTCAGCCTTCACTCATCAGGTCCACCCCGGCTCGGTATATAACACTCTCTGATTCCACACCTGTCGTTCCTGGTACGCCCCAATTGCTCTCGATACCAGAACGTTTTTCCGTATTGTTACTTCTTTGTGTAGTATAATAAACTCCGTGTAAATCAGATGCCGAGTGCTCAATTTCATTTATTTTCGAAAATTGTGTACAATCTGCGAGTATTACATGGAACAGTGAACATTTGAAAAAGGTTGCTCTGGACATTTGGCAATTATATTCTCGAAAAAGCCTCCAGAAATGGAAGTAGTAATGTTGTTGAAATGTTCGAGGCAACATTTGACGGATATCTGATGAAAAATATTTACAGAACATCTGTTTCAAACGGCGGTGTAAGAAGGACAGGCAGCTTGGGTGCTCATTTTCAGTCAACCCAACATGCAAGTTGCTGCACTCCGAAGCAGGCAGAAACTTGAAGTATCCCATATGCCTGGACTGCTTCTATGCCACATGGAAGACAGAGTATTTTCACGACCACAGAAAATCCAGGCTGTAGATTCGAATCTAAGAGTTCATGAATCTGGCCGCCCATTGGTAGTGCATTGTGACTGTTTCATTAGAGTGCAAGGTTGACCCTGTTCCACCGCGTTTAATATTTATGGTTACCAAGAAAAGGAACCAAATATGAACCCGAGGGTCAATTTGAAAGCAGCATCATAGTTAGATCGAACGGCAAGTTCAAATATTTGGCGTTCTAGTTGGGGGTTGAGGCTTTGTAGTCTCGGACCATCCTCTCATGACATCCCGTTTCGGGAACCCTGTCATGAGAGTCTGGGCCTATCTCGGCTAAATCAGAACACTACTGCGCTACCAAAATCCCGGTGTTTTCCAGCATTTACTGTATTTATTTATTTTGGCATTTCTAGCCTAACTCGTTTGAAAACTTGGTGGGAGATCTGTTTAAACTTGTTGAAGGAACTTTTCTGCCAACTCAGGATTGCACCAGAGGGTTCATGAATCCCAAGAAAGATGATATCTGTTCCGTTAAGTCACCGGCAGCACTACCACACCATTGTTCTCTGCCAAATTTCGGAGGCTGCCCTACACTTCCTGTGGGGATTGAAACCATTCGGAAGAAGCATAACATGTTTGATTCAAGTATTGAAGAACATTGTCTCCTGACTTTCTCCAGGTGCCCATAGATAGTCAAACAAGCACCCAAAATTCCAAAATTCCACCTGTACTGGATACAAAACCCCGCTAGTTAGTGGGAGAAATGTACCTGTCCTCCCCCACTGGTTAGTGGGGGTTCCTGTAATTACCCTCGGGAGCGACAATTACCAGGTAATTACCTCTCGCTTACACTCGCTTATATTTAACCCTCCCGCCAGACGTCGCTAACAGAGGGCAGAGCACCCGCCCTCCATCACCTCCCCGTCGCTGCCATCAAAACCTGGCGGTGACATCACCAAGCGCATCTCCCATCAACACCATCAAAGGCCCCGCCCTTGCCGCCCAACGTGCGCGTTGCGGCACCAAAAATCAATGTAAATTCATGAAAAAAATACAGTACATTCCCTGTCTATACTACAGTGGATAGGGGTAACCCAATGTGATAAATATATAATAATAATAAGATAAGCATAAAAATACAGCAGCCATGACGCTACCTCTCCTCAGTGTCGGCGGCATTGTCCCCAGACATCCGCAGGATGTTTATGAATGCGTCTGCCAGGGTTCCATCCCCGTCTTCGCTCTCATCACCCTCCTCTTCATCGCCATCTGCCACCGGCGCGACCCCAACATCTTCAAGCAGGTGCGATGGAGAAGGTGGGCACATCTCCACATCCCTGTCTCTCGCCACAGGGGTATGGCGGCCACAGCAGAGGCTGGTCCCGGCGAGGATGTTGCCGGTGAAGCCAGGCACCTTGCTCAGCTTTACCAGCCGAGTCATGTGGACTGTCGTGAACCGTGCCTGCTCCATCCTCGCGCGGCAAACTTGACTGGCCAACTCTGCCATCCCTTCCTCGAGTAGACGGCCCTCTTCGCAGATGAGGAACGCCTCTTCGTTGACCATGTACGTGACGAAGTGGCAGATCTCCACATTCAGGCGAACAATTTCTTCATCTGCACGGAGCAGCTTGTAGTGCTGGTCCATCGCGACTCGTCCAGCAGGCTGTGCCCAAGGCTCCCCTCAGATGTCCTCCCTCCCCTCCCGGAGTAGGTCGAAGTCCGCGAGGAATGCATACTCAACGATGTCCTCCCAGTCAAGGGTAGGCTTGGGCAGCGTCATGGCTTCCGCAACCTCATTGTACCTCACGATGGCGGCCTTCACAGCCTTTGAGCACACCTGCAGCGACTTTGCAATGTGCTTTCGAAGCTTATAGCCTGCATGAATGATATATGTGAGTGGCCATTCCTGGTATGCGGCAGAGAGCTTACCTGTTCCCGACATATTTCACTTTGCGAGCTCAAACATCTGAGAGATAATGAGCCCCTGCAGGTGATTGAGTGCGCGCTGGTACTGTCGCTTGGTCACCATCTTCGAAGCTGTGGCCCACTTCTCGCCATCAGGTGTCCAACGTGTGTCCACCGCGAGCCGCACCTCGAGCTCCTGCACAGCTGTGAGAGCCCTTGCTTGAAGCTCGAGGGCGTGGCACTGCTGTGTTTCAATGCGGCAGGTCGCTTTCGCTGCCTCTGCGTAGCCATCATCTGCTTCAGTGGAGATGAAGGGCACCTGCACCCCACGCATAGCGGCAACACGTTCTCTGAAGACGCAGGTTAATACAGTGCAGGGCAATGAAGATAGCTGAGGGTACGAGCTCGGCATCCATGAGGTTTACCAGCTTCTGATAATATTCCATCTCCAGCGTCTCCTCTGATGCCTCCTTTGACAACATGAGGAGATGCGCCTTTTCTTTGGCGTGCCAAGTCTCGAAGACATCCCGGGACTCCACGCCAAGCTCCTGCATCGCAGTTCGCAGGGTGCCATATGTTGCTTTGACTTCCAGCGTGCGCCGGTATTTGCTGCAGAGTAAGGATGCTATCAATGTACAAGTCAGATTCAAATGAAGTCAAGTCAGATAAAAATACCCACATAGGCCGTGTTACGTTTCGAAGGTGTCCACATGCTTCAGGTACGTGGTAATGGCTTGCTGGCGATGAAACCGGCTTGCGTAGCGGGTGGTGGAGGCAAGGGCGCTGGACTTTGAGAAAAATATCTCGCAGCCCTACACCCTCAACATATGTCATGAGGTTCTCAAGGCCGCACAGGTGGCCATGCCCATGCCCATGGAATGTGCCAACCAATGCGCGGAAGTTTTTGTCAGCGGCAAGTTCTTTGAGGAGTGGGTGTACCTTCACCAGCTTCTTGTACTTACAGCCGATGTCGTAGGCAAGTGCAACCTCGCCCAAGATGTTGAGGATGTGGGCTGTGAGAGAGAGCGGATATTTCGACCTAATCAAGCCAGTCAGAAAAGTTAAGATCCAGAGAATATAGAAGGAACTCACAACTCCCCACTGCTCACCATATCAACCACCTTGAGGACGAAACCATACCGGCAGAGAGTGTGGAAGAAACCTGTCTCGTCGTACATCCCGTACAAGCGGGCGGTGACCTCCTCCTTCATGTTTTGCCAGTGGTCGGCACATCCGCTATCATCATCCTCCTCCTCCTCCGCCTCTACATCGAAACTCTTCATCACGTCCGGCACGCCCTCCTTCGACCACTTGTTCACTTCGTCCCTCGGCAGGTAGTAGTCCCTGGGGATGACTCGGTTATTGTGGAGCTCCCTCAAGGCGCCGGGGGCCGACGTCCCATCAGCAAGGGACTCCTCTCTCTCATGCAAGAAGAAGCGCGAGAGGGAGTTATTCCCATCGATGGTGCCAATGAAGGCGAACTTCAAATGAGGTTCGCCCTCGACCTTGTACAAGCACGCCGTGCAGGCGTTCCTCAGGCGCCAGTTCGGTGCATCGCGGCCAAGTGCAACTTTAACACGCCTGTCTACCCGCGCCAGGATTGCGAGATAGACATCAAATGCAACTGAGAACTGCGCTCCTAGCCACGGGCGGGGCGCGATGCCGTGGATATCACATAGTGCGCGTACAAAAGCCTGGATACCCAGGCGTGGGCAGCAGAGACGCATGACTCAAAAAACTTCCAGCGCACGGATCGTAATCACGACTGTGGGGAAGTATGGTGCCACAGGCATCCAGCCATGGCGCACACAGGCGGATGCGACACCTCTGTCGCCGTGAATAAGGCCGAGGTCTTGCTGCGATGCCGCTGGAAGAAACGATGAGACAGGCACAGAATCCCGCAGGAAAGAGGGGCATACATAATATGTCGACAACCAGGACATCTCATGTCTCCTCCAACACGGCGCCTTCAGGAGTCTTGCTCATGCAAGGGAGCGGCCCCTCTGTGGCAGTGAGGCTAAAGGCCAGGTATGCATCAGCCATATGCTCCAGCTGGGCATAAAATGCATCGACCTGCTGCTGTGTGCGGTTCTTCAGCATGTGTGTGTTGGTGTATCGACCCCACAGCCGTCTGCAGAGAAAGAAATTAGCACTGAAACAAAAGAGAGAAAACTGGCACCGACTTATGATTTGCACGTAAACCAGTCAGAAGCACGGCATCTGCCTGGTCTGTTTCCTCTGAGGGCAGGGCCTCACCGGTGTGGCTAATATCTGCTGCAGTGCGGCCATGTAACATGTCCTGCTCGTAGGAATCATCATCGTTGAATGGGTCCGTGATACCCTGCAGCTGGTCAAGGTTGTGGTGTTGGCTTGTGTTCAGCGCTGCAGTCAGAAATTTTTCTGTGAGGAGGTTGAACTGGTAAAAAAGGGAGGGAAGACTCACCCTCGAGCTGCTCGGCCTTGCTTCGCTCCTCTTCTTGCTTAGCCAGACACACTTCCTGTGGATTCAAAGTTTCATGGAGTTGGTGTGGGCGGCCAGAAGTCGAGTGAACTGAGGTGCTTGACCTAACCTTGGAGGACAGTGAACGCGACGCGGTACAGTTCTTGGCCCGAGCCATCTCGCGATTTGAGGAAATAGCAGGTGAGCGTGAAAGTGTGCCACTGTTTGGATAAGATCAATCAATCACCTGACTCCAATCACTCTTGCAACAAACCACCCATGAAGACCCACAAGACACGGCCAACTCGAGAGTTTTTGCTTTATTCCGGTGGTCTTTGGGGGCGGGTCTATCTGCTTGCACGCTAGAATCAACACTTGGTCACTGGCGCGCACATAGAGCAAATTAAACCTGCACCCAAGACCACCTCTAATTTATAATGACTGGACGTGTTTTTGCGCGTTTTTTTCTTCATTCACATGATCTTTGGTACGGTCTCGTCTGCTTGCATGCTAGAATCAACACCTGGTCACTGGCGCACGCATAGAGCAGACAAAACCCACCCAAAGACCCGTGCCACTCCCCATTCTTACTACCAGATAATTCTGACTCAACTCTTTCTTAGTTCTTAGTTTTCTTTCTGTTAGCTCTTCGCTATGCTCTGGTACCCCCCCATCCCACGCCTTGTATGTCTTTATCTGTCCTCAAAAGCCACCGTGCCAATTTTTTTCACAGATGCTGATACGGCTTGTAACTGCGTGCCGGTGTAATCGTGCATTTTTGCACTTCTAGTTGCCAACTAGAGCCTCTATCCGGTGATATACAAGTAGAGTCAGAGTGAGCTCCGAGCTGCTGGCTAGGTGTTCATGATGCGAGAGGACTATTGTCTTCTAGATACAATACGGTTTGATCCTTATACCATTGGGGGTTAGCGTGCAGTGTCTGGGACTCAGTGGGCTTCATAGTATTGAATTGACTTTGCAAAGGGTTGGTTGTACTAAAAGCTAGACACTGTATCGAGGAGGTAAAAACACCTAAAACTTGAGAGACATGCATGAAGTCCACAGATTGGGCATGGAAAGTCATATGTATCCACTAGACCCTGGACGGGGTCTAGTCGGGACAACTATAACTTGGTTCACGAACAGAAGTTCGAGGGAGAATCATGAAACCGAGAAAGCCAAGACATCGGAGATCGTCGGGAAATGATCGCGACGAGTGTCGATCATGGAAAGACGTGTTGCGACGGCAATCACACATAACGAGATAGTCATCAGAATCGATGACAGGCGCTTGGACCGAAGGAATGAGCGAGACGTGTCAATACAGCCGGACAACAGTATCGCGTCAACCAATAGAGAACTAGGAATATGCCACGACCTACATAGTCGTGCGGCAAGCAGTTGGGGTGCGTGTCCGGCTAGCATACGTGCTAGGACCGGCAGGCCTCAGGAACAAACCAATATACCTAGTATGGGTTCGAGCTGGTCAAATCTAGATGACTAGTCTCGGTCTTGAACTACGAATACCAGCGGCATACCTCCGCAGTTCCATGTACATCAAATCTCTCTTATATCTTGACTCATTTCTCATTACTATCTACAATTCCTGTATCGTATATAAAGCCTAGCAGAACCCGCATGATGATAAGGAGCAACCGGATTCGTGCAGGAAGGGACAGATGACACGTGCACTAGTTCCGCTGTCCTTCTCCACATTCACCGTACCTACGATACATCGTAGATACAATCCCCAACTCGGGACAAACTCTGCTTCTGACCGCAACAACCTCCATTCTTCTGTTTCTTTCTCAAACTCTTTCTCGACCCCTTCTCGACTCCTTGTCGGATATTCCGATGGCTTCAGATCCCAACTGAAACACCGTTGCGCAATGCGCAGCATTCAGAATAATCTTGATGAGGGTCGCTAGCTCATCACTATATCCGAAGACGCTCTCGCACACCTCCTCCAGACTTTTCATGCCCAGAACCTGCCCCAGCCCACACCTCACACAGGTAAGCCCTTCCTCCTCCCCTCACTGGCTCACCCCTACCTACCCGTTCCCTACACACCTGTACCCTTCTACCCTCTGTGGTTATATATATATTCATATTCCCTCTCATCTTCCCGGGAATATTTTTGCCTTCGCGCCCGTTCTCATTGCCTCCGTGCCCACTTTCTGTCCCTCTGGGGTCCTTACTCCATCGCCGTCTGAGGCTAGCACCCTAGCATGAGCTAGGTGTGCAGGGCGGGCCCTACGGGCCGTCCTTGACAATCGTGCTCTGTCACCACTTCCACGCAGCCTCGCTCCGTCGGGTTACATCCCATATTCCTATACTAACCCCTTCCAAAGTCACTCCGGCTAAAATCGCGTTGTCCGGCGTCTCCGCTTCAGGCTTCCGTGCCCGTAATTTTGTACCTTCCGAGTTCAAACCTCTGAGCCCTCATCTCCTCGTCCTCCCCCGGCCTATCGTCCGAATCATGGAGCAAGGCTATATGAGATACTTCGGCTTCAACTCTATCACTAACAGGGCTTGCATGAGCGCAGCTCGGTCCTCCAATTCGGTCGACCAGTCCCTTGCCCTCTCTGCTGATGGCGCACTCGAGATGAAGGATTCTGAGGTCCAGGACCTCGCGAAGGAGGACCTCATCTCCGTCGGCGACTTCATGGAGGCCTACCCCAATTTTCTTCTGCTTCTCCGTAACCACCTGAAGGTCGCTGAGAACGTCGTTGGCGGTCCTATCGCCGCCCAGATAGCAGACCAATGGTCGATCCACTACGACCACCTGATTACACGCGCTGATTTCCGCACAAATTTCTGCGTCATCTTCGCTTACGATAAGGCGATTCGCCAACGCTGGCATGTCGCTACCGGCGACAACTACTTCAATCCCGGCTTCTTCCAGGATGATATTTTCAATGATATCACCACATCGCGACAGAACACGGAGATCGACCGTCTGCGCTCTCTGGTACAAGGCCCTGATCGGGGTCGCGAGCGCGAACGCTATCGTTCCCCGCCGCGGTGTGCACGCTCGGACACCTCCTTCAGATATTCACCCGAACAACGCCATCGTCGCTTCCCTTCCCCTCAACATCGCCGTGAGCCTTCTCCTCCCCCCCGTCCACCCCGCGGCATGGCCAGCGCGGCCCGTTGCTTTCTCTGCGGTGGCAGAGACGGCCACGACTCCCGTCATTGCCGCAAGAGGCCAGTCTACCTCCAGAAAGACGGAAAAGGTTACTCGCGGGAGGGACGCTTCTTCTGCTTCGGCTTTAACCTTCCCAAAGGCTGCAGCAAAGGCCCCGGAACCGATGGCTGCCTCTTTACGCATCGGTGCGCCCTATGCGGAGCCAACCACTCCGCACAGGACTGTACCATCTGCTGATACCCTGCCCATCGTCACACCCCTGCGTGCCGACGCGTGGCGACATTATCTTGAGGCCGCTAACCTTCTTGACGAATTCTCTGATGTTCTCGATGACATTACTCACGGTTTCTCTCGGAAGATCCCCGTCGCCGCCTCCACTACACGTATCTTCCTGAATCACCCTTCAGCCATCGCCCACGCTTCCTTCCTTGATGATCTTATTGCTACCAATATCGCTAAAGGGAGATACTCCCGCTTCTACGACCCTGCTGAGCTCGAGTCTCTGATCGGTCCTTTCCAGACCTCTCCTCTGGCCGTTATGGTGAAAGAGGAATCACTTAAGAAACGTCTCATCCAAAACCTCTCCTTCCCTCGAGACAACCCCGAGATCCCTTCCGTGAACTCGCTCATCGACCACAAACAGTTCAAGTGTTCTTGGGGCACCTTCTCCGACTGCTTTCTCCTCGTCGCTAGAGCCCCCCCGGGGACACAAGCTGCCATCTTCGACGTCGACTCAGCTTTCCGCCAAATCCCGTCCCATCCTTCCGAACGACCCTTCTTCTGCCTTGCCTGGAAGCTCCAAATTATCATTGACCATGTGTTTTGCTTCGGCGATTCCGCCGCCCCAGCCATCTTCGGCCGCGTCGCCGATGCGATCTGCAAAATCTTTGTCGCCCACGGTATTGACGCCGTTATTAAATGGGTTGATGATTTCGTTTTCTTCCGGTAGGTTTTCCCCCGTTCCACACCGGCCCCTTCCCTAACTCTGACGTAGTTATCCGACTGTCCCCTCCGTGGAAGGCCCATGGACTTACTCATATGATGAATCTCTCATCTTCTTGATCGCTAAGGCCCTCGGCTGGCCTTGGTCCCTCCCAAAACATTTCCCCTTTGCACAAGCCTTTCTCTACATCGGCCTTCTCTGGTCACTTGCCAACAGGACTGTCTCCCTCCCAAAAGAGAAATGCCTCAAATATGCGAAGAAACTTACCGTTTTCCTTTCTAACAACTCTTACGTCTCAAAAGATCAATGTCGTTCAATTATCGGCACCCTAAATCATTGTACCCTCACCGTCCGAGACGGCCGATCTCGTCTTCCCGCCCTCTACAGGATGGTCGGAGGCTTCCACTCCTCCTCAACTCATTTACGTCATAAGGTTTCACCTTCTGTGGCCGCTGACGCTGCGTGGTGGACAGACCGTCTACTGAACATGTGGTGCGGTATCAAAATCTCCGAACCCCCCCCCACCCCGTGATACTTCCCTGTTTGTGGATGCCTCAACGTCCTGGGGCCTAGGTGTCGTCCTTGACGGCCGGTGGCTAGCTTGGGAATTACGACCTGGCTGGAAAGCTGAGGATAGAGACATCGGCTGGGCCGAGATGGCTGCTGTTGAGATGGCGGTACACACACTAGTTGCCGCCGGCTTCCGAGACTGCCACATCCGGCTACAGTCCGACAACACCGGCGTCATAGGTGCACTGCAACATGACATGTCTCGCAATTCATCTCAAAACCGGATTGTACGCCAGCTTCTCAACCTTTTCTTTGACAACAACATTTGGCTCACAGTAGAATATGTCTCTGCCAAGTCTAACCCTGCCGACGGACCTTCTCGGGGTCCAACTTGGAAAGACTTCCCTTCTCGTTCCTCCCTTCTTGCTACGCCGCCAGGAGTCCTCAGTCACTTACGGCCGTTCCTATGTCATTCATTAGCTTACCACGACCTTACCTTCTAAAATTGTCTGTACTTTACTTCCTATCGAATCACATGACTTCTCCGCGAGTTTCCTTAAGGGTCAGCCTCCACCAGCCTCTCTTCTCTCCAACCATGAACACACCGTCAACGTACCATGCCGCCCTCGCATTTGTCCACACGTTCCTCTCTGGGGATACCAACATTGATCGCGAAATGGTTCCTGTGGTTGCCGTCAAATGTGAAGCAGAAATAGACAAGGTTATCCGCCACGCTTGGGCCCCAGCCATGCTCGACAAATACGACAACGGCTTAGCCCACTTCCTCTCCTACTGCGACGAAATGGAGGTCCCCACATCATTCCGCCTCCCAGCTTCCGAATTCCTCCTTTGCGCATTTGCCGCTTCCTTTGCCGGTTCTCTCGCAAGTTCTACAGTAGAAAACAAGCTGAACGGAGTCCGCGCCTGGCACATCATAAACAATGTTGAGTACAAAGGTTCCCTTCGCCTCAACTATGTCATGAAAGGTGTCGCCAACCTCGCGCCTGACGCCCTCCCACCTCGTCCACCAATCACCTTGGAAATGCTCAGACTCCTGTACGATCACCTTGACCTCTCCGGCCCATTCGATGCTGCTGTTTTCTGCGCTGCGGTCGTAGCTTTCTGGTGCCAATGTCGACTCGGAGAACTCTTCTCCACCACTGAACGTTCTTTCAACCCCAAACTCATCCCCTCAGTCTCAGACCTCGCACCCCCTTGCACAACAGCCGGGTCTAGACTACTCCGTCTGCCCTGCACCAAAACCAAACGAACCCGGGGAGAGAGCACGTTCCTTTCCAAGCAGAAGGGGTTCTCAGACCCTGTTGATGCTGTCGACCACCACTTGTCTGCCAATCAACTCCAAGCTTCTGACCCTCTCTTCTCATATTGCACAGCAAACGGGGGTCTGCTTGCGCTCACAAAGCGAAAATTCATGGCCCGTTGCAACCAAGTTTGGGGCTCATTTGCCCTGCCTAGATCAACCGGACACTGCTTCAGGATCGGAGGCACGACGGAACTTCTACTTGCTGGTGTCCCTCCCGACGTGGTGAAGATGATGGGTCGCTGGTCCTCGGACGCATTCCTACGTTACTGGCGCTCCCTACACCGTATAGCTCCCTTGCATTCCGAACTTCTAGATATCTAAAATTTACATCTTAACTCCGGAGGCTTGACCTTGGTCTCGGGGTTGTCGTTTGCTTCCTCCGACGCGCCTCCGGCTTGCTTCGCTTGGGTGGACTCCGTCCGCTCACGAAACCTGGCCAAGGTAAAACCTTCGGTCCACGCCCACAAAAAGAACAGAGTTACCCGGATATATATCCTGTATTCCCCTTCCGAAAGCTGCCCGGAAGAAAGCTGATGATGGTTTTCAGCGTTGCAACTCGAGTGGTGCAAGGCGTATGCACGTGCAAAACGCTATTCAGAAGACGTGCACCACCTGCGGGAGGAAATGTGGTGCACAATCGCATTTGGTTACACGGTCGCGTAAAAGTGGGAGGCGTTGGCAAGGGACGAGCTTCTGGGGGCATCGAGGGAGCTGACAGAGGGCCACCGTGCGTATGTGTTTGAGCACGCCAAAAATACGTGCAGCCTGCTGGAAAGGAAGTGGACGGGGATATTGCTCAAGGCAGATGTGTTTCTGGAGGGGTACATGACGCTGGACGCGGAGGCGGTGGTTATGGTGGAAATGGAGATGGGTGATGAGTTGGATCTGGAGGAGGAAGAGGCCCAGCTAGAGGGGGAGGAGGAGGAGTAGTAGTACCCATTTTGGGCACAGCGAGGCTATCGTCGTGTAGTCTAACCAATGGCAGACAGTTCGGCAGTGATGGCACCGTGAGGATTTTTGATGCGAGCGCAAACGACGGGGTGGGCGTGACGGGTAGGCTGCTTGAGGAGCGGCGTATTTTAATAGTATTTAATGGCACGGATAATCCCTGGTAATATGATTGATGCTGGCAGCACAGGGAGCGTGCCCGATATGGCAGGGGGGGCTGATAATGCATTATGGTACACCCTGTCGGTCCCTGGAGGCGTGCCATTATTGCAATGTACCCCTCATCCATGACTGGGTACATTGCAATGTGGCTACAACCACTGGTGGCTAGCATACATGCTAGGACCGGCAGGCCTCGGGAACAAACCAATATACCTAGTATGGGTTCGAGCTGGTCAAATCTAGATGACTAGTCTCGGCCTTGAACTACGAATACCAGCGGCATACCTCTGCAGTTCCATGTACATCAAATCTCTCTTATATCTTGACTCATTTCTCATTACTATCTACAATTCCTGTATCGTATATAAAGCCTAGCAGAACCCGCAATTCAGTACTGCATCTCCCACCAAAGTAACGGTGTTGGTGCTGGTCTGAGCCTAGCGCGGAGATACGTTTATATAACTATCTTTGTTGTTATCGTTCAAATATAAAGTGGTCTTGTTGGCATATATAGGCTTTAAAGGACTTAAGCCGTGTTTGTGGAGAGTCGCGACACTTGTGTGAAAGGCACCTGTTTGGTTGTTACCTCAGGTCTGCTGTTGGCACTGTTCCAGTGAGTTCAGTCACAGTACCCGGTCATTGGCATCCGTTCCAGTGAGTTTGGTCGCGATCACAAGTCTAGATCCAGTGTGGTCTCCATCAGAGTACGGCAGGAAACCCTATCTAAGTCTAGAGAGACTTATAGGTCTTCGAGATATCTTTTTGAGATGTCTAGAAGTATAAAATATATAAAACCCATATCGCTTCAGTCGAAGTAGATAATCCCTGGTCAATCTTTGACTATTTTGTGCTCATATTAGTCCTAATAAGACTTCTATCGAGTTGGCATTTTCGAGACACAAATACGAGAAAGTTCAATCTTACCTATAAACTGCAGAACGACCCAAACTCAATTGTGTGTGTGTGTGTGTGTTGGTTGTAGTGTTTTTAGTTGGTTAGTTGCCATCTAGCAGCTTTCTAATTATCTTCGCGAACATCAGTGTACCCATAGCCACTGTTTCAACGCGAAGTGGCAGGGAGTTTGCCGCCCTCAGCCTCCCAATGTCTGTATTGCTGCTTCAGGGCCCCGGCCCCCCATTTTGACTTTGCACCGCTTGTCGCCCATGCGGTGGCCGCAGAGCACGCTGACCAGGAGGACCACGAAGACGAAGACACGTCCGACGCGGGCGAAGATGCGGTGGTCGACATAGCGCCCTCAGATCCCCTCAACAGCGTGGATGAGCAATGGCTGCCAGCTGATCCACTCAGCGATGTGGATGATGTCAGCCCCTCGAGTCGCCTTCCAAAACGCCGCTGCAGCAACTCCCCCACCTATAACGAGGTCTTGGCTAGCGCCCATACGCCCCATACCGGCCCGCACCCACGGCGTCCCGCTAAACCACACTGCCTTGCTAAGAAGCATGCCACCGACACCGCCCATCGAAAGAAAAAGCGATTGGAGCAAAAGCAACAGCGAGGCCACGTTCCGAGTGCCTCCACCATCCGCGAGCATGTCCAGCCTGCTATGCCGGTGGCCACCGACCTCGACACCTCCACTCTCCCTGCAGCCCTCGGCACGTATGCTGCCCATGTCAAGGACACCGATAAGAAGCATGGAAGTAAGGTCCGCCGCTCCCTCAGTAACCTCCTCGGCCTCGGGTTTCAATTGGTTGAATGGGATAGGTGATGCGTTTTTTTTCTCCCCCTTGCTTGCTCACTTGCTCATTCACTGCACCTCAGCACTCCCCGACCGCTCATTGACCGCCAGGGCCGCATCATCGCCGTGCTCGCTGGCCAGCCTCAAAAAGATGAGTACCATGAGGCGGTTGAGCTTGCATTCCAAGCCATCCGTGACACAGGTGCTGAGGCGCGCTTCCCCACATCAATGCCCCAGCACCGCCACGGCCTGTTTGCCGTTGTGAATGTCGGCATATCCTATGGCAAAGGCCAGAGAACTCCCTCCTGGCTTCACGCTAAGGAGTATACGGGCCTCGCTGAAGGTTTACTCGCCAATAGCAGCATTCGGCATCTAGCAGGCTTTGCAGACGGTGAGTCTCACCTCTCTCATCCACTCACCAGCCCTAAGCCGCTCCCTCAGCTGCATTTGCCTTATGGGCACCACACCTTTATCGTTATTGCCGCAACTGCGATGCAAAGCTGCGCGACAAGCACCGTGATCTTCGACGCCCTTTTGCATCCTCGGTTTTTTTTGCTGCAGCATTCAACTTTGGCTGCAATGTCTGGATGTTCAAGCATCGTGACATCTTGAATCTTGCATTCGGGTGATGCGCAGTTCAAGCCCTTGGCCATTTCAATCCCCAAGACAGGCGGCCATCTTGTCCTTTGGGACCTGAGGCTTGTCATTGAATTCCCGCCAGGCGCACTCATATTACTCCCCTCTGCCACAGTCGCCCACTCAAATGTCCCTGTCCAGGACAATGAAGAACGTGTCTCCTTCACGCAATTCAGCGCAGGCGGCATTTTTCGATACGTTGATAACGGCTGCCAGACCGTGGATGAATTGGCAGAGAATGATCCGGAAGAGTATGAGCGTCTTATGGCTCTCAAAGCCACACGCTGGGAGGAGGGCTTGAAATTGTTTAGCACCATAACTGAGTTACTTCAATAAACTACGTCAATTGAATCTTTTCTTTTCTTTTTTCGCGAGCTTAGTGTTTGAAGGATCAGAGAGATCAAAGTTCTCAGCTCTTTTGATCGCGAACTGATTTCCTCGCTCAGTCAATGCACTTCCACTGGGCTGTTTGGTCTCAAACTTTGAGAGAGGTAAGTTCATGACATTTCATGACATTTAATGGACTTGATGTTTTTTTTTTTGACTCAGTAAACTTTTTAATTAAAAATCAGGGCTTGACTGTTTATCCTGATTATTTAATTCTGCATTGCATCAAGTCATCCGAGTCCACATTAATTTTTTGGAGACCATCTGAAATGCTGAACAGCAGCTACAATTAAAATGGGCTTGGAATTTCGGTCACGAACTGATTTGAGGAATGGGATCTGTTTGTGATTTTGATTTGTGATCACCGCTCTGTGTCTTACTTTCTAACTCTCCCTCATCCCCTGCCACATGCCGCGAGATCGACCAAGGCTGGACACGGATGTCAAGCATCAGCATGTTCAAGAGTTGAGCAAGCATTATGAGGAACAGTAAGGCCATGGTCGATTTATGTCCCTTCTGATATTTATATTATATTGCATTGCCTCCCAGAAATTCAGAGAAGCGTCGGGAGGATGCCCGGCTGAGGATGCAGCAGTAAAACTGCATTCTTTGCTATCCAACACA
Source organism: Mycena maculata (assembly GCA_029448575.1). Lineage (NCBI taxonomy): Eukaryota > Fungi > Basidiomycota > Agaricomycetes > Agaricales > Mycenaceae > Mycena > Mycena maculata. Next base: position 285,668 of record JARJLG010000087.1, on the reverse strand, counting down.
TTTTATTCTAATGCCTTACCTTGCCAGCAAACTGGCCCAAATTGCAGCGGCTGATTTTCACACAAGTACCGGGAGAGGTCTGCAAGTCACTCAGAGAAATATCGCAACAGGTGCGTCAGCCGAGGTATTTCCTTCAGTTATCCCTCACTTGATTTATCCTGCATTGTAGAAAGTCTGTGGAGGAGAGAAAGGAAGGATGTGCTCGCAATGCCGTGAACAAGCAGGCAAGGTCCGCACTTTATTCATTTTATTTCTTTCTTCCATTCATATACTTATGTTTGCAACCACAGGAGACTAGAAGAAGAGCAGCTACGCAGGGACCACAAGGCCATTGACAAACCCCAGCAGCGGAAAGCTCCTATCACAATCCGTGGCGTGCCTTTGAAGGCTGCCAAGTGGCGTGCTGCTTCACCCACTACTCCTCCACCCACGCCTCGACGTTGCGCCACAATTCCTGCTCTTGTAGCAGAAGGCAAGGATGACCCCTCCAAAGATGATTCCGATGAGGAAAGCACACCGTGCAGACTGGAGGTGCCCGCTTGGCCTATACACACATCCCAGCTGGTACAGTGCCAGTGGTGCCACGCTGAGGATTGCTGTGGATGCGCATGCATGTGCGATGAATCCTCTGAGTGGATACAGCATGAAGGCAGCCACTTCTTCCCAACTTGCGAGAAATGTGGTGGGGAGGATTGTCCAGGATGTGTGTGCATCTGCAGCAAATCGACAGTTTTTGTTGAGCACGGAGGACATTCATGTTAGAAATACACTACCATTGTAATATAGTTGCTCTTTTTTTATTACGATTTTGTCTCAAATTCTACGGAGCTGAATTCAGATTATGAGATTCACGATGGGCCCCTGAGTCCTGAGCCAAAACAGACGACCACAAAGATTTTGATGGCATGAAATTTGTAATCAGAATTGCTACTCTCTCTTTCCATGTCAACGCCCTACGGTGTCTTGCTCTGCACACCCGAGTACAAGCTGGACCCTGGCCATGAGGATAGGCTCAAGCACACCGGTGGATTCTTCGCAATCGACTGCGACGACTGGAAAGGAGTGATGACTTCTGAGTAAGTTCTTTCTTTTATTTATTTATTGTTGAACTGGAGCAGGGAGACCTACTTGAAGATGAAAGAAAACTACCCCAACGCGTTCACATTCTATGCCCCCACTTGGCTCCTATTTCACAAACGCTGGGTGCTCGAATGCTCAGAGTATCACAATCATGAGATACAGGTTCCTCAATGGCTCCCTGTGAGACCCAGCTCCAGTCCGCCCTCCTCACCGCCGTCATCACCATCCACGCTTTCAGAATCCACGGCTTCACGAGCTCCGTCACCTGCACCAGCCCCATCGTCCGAGCCAACCAAGAAGGCTATGAAAACGCGGCGCAAACTGAAATCTGTCATGCCGAAAGGTGAACAGGTTGTCAAGGGCGACAGCCATGGCCTCAGCAAGGAGGATCTAGCACACCTCGCAGCATTCAGACCACCGCCTGTGCCCCTCAGTCCGGAGCGTGCAAACCAGCAGTTCACATGCACATTGGGCCCGAAAGCCCTCATTTGTGATGACCTGTGACGGGCAATTCATGCGGCCCCGATGCTTTATGCAGTAGAGGGTCATCGCCGGTTCTTTCAGAAAAGGTGCATTCCCTTATCCGTCCTACTTTAGATATTTTGCCGATTGGTTTCTTTTCACCTCAGAGATCAGGTCATCCTCTTGAAAGGAACTCCCGGGCTGAGCTCATGTTCAGTCGGGACGCAAGCGAGCTGTTCAACTTCCTTGCCTCAATTGCCAATGAGAAGACCTAGTGGCATGAGAGGGCACCTGTTAAAGCCACAAACACCCTATATGGAGTAAGCAGACACAAACATGTGTTCATAGATAGGTGTGTTGTGCATTTACTTCACGCGCCAACAAATTCATGCCTTGGTTTTTCTTTAGGGATTGTGCCATCACGGTCTTGACTAATATGCCTGGCGCCGAGCTGGTGTTCAGCAGTGATGAGGATGAGCTTTGGGACCTCCTCGCCGCTGCCAACTGTACTACTTAACTAACATGTACTTTTTTATTGTCTCATTTATTGAAATGATTTTTCCGTGGACCTGGTAAGAAATCTGAGAAAAATGTGACTATAATAAAACATTCATAGACTTTGAAATGACGGGGAGAAAAACAAAATACAACTCGAGCGAACTGTGAGAATGAATGCAAAGGCAGAATGAAAGCAAAAAAAAAGAAAAATAAGTGTCTAACCACTGGGTCGAACGAAAAATCCCAGTGGTTCAGGGGTTGGGATGCTGAGATTTAAATATGTCACCATTTCTACAATGCAGACTCCCAAACCGCTGAACCACGGGGATGAGGGAGAGCAACAGATTTAGGGAACATGGCCCGCACCACCGTAACTTTCTGACAGTTTCTGTCAAGTCACGGCTTGTTTGTTGATCTTGCTAGATCTTGCTTCTCCCGTGCGCACTCCCACCGCCTTCATGTCAACGCCGCCCAAATGCCGAAAGTGTCCAGTCATGCAGCACGTAACCCTTCCAGAATGATTCAACCAACATGCAAGCGTCAGTCTGAAGCAAGCCGGGCGACACGTGCCCTGGCAACCGAGCGGCGGCACCAGCAAGCCGAAGAACTGGAGGCTGACCTTGAGGAGCACTACAAGGTCCAAGATGAGCTGATCCAAGCCCTTGCCGAGAAATATGGAAGGACGGGGACCTACATACGGAAGATAGTCTGCAATGGTGCACGCTACGGGGTCAAACACGCGCCCAATCTTAGGAACATGATTGCCCATGACCTTTCAAAGAAGGCCAGGGAAGGTGGGTATCTGCTCAAAATCTACTACTTTTCAGAATTGACGTGTTTTTTATCCAGAGGGCGGGGCAAGCAACTTGCGGGAGTTTGAATATGAGCTTACCGGTGAAGAATACCAGCGAATTAAGGCATCCCTCGATGACACTGAGAAGAAACGCCTCCTTGACCAGCTTGCTGACCATCGTGCTGTGGTGCAGCACGGCCTCCACGCGACAAATAAAGCGAATCAGATGGACGCCGTGCAGACCGCGACACAGGTCGGAGAGGTTGTACGCTGCCTCTCATCTATCACAAGAGATGTGAACTCATTTGTCCATAGATGAGGGATTTGTATAAGCGCACGGATGTGGTCGGAATCGGGCTCTTCAGCCCTGACGATGACTCTGCACCATGCATCGTCGACTCGTTTGGTGGATGTCAGTTCTTCGAGGACGTCCTTCACATTTCTGCTTTGGATGTTGTCCGAAAGCTTGAGGCTTGGAATGTGCTCAGGGACAAGGGTATGTTCGTTTTTTTGTGAACAGAGTATCTATTGACATATGCCTTTCTAGAGGTCACCAACAACAACAAGCTCGACAACGTGCGAGCAGAATTGACCGAAAATATTAGAGCCGGTTTGCGTACGCCCCTTCCCCTTTGCTACGAACTCCCTGCTGAATCATTGCAGGTAAAATAAAAAAAACAAGAGGCTTAAGATGGAGTGGACGAACTATCACGTCAAAATCAGGCATGAGCTTGGGGTGGAATTGGCCGGGTGGCCTGAGGGCATGGAAATGAGGCCTCTGTCGAAGCTGCATGCCGATGATGCATGCCGCATCTGGGACAAGCTGCGGACAGGCGCGATTCACTGGGTTGCACTTACAAGGCCCCAACGTGATGAGCTTGCAGAAGAGATTGAGGAGGAGCGTGCCACGGGCGTTCCGAAGAAGCGGAAGACTCGCAGCGACAAGGACAAGCTGCGTGGACCTCATGCCAAGAAAGATGCCACCAACGGTGAGGACGCCATGGAGACACCTGACGAAATGCAGATGCCCCCGGCTCCCTTGCAGCAACTGCCCCATGCCAGACCCGCCACACCTGCTGTGCAGGCCTTCACCCGTGCGCCTGACACCACCACAACCCCTTCCATGCAGGCCTTCACCCATGCGCCTGACACCGCCGTGGTCCCTGCCGTGCAGAACATTGTACCAACCCCGCCCACGCAGGAGTCGCCCCATATGCCGCCACAGCCCCTGCAGCCTCCACCGTGTTGTTTAGTGTCAGAATACAGCTGGGTGCCGTCACCACCGATGCGGGATCGCAGCTGGCATTCGACTTCTCGAACATACCCGGGTTTGACTTTGGAAATGTGGACTATGATCCCTTGGACTTCATGGACATCAACTTCGGCGTTAACACCAACATTGATCTCTCAATGGGCAGCAACTGGTGTCTCAACACCTCCAATCGCGACACCAGCTGGCCCTTGGACAACAACCTAGCTAGTGGTGCATTCATGAACACCTCCAACTCCTGTCTCGACAGCAATGGCGTGTTGGCTTGTAAAAGGCAGCGGTGGAATGGCTGCTAGCAGCAATGCCCCCTCCTTGGATCCCACCCTCAACAGCGCCGCAGAAGCAACACCTGCGAGGGGAGGAATGCCTGCCGACGTCCTGAGCACCCCCAGCTATGTGTTCCCCACCGTGCTTGGCACAACTGGCATCCAGGCCGCTACCAGTGCTGCAGGATCCACAGCGGCAGTCTTCTCCACTACCACAAACACCGCTCCCAGAAAGAAGCGAAAGAGGGTGGAGGACGACGCTGAGAAGCCAGCGCGCAAGTCCCGCAGCGACAAGGGCAAGCCGTGCCCCAAAAAGGACACACCGCGCCAGACCCTTACCCATACTAACGCAGGTGGCACCATCCATGCGGACGTCCCTGCACGCCCCCGGCCTCGACCTACACAGCATCAGGGGAGCGGCGCGCCACCAGCGTGAGTTGTGCGCCCGCAGCTCTCCGAATTCCAATACATTCACGTAGCTGTTGCTGCCGTGCTATACCATATCCTTGACTGTCTTACAACGTACTGATAGTGCTTCCTTTTTATCTATTCTTCATGCAAATCTGCCCGCGGTGATACGGCTCGTAACTGCGTGCCGGTGTAATCGTGCATTTTTGCACCTCTAGTCGCCAACTAGAGCCTCTATCCGGTGATATACAAGTAGAGTCAGAGTGAGCTCCGAGCTGCTGGCTAGGTGTTCATGATGCGAGAGGACTATTGTCTTCTAGATACAATACGGTTTGATCCTTATACCATTGGGGTTAGCGTGCGGTGTCTGGGACTCAGTGGGCTTCATAGTATTGAATTGACTTCGCAAAGGGTTGGTTGTACTAAAAGCTAGACACTGTATCGAGGAGGTAAAAACACCTAAAACTTGAGAGACATGCATGAAGTCCACAGATTGGGCATGGAAAGTCATATATATACACTAGACCCTGGACGGGGTCTAGTCGGGACAACTATAACTTGGTTCACGCACAGAAGTTCGAGCGAGAATCATGAAACCGAGAAAGCCGAGACATCGGAGATCGTAGGGAAATGATCGCGACGAGTGTCGATCATGGAAGGACGTGTCGCAACGGCAATCACACATAACGAGATAGTCATCAAAATCGATGACAGGCACTTGGACCGAAGGAATGAGCGAGACACGTTGATACGGCCGGACGACAGTGTCGCGTCAACCAATAGAGAACTAGAAATATGCCGCGACCTATGTGGTCGCGCAGCAAGCAGTTGGGGCGCGTGTCCAGCTAGCATACATGTTAGGACCGGCAGGCCTCGGGAATAAACCAATATACCTAGTATGGGTTCGAGCTGGTCAAATCTAGATGACTAGTCTCGGCCTCGTACTACGAATACCAGCTGCATACCTCTGCAGTTCCATGTACATCAAATCTCTCTTATATGTTGACTCATTTCTCATTACTATCTACAATTCCTGTATCGTATATAAAGTCTAGCAGAACCCGTGATTCAGTACTGCATCTCCCACCAAAGTAACGGTGTTGGTGCTGGTCTAAGCCTAGCGCGGAGATACATTATATATAACTATCTTTGTTGTTATCGTTCAAATATAAAGTGGTCTTGTTGGCATATATAAGCTTTAAAGGACTTAAGCCGTGTTCGTGGAGAGTCGCGACATTTGTGTGAAAGGCACCTGTTTGGTTGTTACCTCAGGTCTGCTGTTGGCACTGTTCCAGTGAGTTCAGTCACAGTACCCGGTCGTTGGCATCCGTTCCAGTGAGTTCGGTCGTGATCCAGTGCGGTCTCCATCAGAGTACGGCAGGAAATCCTATCTAAGTCTAGATAGACTTATAGGTCTTCGAGATATCTTTTTGAGGTGTCTAGAAGTATAAAAATATATAAAACCCATATCGCTTCTGTCGAAGTAGATAATCCCTGGTCAATCTTTGACTACTTTGTGCTCATACTAGTCCTAATAGGACTTCTATCGAGTTGGCATTTTCGAGACACAAATACGAGAAAGATCAATCTTACCGGTAAACTGCAGGACGACCTGAACTGTGTGTGTGTGTGTTGGTTGTAGTGTTTTTAGTTGGTTAGTTGCTGTCTAGCAGCTTTCTGATTATCTTCGCGAACATCAGTATACCCATAGTCACCGTTTCAGCGGCTCTCTGATTTCCAATATGTCCGCGTAGCTGTTGCTGCCGCCGTACTATACCATATCTCTGACTGTCTTACAACATACTGGTAGTGCTTCCTTTTTATTTATTCTTCATGTAAACATGTTCTTTGATATAAGATTAAGAATACACAGTGAAAATGAAGGTTAATCAATAAATATGATGCTCTGATATATTTCCCTGGCCCCCGAACATACACCCCATTTTTTTCACGAATTTACCTTAATTTTTTGGGCCACAACGCGCACGTTGGGCGGGGACGGTGGGGCTTTTGATGGCTGTGATGGGCGATGTGATTGGCGACGTCGCCGCCAGGTTTTGATGGCAGCGAGGGGGAGGTGATGGGGCGGCGGGTGCTCCGCCCTCCGCTAGCGATATCTGGCGGGAGAGATAAATATAAGCGGAGAGTTATTTACCTGGAATTAACGATCCCGAGGGGCACGGCTCAAACCCCCGCTAACTAGTGGGGGAGGGCCACTACATCTCCCCCACTAACTAGCGGGGTTTTGTGTCCAGTATGTACAGGTGCAAAATTCATAACGCAGTAGTGTTCTGATTTAGCCGAGATAGGCCCAGACTCTCATGACAGGGTTCCCGGAACGGGATGTCATGAGAGGATGGTCCGAGACTAGAGGCTTTGACGAGGACACAACCAAACAATAATAATAATTACCCTTCTTAGCCATGGGCGTTGAATGAGGGCGGCATGGATCAATGTTCCATCCTCTCTGCCCCAAGACCCGCGTCAAGACTCATGTCTCCTCGACCTCAATTTTCCTCCCTCGAAGACGCCCGGGCCGTATCCCACCTGCTTGTCCGTGCCAGTTCATACCCATGCTCTGCCGCTACACCCGCTTTCTCCCGCCTCGCCCAGTCAACCTCGACCTTCCAGCTGGCTCTTGACGCGTTGTTGCCCGTCCTGGACCCCCCGACCCCGTGCGAGGTAACCGCGCGTTCCTACCCACCCTTCTCAAAATTTAATCAGATGCAACAATCTCATCTAGCTAACCGAACGGATCCTCGTCTCATTTATTCTCTTCGCGCTGTATGCCCCGCACCCGATCTCTATCAATCCCTTCAAGTCCGTACTCTTCGTGACGTTTGTGAAGGAGCGCGAGAAGGCCCTGGCGGTCGCTGCTGACCAGGGAGGCGTCGCGCCGAACGAGCCCCTCGTTTGGGTTCTGTGGAAAATTCTCAAGGGCGATGGCGACGATGTGCGGTCGTGTTCATCGAATTGAAAATAAATAATCTTAGTTTCATGACAGATCGGGCCCTATTCTCCGAGTTCTTTAGCCCGCTCCCTGCTGCCACCAAACTTTAGAGCAACTAAATTAATCCTCGACGAAACACTGTATCCTACTGGATCCGACCTGTGCGTCTACCATCTCATTTTCTTATATCTGAAAGTGACATTGCATTCGAACTAGAGACGATGTTACGTATTCACATGCCCCGCCCGAAGTCCCAAACACTCTCGACTCGGCCCGTATTATCACCACCGAGGACGACGCACGGAACGCGGCCTTCGCGCACGCGATGCACCTCCTCCTCGCCAGCCGTGGGCGCGTTCTCTCCCTATCCGAACAGCGCGTAAGTCCTATCTGTATGGTCACGGATAGATTTAACATATTTCCGTCTTAGCAACTCACACCCCTCCTCCCCGCGCTCGCCGCCTCCTCCATCCTCGTCCCCACGGACCTTTCCTCGCTCGTCGCGTATAATCCCAGCCTCGCGCACCCGCTCTTCGCCACTTCACTCTCCTCTAACCCCTACCCCGCGGTGCTGGACGTCCTCGCGCGCCTCCCGCCGACGCTCCCTAGCTTCGATGTGGTCGGGTGTCTACTGCGCGACACCACACCCACCCACGGCTCAACACCAACCCAAGGTGCTACGGTGGGCGCGCTCGTGCGCGGCGAAGTGCTGGGACGCTTCGTCGAGGGCAGCATCGGCTGGCTCGAGCGCGCGGAACGGGAGGAGCTGAACGATGATCGGGTCGCGCAGGGCGTGCTGCATGTTAGTGCAGTCCCTTCTCCTTCACTTCCCTCCGTTTTTTTTCTGTGGCACCCGCTGACGCTCCCTGCTACAGCTCTGCCGTTTCTACACCGCGCTTATCAAGTACGGGCTCGTCGACCCCGCGAGCGACGCCGACAGCGCCGCGATGGCGCACTTTAGCTTGCGCCATGCGCGGTTTGAGGAGGCGAATGCGCTGTATCGTGTTCTAGTTGGAGGAAGGGGGGAGTAAGTTTATTGCCAATGCAAGTAAGCAAAAACTTTAGCAACGAGAAAGGGAACCTACAGGAAATTATTTTCGCCCCAAAGATGCTCCTCGGTTGGAGGATTTCGTCTGCTGAATGTGGGTTAGGTAGAGAAGTAATGTGAAGCGGGAAACATACGAGTGGGAGAGCCATACCGAGGCGCTGTTAGGGGGCGCGGAATTGGACAATGAGGTAGCATGCAATACGGATATCGCATCGTCGTTGGGGACGCTAGGAGAATGGTCAGTGACGAACTAGTCGAGTAGGAATGGGAAGCAAGACCTTTGGGGTCCCATACGCGGCCCGACGACAGGACCAATGGATAGCGCAGGACGGGGCGCAACTCTCGACCCAACAAGACGAGTATCCGACGCGACGGGATGAGTAGGAGGCGCAGGAGGCTGCGGGGCTTGCGGAGCGACGGGATGAGCGCGTGGGGGCGGCGAGGGAACCTTGGGAAGCGGCTTTAGAGCTTTGCGGGGGACGGGGAATGAAGACGCGGGCATCGCGAGAGGAATTGCAGGAGCTGCGACCTCGTACTGTAGGTCGCAGTTGTCGCAAAAAACGGCGTGATTCAGCGCCATGCAGTTGGTGGGGACGCCGTCAAAGTAAAGACTGGGTCCAATACGGCGGCATTCCTCCTTGCTGCGTAGCGAAATTTCCATTGCCGCTTGACCAAGATCGAATTTGCTGTCGTGCTCGTCCGAGTAGGGAACCTTCTCGTCCGCAACAAACATCGTCTTGACCGTACCACACGATCCATCCCGCGTAACCCGGTCAGTCTGCTGTTGCAAGTCAAAGTACGTGAACGGTAGGTGATAATTCACCACATCGCGAACGTAAGGGTAGTCCGTGCCAGAACCTAGAAGGGAGGTGCTGACGATGATTGGAGGTTTACCTTCCCTCCAAGATTCGAACAGATCCGTTCTAGTTTCAGGGACTTGGTGCGCGTGCCATAGACAGAAAAGAAAAGTAGCGATGTATTCATAATCGGACTAGAGTGCAGAGACGAGAGTGACGAGGTTTTCAAAATCGGCGTACGATGCGTCGTCGTGCGTAACATGGTGCCAATCAATGAGCGGAGTGAGACTCTGCCCATCATCCACCTTCTGCCCATACCTCCAATGGGGCCCGACCACGCCAATCCAATACACCTTGGTGTGTGCAGTGCCGGCAAAGGCAGCATCGGTCTGCCTGGAGATTTGGCGTTCCAGGGCGGGGAGTCCATTACCCCAATGCTGGCTATTCTTGATTTCAACGATGAGGACAGTCCGGAACGTGACATCGGTGTTTTCTGCGGCCGGCGTCATCTTGACGACCTCGATAACGAAATCAGGGATGTGGCTTTCGCTATCGTCAGGAATGCGCTGTTGAGGCGTGACGATGAAATTATCTTCATCCCGAAAGAGCGCTTTCAAGATACTGGTCCATGGGCCATACCTCAAAGAACGGTAGGTAAAAAAAAACGCAATGGGTGCCTACGTGGGTACAGTACAGACCATTTGTCTTCGGTAGCCGGCGGATGCGCGGTGAAATGTTTAAGAACGGTAACCGTGCTTGTGCTGAACGGCATTTTGCTATGAAAAGACGCAGCTCAGACTGCTGCCCGTTAACACACGCTCGACTTACGAGGTGACGTGGCTATCCAAGGGGGTCCGAAGATAAGAAATTCCCTAATGGGGAAGGAGGGGTGGGGTCAGCCTCGGGCTCGAAAAAAAAGTTTCATATGAACTTTTGAATCTTGAGCTAGGAAGGCTATTGATGGTTTGGAATGCTCTGGACACATGCAATGTGCATCATCATTTGCTTGCACCACTTCTTTGTCTGACTGATCTCTGCAGCCATGAAGAAAACACCTCTCAAGATATTGGTGTGGCATCTGGATGTAGATGTGTCAGAGGCGCACCACATCAAAGTCCTTTTAGTACAGGTGGCTTCTGATCCAGAAATCATGAGCTCTTCATGATCGGGGATGTGGAATCAGAGCATTGAATCCTCTCTCTATGGCTATCATGGCTCAGGTGTGAATTCAGTCAGGGAACTTAAAAGTCATCCAGGACTGTGTATATTGTGTTGGTGAGTCGGGCATCGGATGTTGTTTTGCGAGGTGTGTGAGAAAAATCAGCAGTAGCCGGTAGCTTACAAAATTTCCTAATAAGGCAATATTTGTCAGCATGGAGGAGGGGAGGGGTTGCCCTAGGCTCTGAAAAAAAAAATTCGGGGTATAGTGCAAATTTCGCAGATCCGGATCCCCTTGTGGCTATCACGTCATCATGTCAGGGTACTGCACGTGGCGGCTGTGGCGACAGAAACTTATACAAACAAAGACTTGCTTCTTATTACATTCACGTCGACACATCGCTTCCGGGTATGGCCTTGGTTGCAGGGGAGCCCAAATCGTACCGTTGGTACCCCACTCCTACCTCTTCCCTTTCTTCTTCTCCCGAGGGCTGCTCGGCGCCAATCTCGTCGGCTACTGCTCCAATCTCGACACCCGTCTCTCGTGTTGTGGAAGCCTCCTCGGAGCGGAAAGTCAGCGGCCTCCATACTCCAGCAGCATCCGGGGATTTCAGTAATGTCCCACATCCTCTGCCTCTTGGCACGGTCGACACTGATAACGTACGTGATTTTGAGCATTCCGATCCAGTCACGGTCTTCCTCATGATAGTCATACAGGTGGACGATCTAATCGAACGTATACGATGTTCTAAGACTTTCGACCCTCTCAATGTATCTGTATGTCGTAAACATGTACTTATGAATTGACCTGAGGCCTAACGACAGGAATTCTACGTCCCACGAGACGCTTGGCCGGCGCTTTACGAGAAGATTTCAGACGAGGGAATTCAAGTATTTGTATTTTTCTGTGCTATTCTCTGTGTTTAATGGCGTCAAAGGCTACAATATATCTCCCATTCCGAGATCTTGACTGTGACGTGGCCGACCAATGTCCACGAAGGGTACAAATGGGTCGTCAACTCCCTGATCTACATCACCCAGCAAAACAAGCAATTCGTCTTCGAGACAAATACCCGCGTACAATTCCTCGAGGGTCCTCACGCAGGCGACGCTCGGACCCCAGACTTCATTTTTGGAAGAAAGGTATCTGATGGACCTGTGCAATACTTTATCATCGTCGAAAGTGGATTCTCTCAATCATCAGCAAAGCTGGAGAGCACAGCAGCTATGCATCTCACACGCCGCGATGTCATAGGTGTTATCTGCATTGACTTTGAAAGTAAGGCTTTTACAAACCCATCGCCGAATGTTCCCCGCCCCCAATTACCTGTCTCTCGGGACGAGTTCCTATTGGGCCGAACTCGACCTCTTGGGCCCATCGTCCACGAGGGTCACACCTGGGCGCACGCCATTACAGGGATTACACTGACTATTTACATGAAGGCATCCGGTGAAGTACGCTGTCATTCCTTCGCTTTGTTCTGGGCTGACTGTAAGCTCCTCATAGGATGCATCCGAAGCCATAAAAGAATCATGGGTAGCTTTTTTCTATCTCTCTTTCCAAATGGCTGACTGGTGTCAGAATGTGACACCCATCAAGGACGACCCCGACAAGAAAAAAGGTTTACATCGTCGCCAGTCCCAGATAGTCAGCAACCTTCGCCTCCTCACACGTGGCGTTATCGCAGCAACAGAATTCACCCGTATGTTTCCGACCAAGAACGATTTTACCATAGACTGGGACGGCTTTTACGACGACATTGGCGAGCGCCTGTGTGCAGATGCCCTTGTACGATACCGTGCTTGGGCTTTTCCCAAAGACTTGTGTTCTTCGCCAAATAAGCTGCCTCTTGAGATCCCCACCAGTAGTGTCAAAAAACGGCTACGAGGCATTCTCGGTCTCACGGATTCCGATGGAAGCGATGACGACGACGACGAAGTCCATCGGCCCAAAAAAATGAAAACAGGTAAATATTATTCTCGGGGTATTCGATCCTCAGGCTGTGCCAGCTTCTGCGCCGCCTGTGTCTTCTTCTGACTCAGCGTCACACGTGTTTTCTTTTGTTTGGGCGCTTCCTCCCGATCCTGGGATTGAGCCCTCATGGCATCACCGTCCTTTTTCATCGCACTGGTTTGGGTTCCAGGGGCCTTTTTGAATGCACTCCATCTCTTATTTACTTCGTCCATCTTCTGATTGCAAATATTACGTTTCCGATTCTGATTCTCCAAGATACGTATTTTTTGTTTGTTTTCTACACTAGCTACTAGGAAATCGTTTATGCTCTTTTGTAGACTAGTATTTTCTGGGGTATAAATATCATATGCTGGGTCTGTAACTACATTGCTAATATTAACGTCCTTGAGATGTGCATATTTGTTCGTGATAGGGGGCACTGCTTTGGCCGCAAGCGGGGGCCCCTTTAAAAACCCTTCTCGCGAAGGACGGCTGCGAGAGCCTGCAGGTCGTCCTGCGAGTAGTCCTCGGTCTTGATCGACCGGATATTAAATTTCCGCTTGGGAGGCTCCGGGCACTCCCACTTCATGTGGCCCTCCTTGCCACAGTTATAGCATACAAAAGGGCGGGCGGTCTGCCTGGCCCTGTCCACGTCCATCGGGGCGGTCTCCCCCAGCCCGATCTTCTTCGCAAGGTTGGGCGCCGGCCCGAACCCTGGTGACGACTTGGCAGCCGGCGCTTGTGCGCGCGCCAGGGCCCAGAACATCCGGCTCTGTTGAGCCTCTCGGAGCTTCTTCCGCTCCATCACGCCGCTGATAGCCATCAGCCGGCGTTTCAAGCCCCGATAATCCTCCGGGACTTCCACCCCTCTAGCGTACAGCCGGTTTCGAACATCCTTGTTCACGAGATTCTCGATGGTTTCCACAAGAAAGGTATTGTGGGGGGTGTCCTTGTCGTTCGGGGCGTACCCCGCTTCCTCGGCGTTCAACTCGAACGCCTGGATGAAGTCGGCCAGGGGAGTCTTTCCCTGCCGAGTTGTCGTAAGGCGCATGTGCGCCGTCTGCTTGACATTCTTGTCCTGGAACGTCCCTTCCAACTCCGAGATCAGATCATCGATGTGGTATTGTCACGCTCAAGGCTCAAGAACACCCAATGGACGCACAATGCGGATTGGAGGTGCTCGGTAAGAGTGAGGCTCGAAGAATCCTATACTAGAAAACACAAGGTGACAGGCACAGCCCCAAAAATCATGTGAAAAGTCACGGTACCTCAGTACCGAAACACATCGGCCGCAAATCTGCGATCGGCCGGTGTCATCATGTGATCTAACACCTGCGCCGCCTCAAGGCTTATTTGCCTTGCATGCCTTGAATGCATGTAGGCCTTGAGGCTCAGTCTGCCTGGCTTGCCTTTCACCCCCATCATCTCCCCTGCTGTTCTCACTCACTGTAGGTTGCTTTTAGCTTCTTTGCTCCTCTTTTGACACAGATTCTCACAACAGCATATATTCACCCCTATCTTGATTTGGTAACTGCAGTGAGAGTGCCTCAAAACATCTGTTTGTACCTTTTCATGTATGTTTTTCAATGGTTCATACTACTCATGCAGGGATCAAACTCCCCCAAATACTCCACAGCACATTAGACAGGCTGCACAGCAACAGGAACACAATAGCCGCACCCTGGACAGTCCCCAGAGACACCGTGTACCTGCATTGCCTTTACAGCTGACCAGACATTATTCACAAGGAGCTGGTACCTCCTTTGGAGCTAGAATTCCAGTGCTTAAGCTCTTGCCCCTCCCAACCTACCCTGTCAAAACAATAGCTGTTCCCTTCAGGGGCACAGCGAACAGTTCTAGAATTTTGCCCCAGCTTGTCTGTACTACTGTATTAATATTTGGATGTCTGATGGGTGAGTTACTTGTACTTGGTATGTTTTCCAGTTCTTAACTGCCTGATATGGCGACATGTCAGTAACTCAATAGTCTCAGCCATGGCCGTGTTGTAAGATTTCAATTACATTATATTTCACCTGATCCTCTTTTCCTTCTCTCCCCTAATGTATCCTTTTTTCAATATCTTTGCATCACATCACGGCCATCCCATACTTGCTTGCACCGTCCACTCAGCACTGTTTTGAATAATACCATGTTGTATATGTGCATACAACTTTGACAATCCTATTTTATCTCATTGTCCCCTTACGAAGTGAAGGTTTCATGCTGCAAGTTTATTTTCCTTGGACTGAAAGCCATGACATGTGCAACCCTAAATGGTCACTGGGTTGAGAATGGGTCCAAAATGAAAGGATGCCATTAGAGAGAATCGAACTCATGCACAGATATACATAAGCCGGCAGTAGCTCAAAGACCCGACGCAAGGGGTATAGGTACTTCTTGATATCGGCGGGATAGGCGGCGGGAAACTCGTTACGATGATCATGCTAGACGAAAAGAGAGGAGGTGTCTTAGTTAACTAAGGCATGGCCTAGAAGAACTAAGACATACCAAGGTGGGCAACGCGATCTCCATGGCGTCCAAGACCTCCTGCTCGCTGATCTTGAGCGACTCGGGGTTCACCATGAACAGGTGTGCGGTAACCCAGCCAGGTTGCTGGAAGAAGTGTCAAGGGTCGATGATTCGTCCATTGGCGTCGCGGTCAGCCAGGGTGGCGACAGAAGAGGACATGACAAAGAAGGCCGACCGACGTGAAAGTCAGGCCGGCCGGGCTGACGCTGAAGTCAAGCCAAAAGAAAGAGTTCTTGAGGAATAGAGGACGGGGCGGCGTTGGTTAACTAAGGGCGGCAGTGGAGTCAGGACGAGAGAAACGAGTGGCTCACCTAGCCGAAGGCTGCGCAGCTATTCTGAGATGCAGAATAAACTCTGCAAGGAAGCGCGCCTTAAGGCACATCTCAATTGAACCCTGGGAAAATTTTCTCAGAATAGAAAACAGGCAGTAAAACCTTTAATCAAAGGATTTGCCAGGCCCTGTAAAATAAACCTAGACATATGGGGTGTCAGGAAGATTGCCAGAACGAGAGGAATCTAATGGTGCTAAGGGGCATGACTGAGTCCAACTGCGAGAGGAGTTGACCAAACAAGCTTTGAGAACCATGTTGATCAAAAAGATGTCCGCATATGGGAAAAACACGGTCACGTGATTCGCACGTCCGTGTTAAAATGTCGAACTTGGCCATTTCATGAAAAATGTAGTGGTGGTCAAGTTATGTCAGAAGAACGGGGGACCATTAGAAAATGCTTTGCCAGCAGTCTGGTGACCGGGGACGGTCAATATTAAAGAATGGGGGAGATGATAAGCCGTGAAACCAAGTACACATGAATTTTGCGATTTTGCACGATTCAGCGTGTCAACACGCACCGAGGGACCATCAGGGCACTCTGACTGAGTGGTTCAGTCTATTAGCACAAGCTACGAGGTTAACGAGGACTTCTACCGGTACCTTCACAAATGGGGCCACCAGATCTCTTAGTTAACTACGGAAACTTGACGATGGTGGCAGAGAAACTAGGACATACAAGGCCTAAGGCTGCTTGCTAGGACACAAACAGCATACCAAAGAGGTCGTGAGGTCGAGATACCAATTGCTGGCAGGCAACAGTGGGAAGAACCCAATTATTCACGACAAGACTGTTTAGACCTGTTTTACCCAAAACTGGGGACGCGTTTGATCACGCATTGGGTCCAGACCGAGTCTGGGGATGACTTGAACAGTAGGACATGATCCAGCCGTTTAGCCGCGAGGATAAACCAGAGAGAGAGAGACAGATTGCGATATTGTGGATGAACCACCAAACCAAACCAGGGACTGTGGGGTATCATTGGGAAGGTAGAAGAGTTGTGCAGAAGCTTCAAGACTATTCAGGCCCGGGACTAGAGGCTACAGACGAAGAAGACACTTTCTATCCACTTAATCAGCAATCACATGTGTCGTGTCAAACACCACATGTCTACCGTATGTCTCAACAAGACACGACCAATCAGGAGCCGGGGATTAGGACTTGGGTGCCGCGAACCAACGGACATTGTACAGTAATCATCGTGATGTAAACCATAGGGCAGTAGTATAAAAAGGCAGCAGAAGGAGAGGGCAAGCTAGCACATCTAGGGGCGCTGTACATGTTGTGTCAGCCACTGGAACCATCGCTCTGATAGCCGTGGAGGTTAGATTGCTTTGAACGAATTGTATACCAGACTCAGAATCAGAACACGGCAATTGATAGAACACGGCAATAGTCAGAACACGGCAAACAGACCCAGAACATTGAACAGAACACTGAAACCGTCGAAAGACACAAAAGCGCAGACTTAACGGTCTTAAAACCTACCCTATACTGTCTCCTTGACGTCCTAGACGTTAATTGTCCAATACAACTTGACTTGACCAGTCAAACCTTGCAAAAGCGCGAGCGACCCTTAGTTAACTAAGTGATCGACCGAGAAACCAGCTGCTATCAAGTCTAATACTTGACTTACACCCCCGAACTTGCACTCTGACTCTCTCTATTGAGGGGTTAGTTGTTGATAGTGTTGTGTGTTGTGTGTAGTTTTGAGTTCATAGCTCTGCTGCATTAGCATTTCGCATTTCGCATTCACACATATCTGAGAGTTAGCGTTTTCACCGCCTTCCATCAAAGTGCGTGGATACTGTCGGGATCGTTGATGTGCGCTCTTGTTTGCTCGTATTAGTACACCACGTCTTCGCCTCCTCGCTTCCTCGCTTGCTCCTTGCCCTCCAAAAGTGGGCCATTGGTTGCTCCTCCCTTCCTCCCTCCCTTACCTCCTACCTGCTGTAGCTTGTTACATATATTCGCCTACTTGTTCCCCCTCGCATATGACAGTTTAGCTGTCTCTGGCCCTCTTCAAGGTCTGGTGCCTCCTGGCATTCTGCCTGCTCCAGGCACACTGGCCTTCCAAATCTAGCCGCACATTGTACCCTCGTACTGTCGCAATTATGTGTGCCTTATTCCTGCCGTGCCCTGGGCTTCCCGAGCCGCGTTCACCCACCTTTTGCATTGCTCCCCACGTGATTTTACCCTCACTCCCGCCCGCGCTTTTGCACCCTCTAGCGCCTACTTCTGCGCCACTTTTACCTCCATTATTTTCGTCCTTTGACACCGCTCCGGCCCGCTTTTTCACCGTTCGTGCCCCCGCTTCTGGATCTTTTTTGCACATGCTTTTGCACTGCTCCTGGCCGTGTTTTTTGGCCGCTTGCCCCCCACACCACTTAAATCTGACCCCAGTATCTGCATCCGTTCTGGCTACCCTCTATTCTTCTCTGTCTCGGTAACCCAGACGTTCTAGGTTTCATGCTACTATGTTTATGCCATGTCCTCACCGAACTGAACCGGAGCTATTGTATGTAAGAACCGGAAATTCAGCCAACAACGTATGTGGAGAATTCTGGCTGCGTTTTGTCTATTTTGACCATTTCATGTGAAAAAAAGCCTCACAGTCAGATGGAACTTCAACTTCTCGTCGAGCTGCGTTCTGGTTCGATCGGTATTTCAGACATTAGGGCCTGGATAATTTCCGTTCTCAAGCTTTTCGAGCGTCTAACTGGCTTGCGTTGAGAAACACGTGGTGTAGTCTCGTAAACCAGACTTTATACCGAGCGCTCAGAAGACAATCGTTCTGAGGATCTATATAAAGTCTGGACTTTGAAGGGGGGTGCCTCTGAGAGTCGACCGTGGGAAGATGCTGAGTTTGAAATCGAAAATCTCGGGGCAATAACTTTCGAAATCGAACGGTTAGAGATTCATGCTTTGGAGGAGCAGTTTTCAAGCATTTAAGAATACCGCCTAAATTTTCCTGGAGGTGTGGGAGCATCCTTTGCGGGAATCGAGTGACGATAATTTGGCAGTCCATCGCAGCCATCAAAGAATCAAAAGTACTGCAGGCGCCATCACAGTTGAGATCATCCCACGGTCGACTCTCAGAGGCACCCCTCATCAAAGCTTAGAAAAGCCTAGAAAAGCCTAGACTACACGTGGTGTAGCGAGGACGCAGTCGCGTCACTGGCGCGGCCAGTGACGGACTCTGGATGATATTCGACCGCAGACGGCTATAAGGTAATACATCCGAATACGTAGATAAACTAGTGGTACAGTGTTGAGGGAGAGGACGGTGGGTAGCGAAGTAAGATAGCTAGCGGGCAATATCAGAATGATGAGAGAAGAGAGATAAATAACAGACAGACCTAGCGAGCAGTCAATGGGGAGAAGGAGAGAAGGGGTGAGATTCCCCTAATTCCTCCTCGCGCCATTTTATGCTCGCTGGCTGTCTGAGACATCCGGCGGGTCACGGCCCCGGGATATTCCACCCGCGCAGGGCAGTACGCTGCAAGTGCCGTGGACCGCACTGCAGGAAATACGGCAGCCTCCCCACTGAATGCCCGACATAAGACGCCGGCATGGGGAGGGAGCGAGGTCCTCGTGCCGACCAACATGCTCGCCCATTAGACTTGAGTAAAAACTTTTAAACCCGATGAATTGACAAGTTTCGGCGGAATTATGGAATACGGTATGTGTCAGACATACAAGTAACATTCCAGGAAGATTGGATGTGGGAGGTATTTCTAATTTCTATCCAATGTGAGGCCGGGCCATGATGGTGATGAATTCACTGGGATTTCCTTAATCTCTTATACAAATGAGCTTGATTAGTCATAAATGTCCGAGACAAATGCTAAGAACAAACAAAGGAGACAAACCTCTCCGCGACTCCCTGCTTCGTCCACAGCCTCTCAACAACCTCCCTCATTGACTTCATGTAACCCTGACATCTGGGACACACCTGGACAACACTGAGGACACTTGGACTAAGCACGACAATCTCGACATCCTGAATGTGCCGCTGAAAACGCTAACTCTCAGGTATGTGTGAATGCGAAAATGCGAAATGCTAATGCAGCAGAGCTATGAACTCTAAACCACACACAACACACAACACTATCAACAACTAACCCCTCAATAGAGAGAGTCAGAGTGCAAGTTCGGGGGTGTAAGTCAAGTATTAGACTTGATAGCAGCTGGTTTCTCGGTCGATCACTTAGTTAACTAAGGGTCGCTCGCGCTTTTGCAAGGTTTGACTGGTCAAGTCAAGTTGTATTGGACAAGTAACGTCTAGGACGTCAAGGAAACAGTATAGGGTAGGTTTTAAGACCGTTAAGTCTGCGCTTTTTGTGTCTTTCCACGGTTTCAGTGTTCTATTCAATGTTCTGGGTCTGTTTGCCCGTGTTCTGACTATTGCCGTGTTCTATCAATTGCTGTGTTCTGATTCTGATCCAATTCGTTCAAAGCAATCTATCGTTCGTACACATTCGAACCTCCACGGCTATCAGAGCAATGGTTCCAGTGGCTGACACAACGTGTACAGCGCCCCTAGATGTGCTAGCTTGCCCTCTCCTTCTGCTGCCCTTTTATACTACTGCCCTATGGTTTACATCACGATGATTACTGTACAATGTCCGTTGGTTCGCGGCACCCAAGTCCTAATCCTTGGCTCCTGATTGGTCGTGTCTTGTTGAGACATATGGTAGACATGTGGTGTTTGACACGACACATGTGATTGCTGATTAAGTGGATAGAAAGTGTCTTCTTCATCTGTAGCCTCTAGTCCCGGGCCTGAATAGTCTTGAAGCTTCTGCACAACTCTTCTACCTTCCCAATGATACCCCACAGTCCCTGGTTTGGTTTGGTGGTTCATCCACAATATCGCAATCTGTCTCTCTCTCTCTGGTTTATCCTCGCGGCTAAACGGCTGGATCATGTCCTACTGTTCAAGTCATCCCCAGACTCGGTCTGGACCCAATGCGTGATCAAACGTGTCCCCAGTTTTGGGTAAAACAGGTCTAAACAGTCTTGTCGTGAATAATTGGGTTCTTCCCACTGTTGCCTGCCAGCAATTGGTATCTCGACCTCATGACCTCTTTGGTATGCTGTTTGTGTCCTAGCAAGCAGCCTTAGGCCTTGTATGTCCTAGTTTCTCTGCCACCATCGTCAAGTTTCCTTAGTTAACTAAGAGATCTGGTGGCCCCATTTGTGAAGGTACCGGTTAGAAGTCCTCGTTAACCTCGTAGCTTGTGCTAATAGACTGAACCACTCAGTCAGAGTGCCCTGATGGTCCCTCGGTGCGTGTTGACACGCTGAATCGTGCAAAATCGCAAAATTCATGTGTACTTGGTTTCACGGCTTATCACCGCCTTGCTCACCACGACTCCCAGACACCGCTCAACCTCTCCAGAGCCTTATTGTCCATTCAATTGTGTCGAAGTAGTGTCCTATTTTCCCTCAAGTAAGCTTACATTGTATATCTCTGGGCTAATACACACTTTTTTGTTCTGTTGGTGGATTAGACTTGGCTAGCTGCTGCTCCATGTTTGCCTGCATTACGCCCATCACGTAGGTCGTAACCGTCTCTTGGAGGATTTCAGGCCGTCACTTTGTGCATCTACTCATGGATTTCCAACTTTTGGTCTGGATCCCGGTGTTTCTCTGCTGCTGCTCTTGAATACGTGTGTGTGCTATTTCTTCTAATGAAGCCTTTCAGTACAATGTCTTGCCCACCCTGTCGACTTCGATGGTCCATCGTCCTGAGAATTTGTCTGAAATGCTTGATGGACCATGATGCCATCATTATATTCTGTTTTGCACTCTCCTCGCCTGTCAGCCTGCCATCAGGCCCTCCAAGACTTAATCGATGACATACCACTGGGCTCCTCTGTGCTGGATCAGCACAGTTTGGCTTTGCAGAATACTGATCAAAAGCACCAGATAGCTTTGCAAGAAACCCCGAGTCGGTGTTGGTGTCGTGTCCCAAACGAGAACTGGGCAACATCCCCGACACTTAGACTATCTAGACCCCAGGTACAACGGCCTCAGGTGCGCCTGCTGTAACTGTCTCCAACTAACACTGATCATTCTTCAGGGGCTTAACAACGAATGAACCCACTCCCAATGGACAATCCATCATTCAGTGTGGATGATGTTGACATGAGGTTGCACAGAGGCAAGTTGACCACGGTCCCAATGCAGCACTGGATCGGTCACTGCGCAGTGCGAATGACGATGACATGAGGTGGAGCAGAGGCAAGTCAATGTGACCGCAGGATCTGATGGCCTACCAATTATGAATGTGTGGTTGAATGGGAAGCGTGAATGACAGTGCCGTGAAGCTGAACAGCAGGTTTTAATTCATGCAGGACTGGCTGCAGGTTATAATGTCTCTGACCAAATGATATATCTATACTGTGTAATGAACCTCAGTTGACACTGCCTACGGTTGGCTGTTGTGCATTCAAACGATGGGGATCATTTCTTCAATGTAAACAAGGACACCAGGACGTGAGGAACCAACCATATGTTGGTGACGAGCGTCCCCCAGTTCAGCAACATCAAGGCACATGGATTCTGGAAATCTTTCATGCCGTTGTTCCATTACACCGACTTCATTGACCGTGCAGAGCACGGGTTCTTGCTAGTCCTGCACAAATGTGTGCATCTCCTGGTGACTTTCAATGCAGTAATATTTTGTTGTTGCCCAAAACACAGATTACCAGGAAATATGTGTATTTATGCAGGATTATTAAAAGTGCACACCGACTACCATAAATACTTGTTTGGAGGATTGAATGTCATTTAGTTCTCTGTTGCTTATAATTGGTTTTGAAGCAGCCGCAACACATGAAACATCAAAGGAATCCATTTTCGAGACTGCCAATACCAAGGCCCTCTGGGCACCTCCTGGTACCTTGTCCTGGATCTCAGCCATAAAATTCATATAGACCTGAGAAGGAATGGCCCGCTCGCAAGTCTTGTCCTTGGCCAACTTGCCTCCCTTGCTGGCTAGATGCTGGAAAACCATTCAACAGAGCTGAGCTGAGCTGTAAAGAGTAAACAACTCAGAAAAAATTAAAAGAAACATGGCAGCCAATCAGAAGACAGGAAATTGACTTTAATTTATTTAATATCAGATTTCACGGTGTCTCGGGAGCTCCAGTATGATTGGACACAGAGGACATTTTGTGTTTGAGACCTGATAAAAAAATGCTATATGGAATGTAAAAGTCAGGGGTCCAGCCTAATTAGCAAATTGGAGCAGACCTCGAGGCTATGCCTGATACCTTTCCAGCTCATTTAGGATCTAGATGTCTTTCTAAGTAAGAAATATATGTCAATTTGAATATCCCACCAGTCCTGATGCTGAATCCACATGTTGTAGTGGCCGAAAAATGCTGCCTTCGACCCGGAAGATTGCCAAGACATCCCACAATATATGATGGGTGTCTTAATCCCTCTTGTGTAGGAATACCCACTCACATTCAGCAGATAAACCCAATTGGATGTACTTGAGCCCTGTTTCCTCAACAAGTTTGTGGACTCCTCCCACAGTTTCAACTCTTGACCAACACACATAAAAGCGGAGGTAATATCCTACACAGCATACCCAGATAATATGATGACACACAATGCTCCAGACCATCCTTTAGATTATTTCAATCCTTTATTGCTGTGTTGTTAGGACAAGAATTGGGGCCATGTCGGCCTGAACTCGTCCACATGTGCACATTATTTGTTCATGCTTTGATGATAAAATTGATATTGGCTTGCCAGCATCTGGAAGCTACTGAACCACGCAGCGACGCTTGTGTTTTTTTTTCCCGAACATATTTTGCAAGAAGGATTAGATCCAAATATATATTTTTTCATCTCAATCTGTATCACAAACGGAATGCTACCAAAGCGTGAACTACCACAAGCCTACATCATGCCCATGGAAAACCCCAAAATCTGGCCCAAAGGAGAAACTGGCCGGATTTAAGCAAGTGACAGCTCAGGTGGCCGTTCCATGACAGTTGCTTGTCCACTGTGCACTTGCATCGGCTGAGCAAGCTTTGGGCTGTCCCAGAAATATGCCCAGAGATGTGAGACAATGGTAGGGCCATGCTGCTTGTCGGTCTTAACCACTTTATGGGCTGAACCTGGTTTAGCTACCCTGGAGAAGATAGATTTTGTTCTCTTTTGCTACATGTACAAACAAAAAATTTAGTCAGACAACATTGGTCATCGTGAAAATAAAATTGAAAGAAAATGGACAAGACAAAAAACAGCAAATCAGAGCACAGGGATATATTCTTCAACTCCTTGCCTGCTTGAATTCCATGTGCGAGCTTATTCCATTCCTTGGAACCAAAGAGACTCTAAGTTCAATTTTCTGACCTTAGTCATTTCTGCTTTGCTAGTACCTGTTGATGTTTGGAGATTTTCAGACCCAAGTCTCAACCAACTGGCTGACTCTTCACGAAAATTGATACAAGCATTGAAAGTGCCACTGGTACAAAAAACCCATGGGTACACTTCTCTGCTTATCTGTAAATACAGTGGTTGAGTTGAACACGCAGACTGACCACATAATATCAAATGCCACAAAGAAAGGCAGTAACTTTATTTGTTTGTCTCTTCTCCCGTTCATCATTACCTCTCCCTTTGCTTAGCAAAATGTTTCCATCTCACAGGTTTCTAACGCAACCCTTATAAAAGGTCATCCATATTTTGTG
Source organism: Mycena maculata (assembly GCA_029448575.1). Taxonomy (NCBI): domain Eukaryota; kingdom Fungi; phylum Basidiomycota; class Agaricomycetes; order Agaricales; family Mycenaceae; genus Mycena; species Mycena maculata. The sequence goes on along the minus strand of JARJLG010000087.1, from coordinate 261,408 downwards.
CTCTCCTCACCTCCTTTCATCTTTACTTTCTGCTGCATGGCATCTCTTGGGACTTACCACAACCATATCAATGTAAACGGTGGCACCATATACACATGGATGTCATCCAGATGCTAGAATGATCTGAAGCCACCAACCTGGCCTCCCACAACATTGACAAGACCTTTCATCGTAAATTTGACCTTTCCAGAAAATATGGCAAATATTTCTTTAATGAAAATGATCCAAAATTCACTGCGAACATCGTTGCTGAGGTTGGGTCAGAGGAGGCACCTGGGTTGCTGGCTACCCCAAGATTCGCATCTGTGCCCCTGCTGGGGCTCATCAGCTCACCCAACTTTCAGATTTTCGAAAAAATATAGAGTCAATAAAATTTCTTTTGTTGCTTACTCCGATTTACACTTTAGTTGTATACCAGTGTGATGCATTTCAATTGCCTCTGACGCAAGGGCACCCATAAATGTTTGATGCACCCATTTTCAACCTCTGACCAGGTTCTGGTGTTGCGCGGCGTGAACTGGGGTGTTATCGGATTTCTTCTGCTCAACGATTTCAGACCAGCAATGTATTGGTGCTGCAAGAAATAGAGCTTTAGAATGGAGCAACACAATATTTTCGGAGGTGAATGCGTAGAGTTCCCAGAGAATTTCGCAACTCCAACTACTGGCTTGAGTCTATTTGATGCGCAAGCGTGCTGGTAAACAATTGCTGTGGTATAACATAGGGACACAGCTACCTGATGAGTCTTTTGACGAAACATTGCTGCCTACGCTGTGGTCCCGCAACCTGCTAAAAAACCAATAATCTCATCCTCAGGTCGTCATCGCTCGCTCCCACCCCAAGAACCGGCCAGCTAGTAAATTGGTACATGTCAGCCACTATATTCCGAAATTCTCGGAGTCTTGTATTGACAGCCTATCACTGACTCCTCTGGGCCGCACTGCATGGTCATCACAGCCAGTGTTCCTACCAGAGCTCCTACTGAGCTCGAAGAAAATTTCTGTGACTCTGTGGCTACACCCAACAAGATGGTTGAGCAGAAGAAGTTGAGCTCAAAGAGGTAAACGAACATCTGTTAGTTGCCCATTTACATAGCTGACTCCTACCAGAACTTTAGCAGTATTACTGAACAGGTCATTCACCCAGACACCAGGCGACATTATGTTAATTTGTCTTCCACCTACCAACAACGTAAGTCTTACCACTATCCACAATGTTAGTCTACAACCCATCCAATATCCTATTGCTCATCTTATAAAATCCCTCAATGGCAAAAGGCACAGCTCCCACTACTCCTACTGTCTGCCTGAGAAATACCAAGTCGAAGAAAGGGAAGAAACCCTAGGCGGAAGACGTGGAAATGGGCAGTGGGTTGTCAATTGATCCCACAAGGCAGCAGAAGGTAAAACTCATATACTACATCATCTGTCATTCTGACGAGATGAGTAGATCACAAAGTTGGGGACATGTATGACCTGAATCTTCTTTCCGAACACGCTGGTCTGTATTTTGCACATCAGAATGCCATGCTTATCCAGTGCAATATCCAGGATGAAGACGAGAAGCTCATCACTCCTCATGAGCTCAGTTGATGGAAGGAATGATTTCAGCACTTTCATGTGAAACCATTGTGTATCAAGATGATCCTTCTCCTTCCAAGGTAAATTTTTTCTTTTTTTCTGTTCCATTGTTGTATTTTTTTTCCCCAGAGACATACCACATATACATGGAACAGTTGAAGGTTTTGGACAAGGGAGATGGAGAACCATGGTTCTACCCCGTTCCAACTATTTCATCCTACACACCTAAGAAGTGCATCAGATAACAAGAGGCAAAATCCGACAGTGTTATATCCATGCAACATCCCAAAGCCTCCCATCGACCTTCCGGTCGCTCCGGTAGGTTCCGGAGCTCCGGTCATATACCGGAGCCTCCGGACCTTCCGGAAGCATCGGGTTTTTACGCAATGAAGGCTTACTGAGCGTTTCCCGTTTACCCGTCTTCTCATCTTCCGTTTAATTGTCTCACAACATATCATCAGACCTCATGACTTGTCTTATTGTCATGAACCACTCTCCTTCCTATTTGGGAATACAATTAGGTATTCCACTTAAATACTACGTCTTTACTTCATGTACTTCAGTTTGATTATTAACGTTAATCGTTGCCTGGTTCTTCCTCTTGATCTGAGTCGTCTTCGTACCTCCTTATCACCTCCGGTACCTCGACTTCCGGTTATCCGTCAGTCAAGGCGTTAGCTCACCCTTAACCCCCTGTGGTGTTGCTATCCTTCCTTTATACTGCACCGGACCTCTTCCGGGCTTTCCGGTACCTCCGGTCCTAACCGGAGCCTCCGGAACCTCCGGCCCATCTTCCATCGTTCTAGGTCCATTCCGGCACGGTATATAACAGTATAATCAAACTCACCGTCTTGGCTGGCAATGATGTCTTATTCTTCCTTCGGCACCACTCCTCTTGTTTTCCCATCGCTAGCGGGCTCCCCGCTGTGCGTTGAGGAGTGTCACCTTGGTCACAACACTGCCACACCTTGTGATGCCTCGGAGTCGACTTCGTCCTCCGATGTATTTCCTGCCAATCCATGCACCCCGTACCTTGTTCCGGGTACTTCCAGTCCAATCGGTCCATGGAGCTCGGGTTTTCATCAGGTCTATACCGGCTTTCCACAACCCTTGGCGTATCCTCCGGAACCTCCGGTTCCTGTTCCGGGATTCTCCGGAGTGTTCTCTGGAAGCGCTGAGACCGGACAGACTTATCCCGTCCCATCCGCTGTCTTCCATCACTATTGCCAACCGGTACATCATATCCAACTACCGGTGGATCCTCCGTCGTACTCCGGTTCGCCGGACTACGGTTTCCATGGCACTCATGACAGCATCGGCGGAAATCTTTCCCATCACACCAATCTCCTTTCATCGCGTCCTCCGAGCTCATCAGCATTCATGGACGGAGTTCCGGATACCATTCTATACTCCTCCAACGCAGCTCCACGTTCGCTCCGGTCTAACCTCCGGAATCCGGAATTCTTCTACGGTACCGATCCCTCGAAACTCCATCCCTTCCTAGCCCAATGCTACCTGCATTTTGCGGAGCGTCCTCGGGACTTCCGCACGGACGACGACAAGAACTTATTCATCTTGTCGTTCCTCCGGGGTGACGCTGCACGCCTATTCGCAACCAGCACACAGCAGGAACTTCCATGGCAAGGGAATTTTTCCTTGTTCATCATGGAGTTTTTCGACGTATTCGGTCCTCCGGATCCGACCGGCGACGCAGAGGATCAGCTCCGACGCCTCCGGATGAAACATTCCGACCGGATCATCCCATTCCTCGTAAACTTCGACAAAATCGCTTCTCTCCTCGATTGGAGCGATTCCGCTCTCAGTCACGCTCTCCGCGCCGCTCTCCCTCTCCGGATCACCTCGGAGATGGATCAGTACACCTATCCGAGCTCTCTCGCAGGTGTCCGCGCAATCGCACGCCGTATCGACTATTGGTACTGGCAGCGAATCGATGAAGAGCAAGGCGAAGTCGAGGATACTCAACTTCCGGATGATTCCGGATCCCTCGGAGGAGATTCCGGCAGTTCCGATTTTGGCACCCTGTCACCGGCACTTTCCGTCCTCAGTTTCGCGTCTTCGGCACCATCCGCACCGCAGTCTGCAGCACCGGAACTTTCCGGTCAAGCCTCCGGAGTCTCCGGGGCTCGTCACCCGAAGTTTCCGGAGTCTGCCAACAAGCTACTCGGTAAAAACGGACGGATTCTCCCTGCGGAACACGAACGACGGAAGGTCCAGGGTCTTTGCATGTACTGCGGAGGCTCTGGACACCAAGTTGCCGAGTGTAGGAAGCGTCCGGCTCATTCCGGCGCAACCTCATCTGCCAAACCCACCTTTCCGACCAATATCAGTGCCTAACTGACCAGCAGCCACGAAAACTCGCACTCCGGTTGTCCGCATCGGCCTCCGGAGGCATTTCCGAGTTCATCATACCCACGCATCCATTCTTTTTCCACTCTCACGACAGTCCCGCTCTTATGAGCCGGATCTATGATCTTTATCTCTATCATCTCAGAATTTGCCATGGGTTTCAACTTCCGACCGGAGACTCCCTCTCCGTTCCGGATCTGTTTTTGTTTACTTATCTGTGAATCTATGGGTTTTGCTCCGTTCACGGAAGTTCCGGACATAATCTCCCCTCCGGATCTCATCGGCATCTTCTTCCCTCTAATCGGCAGCCTCGTCTGTCATAATTCCATCATCTGGTGATGTTCCTATTCGGAACTCGGCGTCATCGATTCTGATTCCCCATCAATCTGGTTCCTGGATACCGGTAAACTCCACCGTATCAATCCGTTGATTGACTAGTCGGAAGTTTCCAACTGATCTGTTCCTTATTCACATGGGGCTTAGTGTGCACACGACCGGCAGCAATGTCGGATATTGGTTCGGTACCCAATCACGGGTAGAGCAATGCTGCGCCGGAGCTCCGACAACCTCCGCTGCTCATACCGACAATTTTAACGCCATCACCTCGAGTCCCTTCGGTCTCATCGGCCTGCGTGCCATCGTTCCTCCGGAACGTCATTCCGTTCCTCCGGAACATCTCCGAGACATCTGTCTCTCTTTTCCGGATCTTGACTCGTCACCATCTTCCGGAAGTCCATCCGGACACTCTCCGGTTCCGGACATCGTCCTGGATACTCTCCGGACACCCCTCCGCTCACTCCGGTTGTCTCGTCGACATCCGTTGAGCACTTTACTTCCGGAAACCTCCGGAGCAATATTGCTCTGTGTAATCTCCGGTCATACCCCGAGGCTATTCGCTTCACGGTCCTCCGGGCGTTCCGGCATTTGCTTGGCTTCCGCTCGCGGATCGCACTTCTCAAGAGGGCAAATAACCTCTTTCCCGATTTTACATTTAGGCTATTAGCCTTATTGATCATCCTCGCCCTTTTCGGTCTTCGTCTTTCAACAATCATTTCAAAGTTACGCCATTTCCTGGACTCCGTGGAATTCGGATCAATTTCCACGTTGCAAGTCAGGAAACTTTCCTTGTGCATCCAAAACTCCTGTTTGAACCTTTCGACCAATGTCCTCCGGATTCACTGCATTGATTATGGGCACATCATCCACTTCTATTCCGGAGCCTCCGGAGACTTGTGTTCTCCCCCGGCTTCCTCCGGAGCTTGCCCTTGATCTCCTCTGGAGTCCATGGTCTTCTCCGGTTTACAAGTAGGCCATCTTCCGGATTCTCCAGTTTCCCCGTTCCATCGTAGGTCATCCTTCGATGACCTCCGGAGATCCGTGTTCTCCGGCGGCTTACTGTCAATTGTCCTTGACGTCTCCGGATCACTCGTACGTCAACCTCCGGTGATCTCCGGAGTCAGACTGCAAGGGTCCTTGCCGGACGTCTCCTCGACTTTGTCCGGAGACCTCCGATCATCTCCAGCTCCCTCCAACAAGGAGTTCGCACATCGTACAAACAACAGGATTATTCACTTGGCAGCAACCTCGAAACCTCTGGTTCTACCGTTCAATCATCCCACCTTTGATTCCTCCGTTCCAGCATCATCGTGTGCTTGGTCCGGAGGCTCCGGACACTACGTCATTACCGGAGCCCCCAGACCATCCATTTTCGAGTGCCATTATAGCACTTATCGATGTCTGCATTTTCGGAGAACCGGACGTACTTGGCTTGAAGAATTTACGGGCACCTGGAGCTTTTCCATCAAATTTCGCCTTTTCCATTCTATTCTTTGGCGAACAGCTCCACCCATTCCGCCTCCATGTATCTTCGGAGGTGGTGTTCATCCGGTCGTATTCCGAGTTCGGTCGCTCGGACCTCTCGGAAACTCTCTCCACATCTTGGAATCCTCGCCTTGCGGCGTTCCGACGCTCCGAATCAACCTCCGGCATCTCCGATTTCCGCAGCTCTTCTCCGGAGCCCAAGATTCCAAATTCCGAGTTACGACCATTAATCCCTACCGCTCTCGTTGCAGTCGAGATTTCTCCTGCTTTCGAGCTGTCGGGATACTTCGATCCTCCCACCTTCCGGTGGTTCTCTGGCCTTTCCGGGGCTCTCCGGTAATTTCCGGAGTTCTCCGGCGCTCACCGGAGCGACTCAGAGGATGTGGAATTGTCGGCAGACGATGGGACGTCTACCCTTAAGAGGGGGATAAGCCTATAAAAACTCCGATAATTTTCAACTTTTCTTCGCAAGAAGTGCAGACTATTGATCAAAAAGTCAGCATACCACGCGGAACACATCCTCTCAGTCCATCTCTTGTCGTTTTGCCTTCCTCTCTGCAGACGGCACAATTGCGCTCGCTATTCGATTTCAGATCCAATCAATCTTCGACCAACTACCACTACGCATTCCAGGGTATCATTCATCGGTATTCCGGTATTCCGGTCTTGTTCCTGACATCGTTCACCCTCCGGACCATCCACCAATTATCCAACCGGTACCAGAACCATCCGACAACCCTCACCCATGCATCAACGGATCCTTCCGTGAGCTCCGGATCCTCCGGAACCTCCGGAGTTCCCAGACATAGTGGTCGACAACCTTCTGTTATCCATACGACATTTGCGCATCTGGGTGCATCAATCTATCCCTCCGATTATTCCACCCATCTTCGCCCATCCCTTCACTTCCGGGCACATATTGAGTATTATCTGATTCCCCGAGAGTCGTCACAATCAACTCCTGCATCGGTACTCAATTCACATCACCTTCTCTTATCCCATTCGGGATCTTGGGCAACTTCATTTAAATCACTCATCTGCCCAACCACTTTCCCTTCTTTGCCGCCTATCCATTGGTATACTTCCGGATTGCCTCCGGTACTTTTCCGGATAATCCCTCTGGAGTCCTTCCGGCTCTCTGTCTATTCCTTCCGGTTTCCTTTCGGATTGCTTCCGAATCCTTCCGGTTCCCTTCCGGCATCACACTCCTTATCGACAGACGGAGTGGACCAATCAACATCCTGATTTGGTCGCTTTTCCAATCAACGGAATAACACTCTTCTTATCATTCATCAATATTCCAATCATTATCATTTCTCCAATTATTCATTCGTTAAATCCGACAGTTCCTACAGTGGAACCCAACCCGTATCACATACGATGCGTTCCGGTTCCGGAACTGCTCCGGAACGTTGCCTTTCTATTCCGTCACATCGGAATCCTCACCATTCCTCCTCCGGACCCTCCGGTGATTAACCGGAACCTCCGGATCCTTTCCCTTTCACTCAAGTTCAACATAAATCAACTCAAGACAAAGATTTTTCCAAATCCACAAATACAAAGCATTCATTATTTACAATTGTCTCTATATTGTTCGTCGGTCACTTTGGACCTTCACCCTCACCTCCGGACGACTCCGGCTTGCCTCCCGGAGCCTCCGGCTCCCCCATCTCCTCGTCCTCGTCATCCAGGACAAACACCCCGCCTTCCTCGTGGAATCCCGCTGGCGCTCCCGGTTGGAGCACCAAGGTCTGGAAACCCCGCTCCTCCGACTCCCTCTTCACCCGTACCGGAGCCTCCGGTACAGGCGGCGGAGTGGGAGGCGGAGGCGGCACCGGCTCGGGATCAGGCTTGAAGGTTGGGACCGTGATGGTCCTCGCCTCCGCCTGGCCCGTGGTGTGTTCATCGGGCCCTTCCGGCCCCTTCAGCGCCCCAGGCGCGTCCACCTCCATCCTCATGTCCTCCCCGCCGTCCGAGGACCGGAAATCCTCCGGCCAGGATTCGGAACGGGCTCGGGGCGCAACCGGAGCCTCCGGTTCCGCCTCCGAGTCCTCCGACTCGACGGGTTCCACCTCCTTCTTCACCACCTCGGGGCTTCCGCGCTTCATCAACCTCCGGCGCTTCGCCGGGCGCGCACCCTCGTCCATCTCCGGCTCCTCGGCGGCCAGGTCGAGCTCCGCCGCCTCCGCAAGGGAGAAGTCCCATTTGGAGGCCTCCATATCGGCCGCCATCAACCGGAGCATCCGCTCAACACCAGGCGGCACCTCCCGACCACTCTCCGGCGCTGCGAGCGTCTTGAGGATAAGCTGGCACGCCCGGTATGCCAGCTTATAGCGCAACATATTGCGCCCCACCTGCTCCCCGAGGTATCCGACGTGGGTATCGAGCTCCCGGAGCTTCTCTCGCACACTTCCCTTGCCCTCCGCCTTCCGGGCCCTCCGTTCCCGTTCCTTCCTCGTGCGATCCCGCACCTCGCGGTCGCTCCGGTCGCCCCCGACGTTCCGGGTGCTCCGGCGCGTCCGCGAGGGCCCCGCGACAGGTCCGGAATCCTGTCGACGGGCCTTCGCCATCTCGCGCTTGTTGACGCGCGGTGGACCGAGGGGGCGGGCGCGACTGCAATGAATGTGTTTGGCGCGGCAGCGCCGGCACGCAGTGCGTCCGTATTCGACGACGCACACCTCGCTGCTCTTGCGGCAGGAATCGCAGGCTAGGAAGAAAAAAATTGGTTAGTACCGGAACCTCCGGATTTTACTGCGACGCACCATTCTCCCCCTCCTGCTCGACGTCGCTGTCGTCCTCGTCGTTCAGCTCGTCGTCGCCCTCGCCACCCTCCGCATGCTCCGGGGACAACGTTTCAATTGCCGGCACTTCGTCGAATGCCGGAGCCTCCGCGTCCAACAGCTCCAGGTCGCGAGCAAGTTGGAGCGCGCGAGCGGCGTCCTCCTGGGCGGCCTCCGCGCGGTGGGAGGCCTCCACCGCCTGCTCCTGGTACGCGGCGATCAGCACCCGCCGGCGTTCCTCCCGCTCCTCGTAGAAGCGCTGCGCGGCTTCCTCGCGCAGTTCCGCCGTCGTTGCGCGCGCCTTCCCCTTTCCGGATTTTTTGCCGTTGCCGGCGTCGCTGCGGTTGCTGTTTCTGGACCCCTCGCGCCCACTGTCGCTGTTTCCGTTGCTCGACATCGTGTTGTGGTGGTTAAGTGCCGGAGGTGGTGGTGGTAGGAAAGAAAGAAAAGTCTGAGTCAAAACCAACAGCACGTGACTTTTTGATCTTGTTTATTTTCCCACGCTCCTTCATTGTTCGGCCAACTCGTTATCTCTTGGGTTCCTCATGGGAGAGGAACCTAAGAGGGGGATACTGTTATATCCATGCAACATCCCAAAGCCTCCCATCGACCTTCCGGTCGCTCCGGTAGGTTCCGGAGCTCCGGTCATATACCGGAGCCTCCGGACCTTCCGGAAGCATCGGGTTTTTACGCAATGAAGGCTTACTGAGCGTTTCCCGTTTACCCGTCTTCTCATCTTCCGTTTAATTGTCTCACAACATATCATCAGACCTCATGACTTGTCTTATTGTCATGAACCACTCTCCTTCCTATTTGGGAATACAATTAGGTATTCCACTTAAATACTACGTCTTTACTTCATGTACTTCAGTTTGATTATTAACGTTAATCGTTGCCTGGTTCTTCCTCTTGATCTGAGTCGTCTTCGTACCTCCTTATCACCTCCGGTACCTCGACTTCCGGTTATCCGTCAGTCAAGGCGTTAGCTCACCCTTAACCCCCTGTGGTGTTGCTATCCTTCCTTTATACTGCACCGGACCTCTTCCGGGCTTTCCGGTACCTCCGGAACCTCCGGCCCATCTTCCATCGTTCTAGGTCCATTCCGGCACGGTATATAACAGACAGCTCCATCCGTGATGTGCGTCAGTGACAGCTTTTGAATCTCTGTCCAAAAAAACCATGTCCCTCTGCTTAGACATACATACTTTTCTTACTAGTTACTGAACTACCGTCCAATCAGCCTACGTATTGAGTAGAATTTCTTGAATACATCTCACTCTCTAAACCCACAATAGTGGCCCAAAATGGTAGTGGGCCTTGCCGATCATTGGCCTTACCAGCTTTATCCCACTTTCCCCAAGGTTCAGCCACCCACCTCAAAGAGGCCGAATCCATGTCATTCTATTATCCAAAATAATTACTTGGTGGCTACATACAAGGCAGAGATTTCAAATCATATAAATTATGATGGTCACCTCTGATTCAAGCACAAAACTCGGTTGCTTGTTTACCACCAGAGGATAATTATGTTCAACGTCTGGATTACCTTCCAGGCCCCAGAGAGTGAAAAACACCGGTTTGATTTGTTATTCTATTCTTACGGGAACGCGAGTCGTGACAAGATAATTGCAAGTGCAGCGAGCAATCCTCAGCTTCACGTGACAAGGCGCAGGAATGAGTGGGAAAGCAAACACGAACAAATTCTTCGCAAGGTGGCTGACGGGACTCTGAGGAAAGAATGCCTTCAAACCCATTCAAAATTCGTGCTTTTCCGATAAAAAGTATATGGTCTGGAGGGGATTTTTGAGGGGATTCAGGTGATACCAATTTCTTCATCATTAGATCGGTTTCAAGTTTGTCCAAAAGCGGACGACTTCCTAATTTAGACTGTCCGGATTTGGTAGGCTCACGTGGATCGGAGTATGCCAGGCCCGGGCTGTGTCTGCGGAGCGAGCTGAACATCGCCGAGTCGAATCCTTTATGTACACTGTGAATTTCCAAAAAGTGATCCCATCGTTGGCACTCTCAAACAAGCTCAGGGATTATTAAATGCTTATGGGAAGTAACCCACTACCTCACATATACAGGTGAGAGTGGTGTATTGGTGGGACCACTTCGGATCTCATCGGATCCTTCGGAACAAATCGTCTATCAAATGGGGAAATGGACTCGTACTGCCATGCGAAGCACTGGCCCAAAGGCCAAGTAAAGTCCGGATCTGGCAATACAGAATGCGTATGTATCAATCCTATGCATGGGTGCACCAATTGGGCTGGGATGACGGAAGGAAACTACTTATACAAGTGATCTACGAGAAAGCAAGTGCAAAGCGATTAATGTTGAACGAACTTTACTTGATAGTACAGAGATGCGTATGAGAGAGGATGTGGATGCTGGAGAACTGAACAATGGACGTTTCAATGGCTATTTCAATAAATATAAGAAACGAGACGTGCCCTTTAGTTCAGGCGCGGGTGTGTCGGCCTTTCTTGGACGCTGTGGGAGAGGTACTCGCGGGATCGGAAGAGGGTAACTTAAAGCTATCAGATCGAGACAACAGTCTGCGCGAGGTTGAAATTTCGGCACGGTCCGCCGGAGCTGCCTCTATGGACTGTTCCTGCGTTCCGGCCACATAATTGACGTCGCGGTTGGAAGAAGCGTTCGTCTGATAGGAAATGAAAGACGAGGGTCTATCAAGAAGTTTAGGATCGATGTTAGCCTGGGCCCATTCAGAGTGTTCGGAGGCATCGTGTTTGTCGGGCATCGGGGATGGGCTGTTCTGCCTATGTTCCAGGGAAGGAGGCGCGGGGACCGGCGAGCAGACATTGGCCGTGACGTTCGGCGATGCGACACGGTTTGAGGCAATCTTGGGAGTCTGTTTCTCATTGCCAGCGCGTTTCCGAAGCCGCTTGTATTGATCATATTGATCATCGAACGATGTGCTAAGTGTCCAGTATGCTCCCTTGCCAGCATGGTGAACCGGCCGCTCAACCCGCACAAACACGGAATACAGAGAAAGAGCATGACGCATGGAGTTCTGCACTAATATTGTCAGCGGAAGAACCTGGAGTCGCACTTGAGCATCACCTGCCACCCTTTATCTGTGGTTTCGTGGTACCATCTGAACCGGTCTTTGATCGCTTGCATGATGCCCTGGAGTGTGAGCATCCGGTTTTCGCTTCCATGTATCGCAAGTTGCGCGAGCATGGGCAGCGACAGTTTAGGGCGGCTTCCATCAGTCCTGCCAGTGTCGAGCACGGACCAAAGGTTCACCGGTGCGCCGGGAGGAAGGCCCAGTTCTCCCCGAAGACGCTTGTCAGTGTCAATTGGAGCTCTGTGGAAGGCGCTTGGTGACAACGCCATCGGAGCAGGAGCAAGGGGGCTCGGTGTGTATATTGCCAAAGGACGTGTGTCGTCATCGAGCAGCCTGTCCTCAGAGGCGGGCGAACGTCGGTACGCGGGTCCCGCATTGCTGGGTCCATACTATAAAATGATATCTGCGTTAGCTAAGGGTAGGAACTTTCTCGTCGGCACCTACGCGACTCTGCGCCTCGAGATCAAATTGATCGCTATGTGGCGCAGGGAGCTTCGAAGTTCCTTGCGAAGGCCGAGGGTATGGGTCGTGGCGCTGGATTAGACGCTGCCGAGGGCCGTTTCTGGTGCGTCCTCCGTAGCCAATTTCATGATATCCAGGCGTGCTGTGGGCAGGGTGACACCCGCCGCCACCGAAATGCGGCCCATCAAACGCGTCCACCCGGTCGTTGAGAAACAATATGCCGTCCTGGGGTTTATTGTCGTATTCCATGGGGCCACCATAGTGGCCAGAATCGACGAGAAGGTCCCTCATGTTTAACGCGGGGGATTCGGCGGGAGTCGATATGAGGGATTCATCAGTGGAATCCAAGTCGCCCGCCGGTGTCAAGGGGCTATCGTAGCAGAAGTTCTCGAGGTGTAGCCACTGGTCAAGTCGGGGAGAACGGTCTTGGGACAGGGACCACATAAATTCAAGGCGCGTCGGAGGGGAACAGGGAACAGATCTAGAGCTTCAACAAACGCGCGAACCATAAAAGTACTCAGAACACGTGTGGGTGGCATCGCTTTCCCGGACCGCGGCGAGAACAGTCGGCTAGAGAGTCGACAGATCGGGCGGAACATGCCATGCGGATACAAATTCATTCGAGTTGGATAACGCGCGTCTAAAAGCGAGGTGAGATCGTTCCTGATAATCACAGGCTCGAACAAAAAAATTGACTGAAGAGCAGCGGGAGAGCGCTAAAAAGCTCCAGGAAAGAAGCAGAATATCTGGGCAAACAATTGGTTCGGAGGAAATACGCCCACAAACCTGACGCAATAGATGGAAGCCGTCGGGAACACCCGGCAGGTGCTGTAGAAATAAATAACTGCACGTTGTGAGTCGACAAGAGACGGATGAGATGAGAACGGAAGTGGAAAAAAATCGTGTAAAACGCAAGTCGGTCTAGAGCAGCGGAGGTGAGTTAGTTGGTATCGGCAGGTACGCCAAAATAGCTCCATCAAGTGAGTTGCTATATCCGGGTCCAGGCTATCAAGACCAGAAAAAAAAATGACTCGGGGTCACAGTTAAGGAAAGAAAACCTATTTGTGTCGCGACCCCGCATCGCGAAGACCGAGTCAGTGCCAGCGAGTCCCACGTCGGGTAAGAGATTAACGTGTGGAGATTTGATTCCAGATTTGAGGTTCTAATCAGCAAACAGATTAGGAACTTATGGGAATGAAAAAACAAAAAAGGAATCAAGTAAGTCTGGATTGACCAGAATTGAAATCAATATTTTCGGATATGGCGGACATACGCAACAGCTATACTTATAATCCCGGGCCTCGCACTTCACCTTAAACCACTGGAATCCAACATGAGCGTCGTGCCAAAACCAAGTGTAAATACAGACCAGCCTCCAGATCCCCTCATCGGCGCCGAGTTGCGGCTCATACCCCAGCGCGCGCTTGGCGTTAGCGGAGCTGAAATAGAGTCGCCGTCACTCGGTACGGCGTGAGCGGCTGGTCCTTGTCGCCGCGGAGCCACGCCACAAAACCCAGCACGTATGCCAGCAGGAACGCGAGCGCGTGGAATTACGACAGGCTTCTTCGCTGCGGACTTCGGGTGGGAGGGGAGGATGGCATCGAACCCGGCCCACAGGCTACACATGAAGGCCCAGAAGGGACGTGGATCGTCGTTCGTTATGAGGAACGTCTGGCCGGCGACGGCGGGCTCGTCTGGTCACACGGATTTTTGTTGTTGCCGAGCTGAACGTGGGTCATGCCGCGCTTCCACGAGTCGTGCGCGCCAATGATCATCTTCTGAACCCCCGGGCTATCAGGAAGGGAAAAAATGACAATCAAGAAGAACGAATCTGCGCGAGGCGGATGCAAACGGGGTTCAACCCGGCGGTTTTCGTTGGCGGCGACCGGGCGACGAGTTCCTCTGCCAGTGTACGGGTCAAGGTGTTTCTTCGGACATGGGAGACTTCCATCTCGCTGGCAACGTCGAACACAACACAGGAAGAGCAGTGGCAGATGAGTTTGCGCACGCGAGCTGGTTGACAATAAAGACAATCGCCTCCGAGCATGAAGCCATGATGGTCGATGAAGCAAGCACCCGAGGGACCTCGACAGCCGAACGACTCGGGGCCGACGACAGAGCGCCCACAGATATTTCCCATGACGGCCGCTTGCACGTCGTCGGAGCAACATCCTGGGCAGAGACTGGAACGATTAGGAGCGCGGCTTGGGGGGGAAGTAGACGGAAAAGAAGTAGATACATCCGAAACTCCGAATGCCGATTATCCCCGAAACATCCTCTTCTCCCAGGAGCCATCATCAACTAAGTAGCACACACTGTGAACACACTAGTGGCGCGCCCCGAAAATAATGACCCGCTCCCGCACGATGGCATCGAATCTGTCGTCCGACCATGTCCTCCTCAAAGCGCTGACAGACGTTCGTGCCCCTTGTGGACCAGCAGCAGCAGAAACCCTCGAAAACCACACTGGGATGATCCCTACCACTCTGCAACTTTTCCGCTCCACTGACATGGGGGTCGTACCACGTTCAGCGCTGATCCTTTCTCCCTCTTCCTGCCCAGCGTGATCAAGTCGATCACTCCGACTACGACGCGGTCCTCTTGTCACTCCAAGATCCTCGTGGAACAGGCGATTTCCGTCGATTCGAGCGCCCTTCTTTGAAGCAGTGCCGGACGGACACTGACTGAGAAGGTTCCTTCTTCAGTGGGCAGAGCGTCTCGTGTCAAACTCTTCAGGCCGCGCAGTATAGGTTCTTGAATCGTCAGAAACCGCTTTTGACGACTCGGGGGCGGGGTCAGTTTTTAGCGACTGTCGGACGGAGGGTAAGAAAGTTCGGTTTGAAAGGATGATGGCCATATTTTCCCCCGGCGGACAAGCAACGCGCCAGATAATTATGGTTTTGGCAGAATGATTGAATTTTTTTGGAATAATGAATTGCAAGTTGCGAAGCATGAGTTGAGCATGAGTATTCAAGGAGATAGAGTCGGAAGAAAGGAGAGACAGAACTCACAATACAAGCAGATGCACGAACATAAAGGGATACTAGTGGTGGACGTATTGACGTTCGTGTGGCAGTTTCTCCCTTTTCCGAAGGGTGAAGTTAATATAGAAACTAATTCCTTGTTAAACCGCGGCTGGTGCAATGTTTTACGTCGGATGTTCGCCTTTTCTCTGATCCTGTTAATCTAATCTGGTTGTCCAAAATTTTGGGTTTTCGAGGCCCGCAAGTCGTTGAGCTTTGGGTTTTTGAGGTTCGGGTCCAATAATTTTTGCGCAAACGTCCGGACATGGAGTCACTAAAACAAATACTGTTGCATCGCAAACCACGACCAAGCAGCAAAACTTGAACATCGAAGACACAGTGCTCAAGACGACTCGCAGAAGAAAATCGCGAATTTATGGCCATTTTCGGGGGAATTCGGCTACGGGTGAGCCTTGACTTTGAGTTTTGGAGCGCCAGAATGCTGAGTTTTTGAAGTTGGAATTCCCGGACAGAAGCTTCATGGTAGAGGGATTGCGGAAAGCGGTCCACCTTTATTTGTTCATGTGCTACTAATCTCGTCTTTGTCATCAAATTTGATCGATCACACGTGAAGCGCTCGATTTTTTTTTTCCATATCCCTCTTCTTCTTCCTACCACCTCCACAATGGGCAAAAAAGACAAGTCCACCGTCGTCGACAAGGCCGGCAAGATTGCGGCCAAGGTAGCGAAGAAGGCAGAGAAGACGGCCAAAAAGGCAGAAAAAGTCGCCAAAAAGGCCGTCGCCAGCTCTGCAAAGGTCCCGGAGACTGTCTCAAAACCTGTATGCTTATTCCTTCTCTAACTAAGCTCCATCTTATTCCTCTATAGAAGAAGTCAAAGGCCGCTGCTCCCCCGCCCAAACCCACCCCGGCAAAGGTTTTTTTTTTTTTTCCGCTGTTTTTCTCGTCTAACCAGAAACTGCTACAAGGCCGCCTCTTCTTCCGACGAATCAGAGTCTGATGATGACTCGGAGGACGAGAAGCCCAAGGCCGTCCAAGTGAAAACTGCCCCTACCCCCGTCAAGGCTGCGGCCGCCGACTCGTCCGACGACGGCGACGACAGCGACGACAGCGACGACGAGCCCGCACCCCCACCCAAAAAGGCTGCCGCACCGGTCCCCAAGAAGGCCGCTGCACCCGCCCCCACCCCCGCCGAAAAGCCCGCACCTAAAAAGGACTCGGACGACGACGATTCCGGCTCGGATGACTCGGACGACGACGCACCGGCACCGGCACCCAAGGCCGCGGCGCCTGCGCCCAAGGTCGTGGCGAAGAAGCCGGATACCTCTTCGTCTGAAGAAGACTCGGACGACTCGGACAGCGACGAGAAGCCGGCTCCTGTGCTCGCGGCCAAGGTCAACGGCGCAAAGGCTTCCGAGTCGAGTGACGACGACTCGGATGAATCTGACTCTGACGAGGAGATGCCCGATGCACCCGCACCCGCCGTCAACGGTCTGTTTTTTTTATTCACTACTACGATCCATACTCATTGTGTTATCATAGGCAAAAGAAAAGCCCCCGACGGCGATGCCGCCCCCACTAAAAAGGCCAAGCTCGCCAACGGCGAGGCTGCCCCCACCGCCGGCGGCGCTGACGGCGAAGAGGAGATCAAATCCATCTTCGTCGGCAAGCTCTCATGGAACGTCGACAACGACCGCCTCGCACAGGAGTTTGCGGGCTGCGGCGAGGTCGTGTCCGCGACCGTCGCGATGGACCGCAACACGGGCCAGTCGCGCGGCTTCGGGCACGTGCACTTCACCACCACGGAGGCGGTGGAGGCGGCGCTCAAGATGAACGGGCAGGAGATTGACGGCCGCCCGGTGAACATTGATTACGGGCGGCCCGCGGACAAGAGCAAGGTCCGCGATAACCGCGCCAAGACGTTCGGCGACTCGCCGAGCGAGCCGAGCGCGACGCTCTTTGTGGGCAACCTGAGCTTTGGCGTCGACGAGGACGCGGTGTGGAGCTTCTTTAACGAGTGCGGCGGCGGCGTGAAGAGCGTGCGACTGCCGACGGACCGGGAGACGGGGCGGCCGAAGGGCTTTGGCTACGTCGAGTTTGAGGACATCGAGGGCGCCAAGAAGGCATATGAGGCGGCGAACGGCCAGGAGATCGAGGGGCGTGCGATCCGGCTTGACTACTCGCAGCCGCGGGACTCGAGTGGCGGCGGCGGCGGTCGCGGCGGCTTTGGCGGGGACCGGGGCGGGCGGGGGCGCGGCGGCTTTGGCGACCGGGGCGGGCGGGGGCGTGGCGGCTTTGATCGGGGCGGGCGCGGCGGTGGTCGGGGACGTGGCGGCGACCGTGGTGGCGGGCGGGGGCGTGGTGCACCCCGGGGAGGCGCTCGGACGGGCGGCATCGCTCCATTCGCGGGTAAGAAAATTACTTTCGATTAGAGTGGTTTAAGGACATGCATGCTATCTACCTATCATCTTTGTTATTGTCTACCCCATGCGTAATACTGGTGCTCGCTGTGTCAACTGAATGAATAGGGTTTGTCTAGACCACAATTCTACAGCCTTTATTTTTGCATGTCGTTACTGGGTAAGATACGTACAGTTGTAAGCCGAATCCTTAATTCTACGATTGATTACTAGGACACATAAATCCAAGTTGAACTTAGCCCAGAGCTTGCACTGCATGCGTACATTCGATGTTATACATTGCGTTAGTCTACAAGATACAGCTGGGTCTGTGTGAGTGTTACTCGCGGTGATCGTCCTCATACCCCCTCGCGATCCCGCTCCGCCCCTGCTCCAGCACGCTCGGCGCGTCTTCCCCCACGCGGGCTTCGAGCCCGCGGAACGACCGCTCCTGCAGAAATTGCGCTACACGATATCGTCAGCACTCATTGCAACGTCAATCAGAGGCACGCGACGCACCGGCGGCGCTGTCGACGAGCGCGACGGCCGTGTCCTGGTTGCGCAGGACGACCGCAGACGAGGGGGCCTCTGCCCCTTTAAGATTGCCGGGCGCGCCGTCCCCGAATCGCCGCGCATGGCGGTACTTGCCTGTGAGCGCGGAGAAGACGGGCTGGTCGGGGTCGTCGTCCGAGTCCGCTGCGTCGGGATCCGGGCCAGGAACGGACGGGTCCGCTGACTCTGCTAGGAGCTTCCCGAAATCCAGTACGTAGCGGCCCGTCCAGCTCTGCTCGGCCTGCAGCGCGACTTCGAGCTCGTACGGCGTGATGATCGGGCGCAGGAAGTCCTGCGTGGCGTGAGATTTACTGGATACAGAACTCCAGCTGGATGGTGCGCACCCGGGCTTCGACGAGGCTGTTCTCGGGGCACGCGACGAGCACGAAGCACTCGATCTCCGGGAAGTTCGCGAGCTTGGAGGGGGTGAGTTTGCCCACGCTGATCGTGTAGCTCTTTTTGCGCGCGCGTGCCAGGAGCGCGCGGAGGTGCTGGATGAGCGGGAGGTACGAGGCTGCACGAATAACGGTAAATGGGGTGTTGTGGGGGTGGGGACATACCGACGCCGAGGGTGCCGACGAGGATGCCGAAGACGTCGGCGTCGCGCGCCTTTTGCACGGTCGCGTAGCGGCGCATGAGGAGGCGGTTTGTGCGCCCTGACTCGAGGCGCGCGGCTTTTATGGCGGGGTCGTACGAATAGACCTGGTCGGCGGTCAGTATGAAAGCAGACGAGGGGGAGAGAAGCAAACACACGCTGCACGCCGAGTGGGTTATGAGGAGATTGGTGAGGCCGAGGCTTTCACCGCCGATGTAGATGATGCTTTCTGGTTCCGTTTCGGCCTCGAGCGATACGGGAACTTGGAGAGCCTGGGTCAGGGCAGTCGCGATGCTTTCTGGCAACATTCAGGACGGTCAAATCACCACATCTGCACGCCTATGTACCTGCTTGGTGAATATACGCCACATCGCACCGGAGAAGTGCTCTCTTGCCCTCAAACACCCCCGGGACGCGTTGAGAACAGTCATCCACGTCGATGGGCTTCTTTCCAAACACATATATTACCGGGAGACGCGACGTTCTACACGAGACATGAGAGACAACAAAAAAATTGAGAGCCGTGACGCACTGGCTCATACAGGCATGGCCGTAGTGCACCATGGCGTCTGCATCGACGTGTTGGGCGGCGACTTCGTCCACGCAACAACTAGTGCAGGGCCAAGATTACTATACAGCATCCATTGCGTGAGTCGGCGGCGACGTGCCTGCCGTAGGACGTGTCCGCCAGCACGTAGAGATCCCGACCAGGGCCTACTCCAGCCTTTAGTCGCCGATATATTGGCACCGAGTCATGCAGGAGCTCGTCGGGGAATTGCAGCGCAATCCGCTTGTAATCGCCCTCGAGAATGTCTGCGATTGTGCGGTCGATCTCATAGAAGTCGTCGAGCTCGGATGGCGATGTTATCCTGCTCTCGGGCTGGACGTCTATGGTGCGCGCTATAACATCTGCGCCCGATGCCGCAAAGGTGGTATTTTCTGCCGCCATACACCAAAAGAAAAATGGCAACTGCGGTTCGTTAGATGGAGCAGAAGAAGGCTAATGAAGGTCAGAATAGTCAGAAGCAAAACCTGTTCGGCGTTACGGCTTGTGACCTCCCCCCTCCCGCCATGTCGGGCAAGGACAAGTACTACTGGTCCCAACTCAGGGCTGCTCTCACCGCCGGGGAATGGGCTGCCCAGTTCCCGGCCAAGGCTCTCAATGGAACCGCTCTTTCCTGGTCCGAATTGTTTCGGAAATTCAACAAGCACTGCACGGGTCACAAGGATGTTGCTGAAGTCGCGTCACAGACTCATGCTCTAGCCCTCCTCCTGGCTGCAAATTCCAAGGATCAGGATACTGACAACCCTCCCAAGACCGGCGAGTTTCCGTTGGAACTGGCCGATGAGTGCGTGCTACCGGAGGAGCGCGTGGCGGAGGCTACAGGGTGCTACGAGGCCTTGAAGAAGTTGGAGTCCTCCAATTTTGACGTGCGTGCAGGAAATCCTGCCATCCGAAGGCTCCTTACCCGTCCCCAGACTCTCAACTTTGCCCTGGCGTACTACGCGTATGCACTAGGTAACCCCTCGGAGTGCCTATCCCATCTGCAGAAAGTTCCGGAGGTCTCGCATATAGACGAGCATATTCCAGCTCATACTACAACCCGCACCGCAACACTGTCGCTGCAGGTCCCCGGTGCCCCTAGTTCCGAGCCGTCTATCTCGTCGGTAGGCGGGAGCACTATTTCGGATTCGACCGCAACATCTGGAGAGGTGAACGACGGACGGGCATGGGCGATGACAGAGTCGTTTCGGAGTATCTGCTTGCAGGGTACGTCGTATTCCCTGTTTAGCTGTCCGGTCTCATTTTTGAAAACAGGCATGTCGCACGAGAAACTCTTCCCCTCCGAACCGGACAAGGCACTTGCAATATATTCCACGGCTCTTCCCCTCCTCTCAATGACCGCGTCTGAACTCATATCCAACTCTGCCCCAATCGCCGCCTCCGGAAAACTCAATTTCGCCTCCTTCACCCGTTTCCGTGAGCTTTGGCGTTGGGTGGAACTCATCATTTGGCGCGCCGTGACAATTGGGGCGCGTATCTGCGATATTCACCGCGAGGATACGCATAACGTGTTATGGACGTGGCTCGCACATTACTCGACGTGCAGCGCATACTGGCCGTCCAATTTCCGCACGGCGCACCGCTGCACAGTTTCAGTACTGTACATCCGTGCATTGGTCCTGCGCAACGGCAGTCCCCTCCCGCCGGCGGACCTCGGCAAACCTCCGCCATGGTTACATACCGCGCGCTCCGTGATCCAGGAATATCGCGCGATCCTAAGCGTCTGCACACGTTTTCCACGCGCCGGGCAGCGCAATATCAAGGTCGAGGAGTTTGTCGACCTGTGCGTCGCCGTGTGGGAGGGCAGCGGCGCCGTGGGCGACTACGCTGGCTGGGTTATCGATGTAAGTCGTCCCCCCTTCTCATTTTCCTGTAGCTGCCTATTTACTGCTCATCCGTAGGTCCTTTGGTGGGCCACGCGCATGACTTTCAACTCTTTCCGCATCCTGCGGCACATGACGCGCCTTCTGCACGTCTCGGGCGACACCCCACTCGCGAAGCGCACGCTGAAGCTGTATGCACAGATTGTTGGGAAGGCGTGGCAAGCGAGTGGCGCCGGCGTCTCGGAGGACACGGACACCAACCGGCAATGGGTGGAGACACTCGTTGCTGGGTCGCGAATGCTATGTAAATCTGCCTCGATCTCCGCTGATGGAATCGAAGACGTCCATGAGGCAGGGAAGCTCCTCACGATGGCACGAACGCGCCTCGATCCTGAAGACATTGCTCTTGGTGCCTACGTTGACCTCGCAGAGGGCGTATGGAATTCTGTAATGGCTTTCAAAGGTACAAGCGTACTCAAGCCGTTTATGCAACTCTTTTAAAACGGCCATCTTTCTATAGAGAGAGACCCGCACAGCCGACCGAAACGTCTCGCGAGCGCACATGCCTCATTTCTCAAGGCGGTGGAGGCGCATCCTACACCTTCAGGGTATTATCACCTCGCGCTCTCGTTCGCCCGCCCCGGCCCCGCATACGACCTCGACCAGGCGATACTCAATGCAGGGCTTGCAGTGGAAGGTGACTCAAAGGAAATCCGGTACTGGCATCTCGTTGGTCTTCTTCTTGCTGCGTCGGAGCAGTGGAAGGCGGCTGAAGAGATTCTCGAGCAAGGCGCGGAGATTGGGGAAACGACGCGGGAGGACGAACTCACGAATGGGAGCGGGAATCCCGAGCTGCTAATGGCGAACGGAAATGGTACTAATGGCCGGACGATCGATGGGCTTCCCACGGCTAATGCCACTCATCCAGCGATGAAACGGGCGTCGGTGCCTCTGGAGTCGCCAGCCCCCGCATTTCTTCTCAGAGAACCCCAGATGCCGCCTGCAGCTGATTTGCTCCTTCCTGTGGGCGATCATCCTGCGCCATCGCGACAGGAGTTATTCGAGTACTCTCTGCAGCTTCGTATGACGCAGGTTGCGCTGATCGAGTATGTCGAAGGCGCGGAAGGCGCGGCCGAGAAATGGCTCGAAGTCTTCCACTGGATAGCGGAGCGGCGGGGCATCACTGGTACGTGTGCAGACAATCGAATTCACTGGGGCTTCACTGACTCGACTTCATCAGCGACGACGTCGGAGAACGACAGACATCCAGCGGGAATGAATAACCTCAAGTCGCCCTCTGAGCTGGTGCTTTCCATGTCTCGTTCGTCCCACGACAAAGGCAGCGAACCTTCTCCGCCGTCACAACTATCTACACCTGTGGCGCCTGTGGATGATGGGGCATTGGTTCCACCCACCTCGATTCCTATCACGATTTCCCCTGCGACTCCTGAGGAGGCTTCACGGCCCTTCTCCATGGACCACCAACGGGACCACCAACTCGCCGAAAAAGTCCCAGGGGAGACCGTAAATGGATCTCGGAATCGGTCTCTTTCTATCGACAGAGATACATCCAAGTCGAAGAAGATGCAGCAGATGTTGAAGAATCGCGTCAATAAGGGCCAGGCCCGAATTAGCACCATCTCCAAGAAAATTGGGAGTGGCGTTGTCCGGAATGGAACCCTGCGGAGGTCGAATTCAACACCCGGTCAGTTTTATTTGGGCGCTCTTTTATCCCGGCCAACATGTCTTGTTAGATTTCCACGCCGTGCTTCGTCAGACATCTTATCAAGCTTCATCGATACATTCTCGACGACAATTGGGCTCACTAATCCGACATGACTCGATCACACCCAGTGCATCGCCGCCGCCGCCACCGCCTGCCCTTCCTGCTACACAATCGAAATGGAACCACAGAAGTCCAAGAGAGACGCGGTTAGAGAGTGATCTGTGGCTCATGTCCGCTGCAACGTTTCGGCGGCTGGGGAAGATCGAGCAAGCCAAGGGTGCCATTCAAGAGGCTGAAGTCAAGGATGAGGGGAATCCGGCCGTTTGGGTGCAGGTACGTGACGCAATTCCTTCTATTCATACTGGGCTCATGGATCGGACAGCTTGGACTGTATCATGTCGCCTTAGGGCAGCCCCAGCATGCGATCGACGCATTCCAGAAGGCGTTGTTCATCGACCCAGACGATGTCTCTGCCTCGGTGCACATATGCCGACTGTATCTCACCCCGGAGGGCTCTTCGCGGACCGCGGTGGACGAGACTGACTCCACGAATGTCGATCTTGTGGCCGGGATGCTTGCGCACTTGACACGGGGACCGGGGTGGGATGTGCCGGAAGCATGGTATTTCCTCGCGAAGGCATATGGGATGCAGGACCGCAAGGATCGCGAGCGTGAGTGTCTGAGTCTCGCTTTGCAGCTGTCCGAGCAGCGCGGCGTTAGGGATGTGGCCAGTGCTATCGGGTGGTGTATATGATAGGCACCGATCGTATTACATTCTTTACTCCGTACATTAATGTTAATTGCGACCCTCCGATATCCATATACCATTGCTTGTTACTTAGAACATGAAGGGAGTGATTTGCACGATTCGGCCTCAGTGCTCGCCCATCCTTTTATTGCGCAAGAGTAGTGACACAAGAGGCATATCATGCTAAATCTCCCAAAGTTACTTGAAACATATGTTGAACACAATTATAATAAGTTTAGACTTTTCCCATGTTATGTATCTTGCATGTGTTCTCAATGTGTTGACAATATGTTCTGAACAGGCAAAACATATGCTGAAAATGGAATCTTATTGAAGACATATTTGAAAAAAGGTCAGCACACAAAGCGAAAAGTTATTGTAACTGTCCCTGACATAAATTTCAACTGTATTCACAAGATTCAGGAGGATATGTGTCTTGTGTGAAAGGATGGCACGAAACAAATAATATACATATTCAACTACAAGTAGGATTTTTGCGCGCTTGGTAAACTCGAAAGAGTCGCAACTTGAAGCTCGGGGTCCACGGCTGCGGCACGGCAAGGAGACACGAAGGGTTGCGGCCACCCCCGGCGAGAACTAAGGACTATCTACGAAATCGAAAGGGGTTTTGAGAAATGTAGATAAACGGGATTAATCCCCAAAGACGCGTCGCGTCGCTGTAAACCTGAGGCTAGCGGGTCGGTGGCCTTTTTTTCGGCAAACCTGAGCGTGGTTATGGTTGCTTGTTTTGTGCTTGTTTGGCTTTCGAAACCGCATCCCCACTTGATTCCGACACCGCCACTGGCCCGGTATCTTGGCCCATTCAAACAGTCAGATTAGAGTCTGCGCAGCCCACAGCAGTCGGTCCCGAGACTTATATAAGGCCCCCCGTTCGCTATGCATTTCCCCCACGCTTGCCATGTCTAAAAACTCGCCGTTGAATCCAGGTGTCCCTGCGAAGAAGCCAAGTTCGTTCAAGAAGTTCTCATTGTGGGTTGGCATTATACTGGTCGCCCTCTTCGTGGCACGATTTATCATTGGGATTGGACAATCGCTCTTTTCAATTACCCAGTTCTCCCACACGCGAGTTTATCAGAACCAGACTCTGGAAGAGGTTAAGAACCACGCTGCCGTGGTTCGTCCGCTCATAGATGAAAGTCAATCGTTCGACATCGCTGTGAGCATATGGACTCTGTCTGCAGAGGATGGCCAGACTCGGGAGAGCAGGGACATGGCCACGACGCCTTTGTACTCCAGTATCGTTTTCCGGGGACTTAGGTTGTCGGATAAACACAAGCAAGTCGAGCTTTCCTATCAGCTGCCTGTCGCTGTATAGTGAGTCGCGAATCAGACCCAAAGGAATGTCGATTGAGCTTTTGCAGCCGGCGTCTTCTCTTGAAGGATACCGACCTGCGGGCGTCCTTCGTCGCCATTCCCACAACGCCTTCGCTCGTTGACTACGTAATAAACTTCTCTACATGGCTCCCCGAGGGAATGAAGACGCCACCTGTTCGTTCTTGGCCGTACGTTTCGTTCGCCCTCCATTTTTGAATAACACAATTCATAATTCCCCTAATAGATTCCCTCTCGGAGCAGTTGATAATGGACCACAAAATGTCGCTGACAGGGCCTTGGATTCATTTGGCGTGTCGATTCCGCTACTAGAATTTCATGAGATCCAAAGCAGATGCCCCAGCCGACAAGACTTCTCTGAGCATCCCACGCAGGACGCTGATGAAGATGACGATGACGATGACGAAGCGGAAGAGGAGATATTGGAGGGAGACAGGTTGGGCTTTTCGAGGGTTTCCAACATCGCCAAAAATCCCCAGCATGCTGTGAAGCGTCATCCCTTCGTTGTTACAAGAACCCAGATACGCATTGTCGATGAAACACATATCTTCAACCGCAAAGCTTACAATAAAGAACATAACAAGCTGCGATCGAGTTCAGTTGGTCTTGGCATCTCCTTCTCGAAACTACGTTGAATGCTCTGGAAAGTGCCGCCAAGACCTAGCTACGGTGCTGGATTACAATATGTGTCACAGGTCTTATTATACCAATGGGAACTGGGAGACTCGACTAGAGCTTCAGATTCCAGACAAAGATACAGGGGAGCTTCGGACGGAATGGGCCTATGCACCTTACATCGGTCATGGCGCTTTTTCTTCCGGTCCAAAAGTGAGCAAAATCAGAGAATTATTGAAGAAAATTGTTCATATGTAGCAGGACCTTGTATCAGTCCCCGTAACAAGAGAAAGTTGCGCACAGATTGGAAATATATCTTCTGAAGATCCAGGTAAGGCAGTGACATTGCCACTATCCCCGATATTCACTTGACAGAAGATTTCATGGAGATCATCTGGCAGCTGTCCTTCACCGGTCGTAGCCCGTCGAAGTTCAGTGCTACTGAGCTATTTCCGCGGCCACAAAGGGTACCACATGATGCGAGCGAACACAAGCTAGCCAAGGCGCATGACTCGGCTGAATTGTGGAGTGCATATCCTTTTTTAAGCAAAGGAATACCATATACTAAAGACTCCACTACCAGACGGACTCTACGGGCATCGATTTTATGAAGATGCCCATCCCCGCCGCCGTGCTCTCGTCGCGGTTCTCGTGTCAATCCAGACTTACACTTTCCTGTTACGTTGGTTTTAATTTATATTTAGGTCCATTTTCTCCTTCATTCTGGCCGTGCTCGACATGGGATACTGGTATACACGAACATCCACTGTCTTCATCAGCATTTCGGGCACTGTCCTCATCGCATTCAGCGGTATCATCTCAGCTTTCACCCATATTGCAAATAGCGTTGAAACCGACAAGTTGGAAGTCTCGACCTCCCATTGGGCGCAATGGCTGTGGTTGATCGTCTGGGCGGTGGCGAGCAGATTCTATCTACCCTGGCTCATGCTCCAGGCCGTGACACGACTGGAATTCAGTCGAACGGACGTCAATTTCTTCCCCAACATTCGCCGAGTCAGTCCAACTCACATGGAACGTAGCAGTCAACGGCTAGATTCGCGGACCGGTTGGGTCTTCCAGGCTAGCGTGAGTTGTTCGATCAATCCGGGAGACTGACGACTGATTTTGCGTCGCTTTAGATGTGTGCATCCCTAATCGCTATCTACTACTTGCTCACTCCGGACGAATACCATGTCCTCTCCGCCAAGCTCCCGAAACCGAGTCTCGATGATTATCCGACTAATCTCGTTGCCCGCTTCTACGGATTGGTTTACTTCCCCCTGAAGTTCACGGGCAGGGTATCGCAGTTGCTGCTGAATCAGCGCTCCAAGACGTTTACAGGCGGGTACAAAATAGCGGTCGCGGTCCGCTTCATTCTCCTGGTACTAGCCTTGATCGTGTATTCGCCGGCCGTCGTTGGGCGGTTCGATGCACGCCCTGGCTTCTCTGCTCCGCAGGTGGTGGACATGATAGCTTTGGCCGTCATGATATACCAAGCGGTCAGTTTTCCCAAGGTGACGCCAAAAATGGAGGATGAAGACAGCGAGTGATGAAGAGAAGAATGTATTTGCACCGCACTCAAAAAAGATATTTATTTATGACATGTAAAATCGAATACAACTGTGGTGGAAGGAGGGTAGCGCTACAATGAGTAAATTGCAAATGTGAGTAGTTTGTTTCTATATAATCAAGCTGAGCCGGCCACTTCTCCGCCATTGACTAGTGCGGAGAACACTCCCGAACGCCGCATTAGTTCGTCATACGATCCCTGCTCCGCGATACGGCCCTCATGGACAACAAGGATGCGGTCGCACATCATCATCACAGGGATCTTGTGCGTAATCATCACCGTCGTACGGCCCAGCTTCGCTTGCCGGATGGTGTCTAACACCACCGCCTGGTTGGCGTCGTCCAATGCGGACGTACATTCATCCAAAATTAGAATCTTCGACGGGCGCGCGAGTGCCCGAGCGATTTGAAGGCGTTGCGCTTGGCCACCCGAAATAAGGGAAGCGTTCTCGCCCACCAGCGTGTCATAGCCCTGGGGCAGAGTCATAATGAATTCGTGTACATTCGCTGCTTGCGCAGCGCGCTGCACATCGTCCGACGATAGGGTGTCGCTTCCATACGAAATGTTCTCCGAGATCGTGGCGTCAAATAGCGTGGGTTGTTGGCTGACGATGGAGACGTGCTGGCGGAGATGCACGACGTCAGTGGAGCGGAGGGTATCCAGGCCGATTGAGACCGCGCCGTACGAGGGCTCGTACAGGCGCTGCAACAGGGCCGCAATGGTGGATTTGCCGGAGCCGGACGCGCCGACGATCGCCACGCATTCGCCGGGCTGAATCTCCATATTGATGTTCTGCAGCACGGGTGCCCCAGCCCGCCCGGGATATGAGAACCCGACGTCGTGGAACGTTATGGGGCCGTCGAGACGCGGACACAGGAACCCGTCCGACTCGTCCGTGCGCGTAGGAAGGCGGAGCAGCCGGCTGAAGTCGCGCGTCGCTTCTACCGACTTGGCGATCCGTTGCGCTGCAAAAACCACAAGTCAGTAAATAATAATTGCGAGGAAGGGACATCACGTACTGAATGCCATGAGCTGCGAACCAATGGTCACAGTGAAGACAACCAAGTTGAGGACTTGCACCATTTGAAGATAGGTATAGGTTCCTCGACCGACAAGCACGGCACCAAAGTAGAACAAGAGCGCCTCGGCCAAGTAAATAAGCCCGCACGCGACTCCGTACGTGCACCCCTCCACAAATGCGCCCTTCTGGGCAACGGCGACCGCCCCATCCGCTGCTTTTTCGAACTGTGCCCGAAATGTACCTTCGAATCGCATGCATCGGATCCCGCGGATATTCGAGATTGTCTAAACACCACAGGAATGAGACACCGCAGAGTAAAAGCGGAAGCCCACGCACCTCATAATATCGCGCCGCCACATCCTCCCTTGCCCGCTTATTCCGCATCTCACACCGGGCGACGAACCCAGTCTGCGCGGCCATCGTGGCCCCAAATACAGGCACGATCGCGAACCCCACGAGTGCGAGCTGCCAGCCCTTCAGCAGAGCCCACACAAGCCCCACGCTGAACATCGCGCCGACGACGAGGAACTGCCCTGCGACGCTCGCGAGGAGCTCACGCGCGTCGTCTCCGTCCTTGATGAGCACGGACCCGAGCGCGCCAGCGCTCTCCGCCCGCACGTCGAACCACCGCTTGTCCTGCCGCATCACGCGCGCGAATGCCGTCTTACGTAGGCGCGTGACCCACGCCATCGCAGCCACCTGCATCACGAAGTACTTGAGTCCCATCAGGAGCCCGTCCGTGGCTGCGACGGCTAGCACGATGAGCCCGTATTTATTAATTGTAGCCGTGTTGTGCGCGCCAGTGGAGACCTCGAAGAGGAGGCGCGAGAGGAGGAAGGAGAAGACCGGCGTGGCGGCGCCACTGAGCACGCACACGACGAGCCCGAAAAGAACGAGCGGCTTGTGTGGGACCGTAGGGTAGATTTCGCGCAGGAGGCCCCAGATTGAAAACGCCGCTTCGGGGGTGGAGGGGGAGGACGCGATGTGCACCTTGATGTCGCCGCTGAACGCGTCCTGCTCCTTATTCAGGCCGAGGTCAAAAGACGAAGGTGTGAAGCGTAGGCTGGGCGGTCGGGTAAAGACAGTGGAGGGAAGCGGTAAGGGCTTCCACGGGCTCGGCGTGCGGTGCCACCTGAAGGCCGGGATATTGGGAGAGAACTGCGCGACCCGCGCAACGCGCGTCAGGGCGGATGGAGGCGCCGTCGCCGAAGTCAGATTGGGTACGTCCGCTGCCAGGAACAAATGACCGAACGGGAGCGGACGCCAAGTGGGCTCGTCCATATGCTGTTTCTTCTCCGAGACGATAAGTTCTGGTAGCTCTAGGTAAGTAGCCTTGTGTGGGGTGGGTGCGTCAGCCATCCCACTGAAAATCCCGCAAACGTAGCTGTCCAAATCCGAACGGCACCCACTCTCGGCTACACATCCGTCCTTTAGCACGTAGACGAAATCTGTGGGCCCTATTTGTGCGAGGTCGTGGGTGATGACGATCATCGTGCGGCCCTGCCGCCAGCAGCGCACAGTGTCGAACACTGCTACGCGTGAGGCGGGGTCCAGCGCAGATGTCGCTTCATCTGGGCCAGGAGTAAGCAAGCGGTGCCGCGGGAAGAAGAACATATGCAAACGCACCGAGAACCAATACGTCGGGATCCCGTAACATGACGCGTGCGAGTGCGAGCCGCTGCTTTTGGCCGCCGCTCAGGTTCGTGCCGCCGCTCCCCAGCATGGTGTCATACCCCTCCGGAAGCCCGCTGATAAACTCGTGCATCAAGACGCGCCTGCACGCCATCTCGACCTCTGCGCGGCTCGCACTCCCCGCAAGCCGCCCGAGCGCGACGTTGTCGTGCACGCTCATGTCGAACAGCACGCACGCGTGGCCCTGACCGACCACAGCGACGTCGAGAGCGAGCGGGTTCATTACGCGGTCGTCAACCGCGACGGACCCCGATTGCGGGGCGTAGAGGCCCGCGAGGAGGTGCGCGACAGTGGACTTGCCCGAGCCGGACGGGCCGACGAGGAACGTTGTCTGGCGCGCGGGGAGCACGAGCGTGGCGGCGCGCAGGACGAGTTGCGCGGGGCGCGCGGGGTACGCGAACGAGACATCGCTCAGCACAATGTCTGCGCGGCACGGGACGGGCGGCATCTCATCCGCCTCGTGTATGTCGACGAGCGCGAGAAGAGAGGTGAGCGCAAACTTGCCCTTCGCAAGAAGGATTAGCTGCGGGATGCAGAGCTGGAGGTTGGTCGTAGCCATGAGACACGCCCAGAACACGGCCATGACATCACCCGCCCCCAGGGTTCCGGCGTTGACGATGCGCGCGCCGAACCAGAAGCCTTGGACGAACATACCCATCATGACGAATTGAGCGAGGCCGGAGGTGAAGCCCCAGACGGCAACGAGCTTCTGGACGGCGGATTCAATGCGGTCAAGGACGACGCCGAGGGCGCGCTGCTCGTGCTGGGCCGCATTGAAGGCCTTGACGGTGCTGATACCAGCGGAAGTAAGGGCGCGGTCAACGAGGGTGGCGGCAACTGCGGTTTGCTGTCGCTCTTTGGCGAGGAGAGGGCCGGCAATGGCCTGAGAGGCGGCTTGAATGATGACGAGGATAGGGACGGCGGAAAGAACAACGAGGGTGAGGGAGGGTGAGCGACTAAATGCCAAGATGAGGCAGGCGATGCACGTCGTAAAATATTCGATAATTCGGCCAGTGGCAAGCGAGGATGCGGAGCGGACCTCGTCGGTTTCGCTGCACGGATGGTTAGAGAGACATAAATCGAATTTCTCATAACGACGCACCGGGTAAACTGAGCCGTTAGTCCACCAGCACCGACACCCTCCTCTCTGGTATCAAACCAAATCATGTCTTTGCCGGCGACCGATGCGTAGACACGCTTCCGCAGGGCGAGAACATTGTGTTCCCCAGTGAGTATCCACAAATAACTGGTGAGGCTGCTGAGGGTGAAAGACCCAAAGGCAAGCCCGACGAGTTGCAAAGCGACGATTCCGACGCGGTGAGTAAGAAAGTCTTTGTCTGGCGCGGCAGAAAACTTGGAAAAAGCGTCAAAGGCGTGGCCAATGACGATGGTCATGAACGGGGCAATTCCTCCCGCAAAAAGCGACGAGATTATTGCAGGAACAAGGAAGAACAGCCGTTGTCGTCGTGGAAGGAGAGAAAAGAGAAGCCATCGTGAAAGAGTCGGAACTGGAGTGGTAGGTGGCGCGTCGATTAGAAAGTCGGTGGATGTGGCGGAATCACACGACGGAGACCGAAGCTCGTATGCATCGCCAGCGACGTCCACATTAATCTCGAGTGAAGGTCGTTGCATCGAGAGTGCGGGAGCCAAAGGAAAGGAAACGCGTCGTTTAAATCCGAACAATGAACACTTTGGCCCTGTTTGGCTGTGAACTCTCGCTTTGACTCGCTCCATTTGCCTCTCCATTGTTCTGTGCGAAGATCGAGACAAAGACCACCCACGATCGCCGATCCGTGGTAAGAAAGATAGGATTCGTGAGTAAAAGATATGCCAATGACTCGAAGCTCAAGAGAACGCTTACGGTTTAGGCAGAGTGACTTCTTTCCGAAATTCCGCAGATAATTCGGTAGCCGATAAGAGAACAGCGCCAAAAGACAGTGAAGGGCTTTCTCGACAGATTAGAGTCCGGGAGACCATTTCTCGACGTTTGCACCGGGAAAGATTTCGATTTGCTACAGACTGGGACGCCAATTTCAAGAGCCTCTGTGAGTGGCTGGCCAGATGGCCCGGGGCACTCCAAGAGTCGGGATTGAGTCGGGGCCATCGTTATTATGTCGAAAAAAAGCGGGAGCATACGCAAAGACGCGCAACAGGTGAGTACAAGGTGAGCATTGAGTGAGCGTTGCGGGAAGGCAGATTTAGTCTGGAGCAGTCCGGTCTACCCTGATGGAATATACAAGCCCCAATTTCTGTCCAGGAGGACCCAAAACAGCTTGTAGGGGTCAGACGGAATGAACGCGAGTCGGAAACTCGGACCGACATCTTTGAGAACCAAACAGCCCACCATAACGCGCTTGCCAAACGCGTCCATCTTGATCTCCAGGTTCCTCCCCAGCCGCGGTTACGAGGATAACAATCTCTGTAGTGGTCGTTTAATTGATATCTCAGAATTGGTGTGATTTTTTGACGTGTGAGCAGAAAACGTGATGTGATAGTGACTTGAAGAGGCTCACCCCCAACTTTCTGTCAGTGTCACTGTAACAACACGGTCCGAAATTTCCGCTGTCAAGATTTCTCTGTATGTTATATACCGAGCCGGTTGGACCTAGGATGAAGAGGCCTGAGGACCGGAGGTTCCGGAAGGCCGGAGGTTCCGAAAGACCGGAGGGCCCGAGAATGGTCCGGAGTGGTATAAGGAGGTATCGCAACACCACAGGGGGTCAAGGGTGAGTGACTATCCTGACCGGCAGGTATTCTGGAAGTTGGAGTACCAGAGGTGAACGAGGAGGACGGAGACGACTCAGTGCAAGGAGACAAGCCAAGCAACATTAATAATCAAACTGACGTACAAGACATATTAAAGACATATTTATACTAAGTAACTAATTGTTTTCCATAAAAGGAAGGAGGGTGATTCTTAACAATAAGACAAGTCAGGAGGACTGATGTTAAGTTGTAGGACAATAAGTGGAAAGACGGAAAAGCGGATAAACGGGAAACACTCAGTAATCCATCATTGCGTAAAAACCTGATGATACCAGATGGTCCGGAGGCTCCGGTATATTACCGGAGCCTCGGAGCCTACCGGAAGTACCAGAGGGTCAACGTGAGGGCTGGGGATGTTGCATGGATATAACAGTATCCCCCTCTTAGGTTCCTCTCCCATGAGGGACCCAAAAGGAATGAAGTTTGTCAAACAATGAGGAAGCGTGGGAAAATAAACAAGATCAGAAAGTCACGTGCTGTTGGTTTTGACTCAGACATTTCTTTCTTTCGTACCACCACCACCTCCGGCAAGAAAACACAGAACACAATCTCTTCCACCGGAAACAGCGACAGTGGGCGTGAGGGATCGAGTGGGGACGACCGCAGCGACACCGGCAACAGCAAAAGCACTGGAAAGGGCAAGGCACGCGCGACGACGGCGGAGCTGCGCGATGAAGCCGTGCAGCAGTTTTACGAGGAGCACGAGGCGCGCCGAAGGGCCCTCATCTCCGTGTACCAGGAACAGGCTGTGGAGGCCTCCCATTGCGCGGAGGTTGTGCAGGAGGACACCACGCGTGCCCTCCAGCTTGCTCGCGAGCTGGAGTCGCTCGATGCGGAGGCCCCGGCATTTGATGAAGTGCCGGTGATCGAGACGATGAAGTCAGTGTCGCCGGAGCGTGCGGAGGGTGGCGAGGAGGACGAATTGAACGACGAAGATGATAGTGACGGGAAGCAGGAAGGAGAGAATGGTACATTGCAGTGGATACCGGAGGCTCCGGTATTAACCGTTTTCTTTTTAGCTTGCGATTCCTGCCAGAGGACCTGGGAGGTCTGCATAGTTGAGCACGGGCGCACCGCATGCCGCCGATGCCATGCAAAGCACATTCAGTGCAGCCGTGCCCATCCCCTCGGTCCCCCTCGCGTCAACAAGCGACGTGAGGCGCAGGAGGCCCGCCGTCAGGGGTCTGCTCCAGTGGCGGGGCCCTCGCAGACGCGCTGGGAGGTCCGAACGAGTCGGGCTGACCGGAGCGACCGCGAGGTGCGCGATCACACAAGGAAGGAGCGGGAACGGAGGGCATGAAAGGAAGAGAAGAAAGAGAAGCGGAAGGAAGGTGGTAGCCGGAGGTTCCGGGAGCTGGAAGCCCACGTTGGGTACCTCGGCGAACAGGTGGGCCGCAGCCTGATGTGGTATAAGTTGGCATACTGAGCATGCCAGCTCATCCTCAAGACGCTCACAGCACCGGGGAGCAGGACGGAGGTGCCTCCCAGAGTAGCGAGGATGCTCCGGTAGATGGCGGCGGACATGGAGGCGTCCGCATGGGACTTCTCCCTGGCAGAGGAGGCGGAGCTGGATCGGCTCGTGGAAGAGGAGGAGAAGGAGGGGAAGGACGAGGACGTGCGCCCGGCGAAGCGCCAGAGACTGATGAACCACGGGAGCCTCGTCGTGGAGGAGAGGGAGGTCGAACCCGCCAAGTCGGAGGACTCAGAGGCGGAACCAGAGGCTCCGGTTGCGCCCAGAGCCCATTCCGCTTCCTGGCCCGAGGAATTCCGGGTCCTGGAGGGTGAGCAGGGTGATCAGATGGGGGAGGAGAGGATGGATGTTGGGATGGATGTGGACGTGCCTGAGGTGCAGGAGGGGCTGGAAGGGCCCGATGAAGAAATCATTGCGACATCACAAGTCGCAAGCCAGGTCGCGGAGGAGAGGACGATTCGAGTCCTCACCTTCAAACCTGACCCCGAGCCCATTCCGCCTCCGCCTCCCACTCCATCGTCTGCGCCGGAGGCTCTGGTGCGGGTGAAGAGAGAGTCGGAGGAGCGTGCGTTTCAAACCTTGGTGCTCCAACCGGGAGCACCAGCAGGATTCCATGAGGAGGAAGGCGGAGTATTTGTGATAGATGATTCAGATGAGGAGATGGGGGATCCGGAGGCTCCGGAGATGCCGGAGTCGTCCGGAACGAAGGAATGAAGGCCCTGGAGGCCTAAGGACAAAAGGACAGTGTACATAGAATGAATGAGCATTGTATTATGAATTGGAGGAAAGTTTTTCTTAGTTCTAAATTTTGTGTGATGAGTTAATATTTGGGTCCGGGCTTGTTGGGAAAGTGCCAATGAAAATTGTCGATGTTTTCGGCCGTGTCCGAGTCGTCCATACCAACCCAAGCGTACAGAGCTAAGTTCGGAGCCTCCAGTCGATACTGGAATCAGTGATATGCCTGATTTTGAAGTGCGACTCGCTGTCAATGATTTCTACAGCGGCCGGAGGCGGCTCTTCGGGTTCCGGGAAGAGGTTCGGAATGTGTGTCTCCGAGAATTTCGGAGTGGCCTGGAAGGAATGAAGATGCTTCGCGAGGATGAGGATCTGATTGCCGATTGACAGCGTAGGTTCCGGGGACCGTTTCCAGTCTCCGGCTTCCTTGTTATCGCTCCTGGGCAAAAGTGATTTGTTCCCAGAGGAGCTGATGTAGTTTCTGAAGATCAACGATAAAATCCTTGGCGTACATGTTCGCAACTTCACATTCCGGATGAACCGTGATTGTCAGATTGTAACCCTTATTGACGAAGAAGGGGGAGATGCTGGTCGAAACGTTCGGAGTTTTGCTGAGAGCGAATTCTGTGAGCGGAAAGAGTCGGTCCCAATCGTTGTTCCATTTGACTGTCGGCCTCCGGAGGATAACCGGAGGTGTAGTGGAATGTAGTGAATCCCCATGTTGAATAGTTAGCCCAGCGACCGGAAGAAGGAAGGGGTGAATTCGGAGCCCCGGACGCACGGAGCGTGTGCTGGAACGCCGTGTTTATGAATGGACGTGAATGAGGAAGAAGCAAGGGAGCTCCGGTAATTTTAATATGATTTATCAAAAGGAATGAGAATGACCGGGGAGAGGGAGTTGCTCAATGAAGTCCATAGAAATGGAATGCCACAGCCGGACCGGAACCGGAAGGGTTTTCCGGAGTCTGTAAGGCCGATGTCGAGGCTTTTTGTTGCGCTTGGAAAGAATGTACGATTGACAGT
This sequence comes from Mycena maculata, assembly GCA_029448575.1. Lineage (NCBI taxonomy): Eukaryota > Fungi > Basidiomycota > Agaricomycetes > Agaricales > Mycenaceae > Mycena > Mycena maculata. Next base: position 225,667 of record JARJLG010000087.1, on the reverse strand, counting down.
AGTCGTGGACATATGTTGGGACCTCCGATCAGGTGTGCTCAGTGAATGTCGGAGTTGTTTCGGAGTATCTCCGGAAACCGTGGGACATACATGATCGTCGAGCTGGGGAAGACCGGAAGGATCGACATTACAGCGCAGAGATGTGCCGGAGGTTGCGGAAGTGACTCGCAAAGGCGGATGGACAGTTGTCGTAGTGTGAGCGGGTGTCGGAGTAAAGTTCCTCAACATCCATAACGACGAAGAGTGGACTGGGAGGATGTGCTCTGCTGGAATGCTGGCTTTTTAGATCAATAAGCAGCTGATTCTGGCGAAGAAAAGTTAAAAATTATCAGAGATTTCATGGCCTATCCCCCTCTTAAGGGTAGATGTCCCATCATCTACCGACAATATCCACACCCTCCGAGTTGTTCCGGAAAAGACCGGAGACCACCGGAAGCGGTGGGAAGCTCGGAGGAATTCCATCGTTTCGCAAGGCGCAAAGGGAATTCATGGTCGAAACTAAGGATTTAAATGCCGGGCTCCGGAAAAGCGACAAAGCGGAAGCTAATCCAGAGCTCCACCGGAGCGTTGCTACGTGGGTAGATGAAGTTCCCGTCAAAATTGCACGGTTTTTAGGAAGATTCCGAGAGGTCCGAGCATGCGGACTCGGAATATGACCGGATGAACAACACCTCGGATGGGACAAAGAGGTGGAAAGATGGAGCCATTTGCTGAGAGAATGAATGGAAGAGGTGAAAATTTGAATGAAAAAGGCTCCGAGTGCCCAAAATGTTTGTCAGTCAAGTTTTCTCCACAGGTTCTGAATCCAGGTCAAAAGGTTGATTCCGGAGAGTATATCATCGAGGATTTGCCCACGAGGAGAAGAAAGCACTGGAAAATCACGAGTCTGGAGTCTAGGGGCTCCGGTAAGGACCTGTGAGTCCGGAGCCTCCAGATCCAAAAGAAGCGATGGGAAGGATCTGTGTGCTGTTGAATCGGGGAAATCCGAGATGAAAATCATTGAAGGATTGAACCGGAAATATCGGAGTTGTCGCCAAAGAAGGGATTCTGTCCTATGCGGCGATGGTTGTCTCAGTCATCTGTATTGAGTAGCGGAAGTAACCGGAGATGATCTCCGGAACGCGATGTCGTAAGACAAAAGACCATTGCGATAAATTTTCCTTAGGTCGTCAGAGGATTGCCTGAGCGTCGGCAGTGGAATGGAGAAGCCAGGGCATTCAGAGGGATTCCGACTAGTCTCCGGAGGCAACCGGAAATGACCGGAGGTCATCTGAAGTCTCCCAGATGATAGTGGATGATGAGCCCATGGTCAATTCGACGATTCGAAGGATAATCGGTGCAGAAGGAGAGTTTTTTGTGAACAAGACCGCGGAAGATGATCCGGATTCCACGGAGTCTCGGATGTGGCGTAACCCCAAAATTGGAGGTTGCAAGGTGATGACAGAAAAGGGCGAGGATGAACTGGGTAAAAGGTAAAGTTGCGAATGAGGTTATGATGTCACGCTCAAGGCTCAATAACACCCAATGGACGCACAATGCGGATTGGAGGTGTTCAGTAAGAGTGAGGCTCGAAGAATGATGGAATAAAAGACTAAAGAATACAAGCGACTAGCTACACTACTTATACTGTTCAATTGTGGCTATGTAACTAGTGCTAATAGTATATACAATAGAGCGTCCATGTGCTACAAGCACCATAACCATGTGTTCTGAGTAATAAACATGCTAGAACCATGTGTTCTGAGTAAGAAACGTCCTGAAGCCATGTGTTCTGAGTAATGCCCATGCATACTCCACATGTCTGCAGCATGACACCTGTCAGCTGTCTGATCACCAATCCGTCGTGCTTCATCGGCATGTTCCTGTGGGAACCCGATCCCTGGCTGTCCGATCACTGATGACTCAAGCATAGCCTTGGTGTTTAAATAGATGAGCACTTGATTAGGTGCTTAGATAAGGTGTTGTCGCGATTAGATAGCATCTAAATCGTGACATTACCCCCCTCCTAGGGTCGGCGTCCCGACGACCGTGGAATAATTAAACTTAGACTGAAGTACCGCGCGAGCATCCTTCGTTAGGGAACTTCTCCACGATTTTCTTCCGTCTTGTGATAGGGTCGTATAAATAATGTGTCGGATAGTCGGCCGATTCCTGCTTCGGCTTATACCGCTTGATTAAATAATTCCAGTGCCCCAGCGGCAAGACCGGAATCCCATCGGTCTGCGGCTGTTCCCGGGCAATCAAACCCTCTGACTCCGGGTCGTCCTTGGGTGGCATCAAGCCTTGGCGTCTGAGTTCAGCGGCTAGCGCCTTCTTCTCGTCATCGGACATCCCATCAACAATCTCGGCAAGCGTGACATGGTTGGCGTTTAGGTTGTGCTCGACATTATATCTGTCCAAGAGCTCCTGTGCATTCGCCAAGTTCCGTCGTGGCTCCCAATTCCGTTCTCTGATCGGGTATCCCTTCCACTTGATTAAATACTGGTATCCTCGCCCATGTTTCCTGTGGTTGAGGATCTCCTCCACTTCGTACTCCTTCTCTCCCTGCACGATCTGCGGTCCCGGCCGCTTCTCTTTTCGTCTCTCGGGCGGTTCCATGTAAGGTGTGAGAAGTGCCTCCTTGAAGACCGGATATGTCTGATCTGTCTCCGGCAGTCTCAGCTTCCACGCCGAAGCCCCGGCCTTCTCCAAGATCTTGTAAGGCCCCAGCCTGAGATCATCTATCTTCTTGGTCGGTCGGTCTGTCCAGATATTGGTTCCTTCGACCCAGACCTTGTCTCCGACTTTAAATACAGGCGGCTCGCGCCTATGTGCATCATAATACTTCTTCATCTTTTTCTGGGTTTTCTCAAGAGCGACCGACGCTTCGTCGCAGATCCTCTTCATTTTCTGCGCAAAGTCGTTCGTGGCTTCATTGCGTGACTCGACTGAGTTCTCTATCCCCTTCCAGGGGTGGTATCCCGTGTTCGTATAAAAAGGTGACATGCTCGTCGACAAGCTTGTTTTATCGTTGTGAGTGAACTCGGCTAATGCAAGCCACTCAGCCCAGTCCGACTGCCGGTGGTTGACGAAGATCCTGAGATATTTTTCAATCTCCTGATTCATCCGTTCCGTTTGTCTGTCTGTTGCCGGATGATAGGCTGTGCTCGGGTTCATCTCTATGCCGAGGAGCCGGTTAAGCTCCTGCATGAACCCGGATAAATATCGTGTGTCCCGATCCGATATAATTTTACGGGGAATGCCGTGATATCTAATCACGCGATCCCGGGTGAGTCGGGCGACACCTTCACTCGTCAGCTCCATGTTTGTTGCCTCGCAATGGAGCATCTTCATGTAAGTGTCAACCCAGACTTGGATGGCGTTAAAGCCATTGCTGACCGGCAGCGGACCGATAAGATCCATAGATATAATCTGCCACGGCCCCTCGGCGATCTTGTGCGGGTTAAGCTTTCCCTGCTTGTACCAGTGCACTCGAGTCCTTTGACAAGCCTCGCAGGCCTTTATATATTCGGCGACCTGGTTTCCCAGCCTCGGCCACCAATAATTACGCTCCACCATTTCCTGCGTGCGGTTCTCTCCGGGATGGCTGAGCATGGGCAGGTCGTGATGGAGTCCGATAATCTTATCGCGCAACTCCTGATTCCGGGGTACATATATAAGTCCGTTGTAATATATAATATTGTCCTTCTTTTCCCAGGCTGGTGGCTTTTTCTCGAGCGCCAGCTTAACGCTCTTATTGATCTTCTTCTCCTTTATTATCTCTTCCAAGATCCCTGCCTCTGGCCCTTCCAGCACTATGTCCTGTGCTCGGAAATACTCTGGCTTCAGCAGAACGACATTGTTGTTGTCGTCTTTCCCTTGGTCGTGATCCGATCTCCGAGATAGGAGATCTGCCTTCTTGTTCAACGCTCTGGGCCGGTGGTGCAACGTGAAATCAAACTCCGCCAGTTCCTGAATCCACTGAGCCTGTCTGCGATTAACCTTCTGAGGCTTCTTGAAATATTCGAGATTTTGATGATCAGTAAAGATCTCGAACGTTTGGCTTGCACCCATCAACAACTCCCGCCACTTGTCCAGTGCGGTCATGATTGCGAGCATCTCTTTGTCATAGATCTCGTAGTTCCGCTCAGTCTCATTGAGTCCATGAGACATGAAAGCAACAGGGCGCCATTCGCCCTCCTGCTCCTGTGCGAGCTCCGCTCCTATAGCTCCCTCTGATGCGTCTGCCTCGACTCAGAACTTCCCGTGATCTGTGGGAAGCGCCAGTACGGCGTCTTCGGCGATGCGATCCTTGAGCCTTTGGAACGCTCTCTTCTGCTCCTCTCCCCAGCTCCAGCCTTCCTTCCCAGTCAACCTCGTCATCGGCTTCGCTATCTCCGCGTATCCTCGGATGAAGCGGCGATAGAAGTTTGTGAAACCTAAGAACGCCTGTGTCTGCTTAAGGTTCTTCGGTTCCGGCCACTCCATCACGCCCTTGATCTTCACCGGGTCCATCTTCATCGAGTTGTAGGAAATGATGACTCCTAGATACTCGATCTCTGTCTTCTCAAAGTCGCACTTCTCTGGTTTGAGAAAGAGCTTGTTGTCTTGCAGGATTTTAAGTACCCGCTTCGTCAGTGCTCTGTGCTCCTCCAAGTTGTCGGTGAAAATAAGGATATCGTCCAGGTAGACTATGACCTTTCCCTCGTTTATGAGTTCTCGAAGGATGTCGTTCATCATTGTCTGGAACGTTGCCGGGGAATTTGTCAGGCCGAAGAACATCATGAGCGGCTCGAACAGCCCTCAGTTCGTCCTGAACGCCGCTTTCCACTCATCTCCCTCCCTGATCCGCACATTGTTGTATCCCCATCGGATATCCAACTTCGTGAAGTACTTGGTGCCACGGAGCTTATTTACGAGCTCCGAGATTAGCGGAAGTGGATAACGATTTTTAATTGTCATCTCGTTGAGCTTCCGGTAATCCTGGACTGGTCTCAGGCTGCCATCCTTTTTCTTCACAAAGAAGAACGCCGAAGCCATCGGCGACTTCGAGGGTCGGATCCTCCCACTCTTCAGATTCTCCTCCAAGAACTCGTTCAGCTTCCCCTGCTCCGTGACCGAGAGCGGATAGATCTTGCAATCTACGGCCTTTGATCCTGGCTTAAGCTCGATTGCATGATCCCACGGCCTTTTCTCGGGCATGGCGTCGAACAATTCCTTCGCAAACACCTTCACGAACTCGTGGTACTCCTCCGGGACCTTTCCTTCGGTCATGCGCTCTTTCCCACGATTCGCTTCCTCCGCCATCTGCTGCGCCTGTGATCCTTGCGCACGGAGATCAATTTGTTCCGCAAAGTCGACCAATAAGATTGACTCGCCATCTTCCAACTTCTCTTTCTCTGCGGACAATCCAGTCCGGTACTCCGTGCCATGCATGTTGCACTCAGGCGGGCAGCGGCTGAACACGATCTTTTGTGATCGCCAGTCTACCTCGGGGTTGTGCTTGAACAACCAGTCGTACCCGATGAACACGCGAGCCTTGCCCAGTCCTGTGACTAAGAACCGTTGGCGCTCAACGTGGGGTCCAACCGAAAGCATCAACTCAACATAGTGAGTGATCTTTCCCCGAGAGTTCTCCGTTCCGTCTGCGCTGCGGGCGACAATGTGCACGTCAAGCTCATGGAGCTCGAAGCCTTCTGCCTTGGCATAATCTCGATCGATGCACGTGGTAGTGCAGCCGTTATCAAGAAGAGCCTTGACAGCACGCGTCTTCCCGGTGTCCAATGCAGTTAGCGTAACAGGAACTAGCATCTCATGATGCCGCCTCTGCTTCTGAAGTTCCTTCATCTCCTTGGCAAGCCAATCCTCAGGCTGTGCCAGCTCCTGCGCCGCCTCTGTCTTCTTCTGACTCAGCGTCACACGTGTTTTCCTTTGTTTGGGCGCTTCCTCCCGATCCTGGGATTGAGCCCTCACAGCATCGCCGTCCTTTTTCGTCTCACCATTTTTCGCACTGGTTTGGGTTCCAGGGGCCTTTTTGAATGCACTCCATCTCTTATTTACTTCGTCCATCTTCCGATTGCGAATATTACATTTCCGATTCTGGTTCTCCAAGATACGTATTTTTTGTTTGTTTTCTACACTAGCTACTAGGAAATCGTTTATGCTCTTTCGTAGACTAGTATTTTCTGGGGTATAAATATCATATGCCGGGTCTGTAACTACATTGCTAATATTAATGTCTTTGAGATGTGCATATTTGTTCGTGACAGGGGGCGCCGCTTTGGCCGCAAGCGGGGGCCCCTTTAAAAACCCTTCTCACGAAGGACGGCCGCGGGAGCCTGCAGGTCGTCCTGCGAGTAGTCCTCGGTCTTGATCGACTGGATATTAAACTTCCGCTTGGGAGGCTCCGGGCACTCCCGCTTCATGTGGCCCTCCTTGCCACAGTTATAGCATACAAAAGGGCGGGCGGTCTGCCTGGCCCTGTCCACATCCATCGGGGCGGTCTCCCCCGGCCTGATCTTCTTCGCAAGGTTGGGCACCGGCCCGAACCCTGGTGACGACTTGGCAGCCGGCGCTTGTGCGCGCGCCGGGGCCCAGAACATCCGGCTCTGTTGAGCCTCTCGGAGCTTCTTCCGCTCCATCACCCCGCTGATCGCCGTCAGCCGGCGTTTCAAGCCTCGATAATCCTCCGGGACTTCCACCCCTCCAGCGTACAGCTGGTTTCGAACGTCCTCGTTCACGAGGTTCTCGATGGTTTCCACATGAAAGGTATTGTGGGGGGTGTCCTTGTCGTTCGGGGCGTACCCTGCTTCCTCGGCGTTCAACTCGAACGCCTGGATGAAGTCGGCCAGGGGAGTCTTTCCCTGCCGAGTTGTCGTAAGGCGCATGTGCGCCGTCTGCTTGACGTTCTTGTCCTGGAACGTCGCTTCTAGATCCGAGATCAGATCATCGAAGTGGTAGAGGCTGTCAAGCCCCTCGCGCAGCATGTGCTTTCACCAATTACGTGCCCAGTTTGTGGCTGGACACGAGGCACCATCGGTCCGACCCAATAACGAGAGGGTGAACGCGATCTTCTTCTTTTCGGAGTCAAACTCCGAGTCGTACGCCCATAGGTAATTAAGGAGGGCGTTGAGGAAGGTTTCCCACTTGCTCTTATCAGAGCCATTGAAAGTGGGGGGGAGGCGGGCGAGGGTGATCCAAGAGAACCTAGTCTCTCTCGGTGCAGGGTCGAGGTCCATAGCGGGCATGTAAGAGGTGGTGCCCTGGTTCTGGTCTTCGTCGGCCATTGGTAATATGAGCGATGGGCGAGGTGGTTGGTAAGGTAGTTGGGCGAGGGTGAAGTAAAATCGGTCAAACGGGGTGAAGGTAGGAAGTTCGGCGGAGTGGTATAAGGAAGTCGACGGGGATGAGGTTCCTGACGAAGAGGAGGTGGATGGGGCGCGGAAGGTCACTGTGTTGGTACGAATCCGCACTCAGCAGTTGGTGAATTTTCAACGGTCTCTTGCGACAGAACTACCCCGGGTCTTCTACAACACCCCCGGCGATAGCGAGGCAGTCTTCCCCGAAGGTCCGGCTGGCACTCCTGCGACTGCTATGTGGCTTGGGACGGACTCGACGTTTCCCGTGGCCTAGCGTCTGTCTGTTCGGTAAACCGAAAACAACTGGTGCTGCACTTGTTTAGACTCGCTGTGGGCGAGGTAGGGAATCGGCGGGTGGGGAATAGGGAGAATGGAACTTCAAATACGAGAAGCCAAGTAGAGGGTAAGAAACCAAGTAGTGGATAGAGGGATGGGGGGAAAGGGAAAGGAGGTCGGAGGGTAGGGGCGGTACGAAGGTATGAAGGGTAGTCTTTTATTATGTCATGCTCAAGGCTCAAGAACACCCAATGGACGCACAATGCGGATTGGAGGTGTTCAGTAAGAGTGAGGCTCGAAGAATGATGGAATAAAAGACTAAAGAATACAAGCGACTAGCTACACTACTTATACTGTTCAATTGTGGCTATGTAACTAGTGCTAATAATATATACAATAGAGCGTCCATGTGCTACAAGCACCATAACCATGTGTTCTGAGTAATAAACATGCTAGAACCATGTGTTCTGAGTAAGAAACGTCCTGAAGCCATGTGTTCTGAATAATGCCCATGCATACTCCACATGTCTGCAGCATGACACCTGTCAGCTGTCCGATCACCAATCCGTCATGCTTCATCGGCATGTTCCTGTGGGAACCCAATCCCTGGCTGTCCGATCACTGATGACTCAAGCATAGCCTTGGTGTTTAAATAGACGAGCGCTTGATTAGGCACTTAGATAAGGTGTTGTCGCGATTAGATAGCATCTAAATTGTGACATATGAGGCCTCTTTTATAAGGCGATCCAGGAGCAATGACCGGGCAAGTGCCGGAGCACCCAGAGGACCGTGAAGCGAGTAGCTTCGGGGTATGACCGGTGTTTTACGGGAAGTATTAGTGCTCTGAAGTTACCGGTATGAGGAGTGCCCAACGGATGTTGTCGGAACAGCCGGAATGAGCGGAAGGGTTGTCCGGAGAGTATCCGGGTCGATGTCCGAAACCGGAGTTGAACCGGAAGGACGTCCGGAATCTGGTGACAGCCAAAGATTCCGGAGGGAGAGACGAATGTCTCGATGATGTTCCGAAGGAACAGTGGCATGTAAGCCGGAGAGTCCGGAAGGACTAGTGGTGAATGCGTCAGAATTGTCGGTGTGAGCAGCGGAGAGTGTCGGAACTCCAGTGCAGCTTTGCTCTACCCATATTTGGGAACCGAAAAAGTATCCGGCATAATTGCCAGTCGTGTGCACACTAAAACACCATGTGGATATGGAGCGGATCAGTTGGAAACTTCCGACCAGTCAATCAACGGATTGATACGGTGGAGTTTGCCGGTATCCAAGGACCAGATTGATGGGGAATCAGAAACAATGACGCAGAATTCCAGACTTGGAATTTCACCGAAGGATGGGAATTAGATGGGAAGTATGACAGACATTGATGCTGATTAATGGGAGGAAGTTGCCGACAAGATCTGGAGGTTCGGAGGAACATCCGGAGCTTCCGAGAATCCGAAAAACTTGGTAAATTCACAGATAAGTAAACGAAGACACAATCCAAATAGGAGGACGAGTCTCCAGTTGGAAGTTAATTCCCGGGGCAATTCCAATTTGTTAGATATAGTGAAATCATAGATCCGGCTCATGAGAGCGGGACTGTTGTGAGTGTGGAAAAAGAATGGATGCGTGGTTAGGATAAAACTCGGAAAGACTTCCGGAAGTCGATGCGGACGACCAGAGGCTGAGTTTGCGAGACTGCTGGTCATTCAGGCACGTTTGTTGGTCAAGTCGGTGGATTTGGCTGAGGGAACTGTGTCGGACTGAATTGGACGCTTCCTACACTCGGCAACCTTGTGTCCGGAGCCTCCGCAATACATGCAAAGACCCCAGTGCATCCGACGTTCGCGCTCCGCAGGAAGAATTTTCCCATGTTTGCCAAGCAACTTAGCGACTGCTGCCAGAAACTTCGATTGACAGGCTCCGGAAGTTTGACCGGAATGTTCTGGAGCTGCAGTCGGCGGAGTTGAAGGTGCGAAAGACACGAAACTAGGAACGGAAGGTGCCGGTGAAATGGTGCCAAAACCGTGCCTGCCGGAATCTCCTCTGGAATGTTCAGAATCACCCGGAAGTTGAGAAACTTCAGATCCGCTTTGCTCTTCATCGATCCGCTGCCAATACCAGTGATCAATACGGCGGACGATTTGCCGGAAGCTGTCGAGAGAACTGGGATATGGATATTGGTCCATCTCCATGGTAATCCGGAGAGGAAGGGAAGCGCGGAGAACATGACTGAGAGCGGAATCGCTCCAGTCGAGAACAGCAGCGAATTTGTCAAATTCCTGAAGGAAAGGAGTGATCCGGTCGGAGTGTTTCATCCGGATGCATCGGAGCTGATCCACAGCCTCTCCGATCAAATCTCGAGGACCGAAAACATTGAAAAACTCCATGATGAACAAGGAAAAATTTCCTTGCCACGGAAGGTCCTGCTGCACGCCGGAGGATTCGAACAAGCGTGCAGCCTCGCCCCGGAGGAACGACAAGATGAATAAATTCTTGTCATCATCTGTGCGGAAGTCGCGGGGACGCTCCGCGAAATGCATGTAGCACTTGGCGAGGAAAGGATGAAGTCTCGAAGGATCGGAACCGTCGAAGAGTTCCGGAGTCCAGAGATTTGTATGAAGTGGAAGAGCTGTATCGGAGGAGTGCAACATACTGTCCGGAACTCTTTCCAGAGATGCCGATGAGCTCAGAGGACGCGATGGAAGGAGATTGGTGTGATGGAAATGATTTTCGCCGTTGCTGTCAAGGATGCCATGGAAACCATCCTCCGACCAACCGGAATAAGATGGAGGATCCATCGGTAGTCGAAAATGATGGACCGGTTGGCAGTAGGGGTGGAAGACAGCGGTTGAAACAGGATGGATCTGTCCGGATCCAGTGATTCCAGAGAGAGGTCTGGAGATTTCCGGAACGGAAACCAGAACCCTCAGAGGACGCGCCAATGGTTGTGGAAAGCCGGAGTAGATCAGAGAAAATCCTGAGTTCCATGGACCGATTGGACTGGAGTTCACCGGACCGAAATACGGAGTCCATGGATTGGGCGAAAATACTTCGGAGGATGACATCGACTCCGAAGCATCACAAGGTGAAGCAGTGTGATGAGTAACGTGACACTCCTCATCGCTCAGTGGGAGATCTGCGAGCGATGGGAAAACCAGAGGAGTGGTGCCAGAGGAAGAATATGACATGATTGCCAGTCAAGACAGTGAATTTGATTATACTGTTATATACCGAGCCGGTTGGACCTAGGATGAAGAGGCCTGAGGACCGGAGGTTCCAAAAGACCGGAGGGCCCGAGAATGGTCCAGAGTGGTATAAGGAGGGATCACAACACCACAGGGGTCAAGGGTGAGCGACTATCCTGACCGGCAGGTATTCCGGAAGTCGGAGTACCAGAGGTGAACGAGGAGGACGGAGACGACTCAGTGCAAGGAGACAAGCCAAGCAACATTAATAATCAAACTGACGTACAAGACATATTAAAGACGTATTTATACTAAGTAACTAATTGTTCTCCATAAAAGGAAGGAGGGTGATTCTTAACAATAAGACAAGCCAGGAGGACTGATGTTAAGTTGTAGGACAATAAGTGGAAAGATGGAAAAGCGGATAAACGGGAAACGCTCAGTAATCCATCATTGCGTAAAAACCCGATGATACCGGATGGTCCAGAGGCTCCGGTATATTACCGGAGCCTCGGAGCCTACCGGAAGTACCGGAGGGTCGACGTGAGGGCTGGGGATGTTGCATGGATATAACACTGTATTAAATCAAAACTACCGCTACTGAGATTGTGAGCCTCGTAACCGCGGCTGGGGAGGAACCTGGTCCCGCACTGTCCCCCATCATTGTCCCGCGGCCCATTGTTTCAAACCTTTTGAATCTTGATTCTTTCACCACTTTCGGTATGGCTCAATCCAAAAAACAACAAAAGAAACACCAGCGCCGCAATGAAACCACGAAGGCCATGTCCACCCAGACTTCAACACAGACGTCAGCGGACGCCGGCAGTGCCCCCAGCTCCTCCGTCTGTATCTCTCCATCTCCTGCCCCCGCCCAGGCCGTCTACGCACAGGGATCGTCAGCGGACAATAGTGCCCCTCACAGCGTCTCCATCTCTGTACCTCCATCTCCTTCCCCCGTCTGGGCTCTCAACGCACAGGGGTCATCAGCGGACAACAGTGCCCCCCACAGCGGCCCCCCTATCAATAAAATCACTAGTGTCGTGGCGCGAGCGGCCACTGCCTCTTCCTGCTGTCCTATATTTGCCCGGTTTACCAAAAAGTGAGGAAGATCCAAAAGATTTGGCGGTAATCGCCCCCGAGGTCGCAGAGGCCCTCCAACGAGTCGGATCAACAGCGCCGAGTCAAAGCAGCACTAAGGGATCGAGACGCCCACACTATTTCTTTGCTCACTCAATCGACAGCTATGGCATTCGAGGTCGGACAATTTCGTCTTGCGGGTCATCCTCGGAGGCCAAGAAGAAATTTTTCGAGGGTTTGCCACCTGTGGTGAAGCCTACTGTTATACCCTTGGACCATGTTTCAAGGGATGCTGTTTGGACTATGTTGCATCCCCTCTCGCCGGCCCGGGATCCAGGCGTCGTCAAATTCCTCAACCCGGTAGAAATCCCGACACCTCTTGAGGGCTTCCTCATCCTCACAGCAGAGACTTGTCATCCTGTGGAGGTCTTGGTAAGCCTGGCATTTTTTCTATTTTCCACAGCATACCCACCCTCCTGTCTCTAGAATTATTATATCCCACACTCCTTCGCGTGCACCTCGTTCAGATACCATTACCTCACCGGCTACCTTCGCCGCCTCAAAGAAGACACCGATCTCTTGGAAACACGCGTGGGAGGCGGAGGAGGTGGAGGAGGACTGGGTGCAACTCCCAAAGGAGGGGGCACCGGAGACCTGGGCGCAGACGTAGGAGGATCCGAAGGACCCAACACACCTCTTGGACCTCCGCCAGCGGGCGACGAAGGATCTGGAGGGTCTTCTGGACGAGCAGGAGGTGCCGGTGCTGGGGGAGGTGAATACAAGACAAGAAAAAATGCGGGAGGGGCAGGTGCAACCTCGCAAGAGGGTAAGTGTATGTCCATTACCAGAGATGTCATTAACAATATAGTTTCTACTGTAGTTCCGAGCGGCTGGGACTTTGATCGGGACCTGCGGGAGATCATTGAGGACGCCCACCTCATGGCGCAAATGAGGGGGCCCGGGGCTAAGGCATTTGTGATTAGGGCGGCAGAAATGAAGCGTGAGTACGATGAGCAACAGGCTCGACGGTTACGTCAGCGAGTGGAAGCCTTCATCAAGGAGTCAATCCGAAGCGGTCCACACTGGGTAAATGGTTGGCTGCCATACACTGTGTTCCCACCCCCCGTAGACAGACCTTGGTCTACTTCTGTCTACCTCTGTCTACCCTCTGTCTACCTGGGTAGACATATGTCTACCACGGCGAGTAGACACATGTTAGTGTACCTCTGTCTACCCCTGTCTACCTCTGTCTACCCTAGGTAGACAGCCTTCAGCTACCTCCAGTCTCCTTGGGTACACTGACCTCGTCCACCCATGCCAGGCTAATTTGGGCTCACCTCGACCTGTTGTACGTCTGAGCAGTGGGATCTCTTGGGCTTGGAATGTGAGAGATTATGTAATGTGTACCGCTTAAATATGTGCAATGGCATCCACTCAACATTTCTTCAAGAATCAACATTCGCAACCCTCATTTACGGTTCATTGAAAGCTCCTCTTAAAGCAAATTTGTCAGCCAGACTATGTCTACCTCAGTCTCAGGTCTGTGTACCCCATCTACAGGGTAGACACAGGTAAACCGGGTATGTCTACTCATCATAGACTTAGGTAGCTGGACAGGTCTGTCTACGAGTCTCGCCATCACTAAGGCAACGTTAAGCGAGTCCCACTATCGAGCACAACAAATAACATTCACATCAACTCCCATCAGATCGGTGCGATGTCGGCAAGCATCTGCCGGTGCGCGTCTCAGAAGTAATATTTCAGTGAAAGGTGTGTTTTTTGGGGATATTTTACGCGGGGGGAGACCCCCCGCGGACCCCCCCTGACACTCGCCGTGGGGCCCACTGCGTGGAGCTTCCGCTCGCCGCGGGGGCCCACTGCGTGGGGCTTCTTTATTTTATTTTAATTTTTTTCGCATTTTTTCCGTGTTTCTGGGTGATCTCTTGCGCGGGGGAGACCCCCGCGGACCCCCCTTAACGCTCGCCGCTGGGCCCACTGCGTGGAGCTTCCGCTCGCCGCGGGGGCCCACTGCGTGGGGCTTTGCGCCTTCGGCGCTGCGGCAGTACTTGATGGTGTGATGGCGAGATCTCTTGCCGGCGTGTCGAGTCCCACTATCAGGTTTTCGTAAATTTCGTTAGTGGGACGATCGACTCCGCGCCGGCCGGGGTGCTAAGCGAGTTTAATCCCACTCCCACTATTCTCGTCGATACTCTCTGTCTACCCTGTGTCTACCCTAGTAGACAGACCCTCTGTCTACTGGGGGTTGGAACGCAGTGATATATCTCCTTCACTGGCTCACTAGTCTACAAACAGTCGCATGAGGCTGACTCAGACGTGGATGATCATGAACTGATAACCCCCAAAGATTCCCCTCCCCAAGCAAACCCTTCTAAATTCGACTCCCCCCCAGAGTTAGGGCCTGTCGTCCCTCTGCCTGTCGGCTGAAGGATGCTGGAAGGGATGGTGATGTATTACGAAAAATTCAATTGCAAATTCTAGTAGCCGTAGGGAATGAGATTTAGGATGCAGAACTTCGAATCGAGTGAAACAAACGCGCGAGTGAAAAGACACACAGTACCGTCGGTTCAAGTTGAGGTGGAGCTGCCAGTGGGAGGTAGAATTCAAGGGTTTGTGCGATATCCGACTTCATTACAAGTACTGGGCGGGATGTCTCGTAACTGTACACCTCAAATACATTGAACGTGAATTTGGCTAGGCGCTGTATGACCTCGAAGTTCCGACATCTGGCGATGACGAGAAGGAGAGCTTTGGCGGATGATGCGTTCATCGGTAGCTTTTTTCATCGAGTGCGTGTCTTCTCTCCTTCGTTTATCGCCTTTCATTCGCGCATTACACGTCCGAACGCGTACCCCGCATTCCTCATGTCGTGCTGTAATGCGCTGCGCATACCCATTCCGCAGAACGCCCTGGTTGAAACTTGCCTATTCCGGATCCAGGACGCAGTTGTTTGCTCCTGCTTTTCGGCCGTCCAGGCAGCTACCTTCAAGTATCTCTCTTGGTTTCCATCGGGTCTACGAAAAAGGAGAGAACAGGGATCACTGGGAGTTGCGTAGCGTTGCGTCAAGATGAGAAGCAGGCGGCAGCCGGCTTGAGTACGCTTTGCCGATTAGTGCACCTCTATCCCTTCGGCTGCTCGTACACGCGTCCGTGCACACGTCGCAGCCGGTAGCGTTTACCAAGTATACTGGGCAAATACTTCGCACGCATACGCAGAGGACACTTATCTGCATTGTTAATAGGATAGCGGCAGAACAGATTTAAATTATAATCCACAATATACCGATCACAAACCATGCGCGGTGATCTGAGGACCCGAAGAAGGGAAGCTATCCTCTCCACCCTAGGGATTGGGGTCGGAGATCGACATGACGCTGCCAGGCGACGATCCAGTCGCGTCCGACTCGTCGTCGGAATACGTTGGGGGTACAGTGAGGCCAAGGCGAAACGCGTCTTTGCCATTCAGGTAAAACCGATAGAGGCGTTTCTCGCGGATGAAGCCGAAAGACTCGTACAGCGATAACGCCGCACTGTTGTCGTATTCGGTCTCAAGGACGATCTGCGGACCAGTCGATTCAGCGTACAAGGAGTAATCCCAGACGCCAACGCACCTCCTCGACCCCGTCCTCCTTCATCGCGTCGATGAAGTTCTTCACGAGGGTGCTAGCTAGATTGAATAGGGGAAAAAAAGAAATCGCACCAAAGGTCTTAGTCTTAGGTAGTACTCCATACCTACAAGACAATGGTGAGGATGGCGAAGGGGGCGGCCGTAAAGGATACCAACCTATGCCGCGTTTGCGCCAGTTTTTGCTCACGCTGAGCATGGCGATGTACCCCCGATTTGACACCTCCCTGTGCATGCTTTGCTTGCACACAATCACACCTATAGGCGTCGATGACGCCGGATCGCTCGGGTAAGCCTACTTCTTGATTGGCATCGAGCCAGATCGAGTGGTTTAACTGTGGTTAGGACTCACGAGGAAGGTGAGATGTGGCCTGCAAGTATAGTACGTGCTCAGAAGGATTAAACGTTAAACTCGCTTGGACTCACCACTGATGGAGGAAATAACGGAAGGTGTACACGACATAGGGCTCGCTGAGCTCCGACTGAACGAGATCCATGATATAGGAAAGGTCTGCCTCGCCACTGTATTGTCTGTAGATGACCGACATGGCTCGGAGGAAGAGCACCTCGCCGAATAAGCCGATGTGGAGCTCGGCCGAAAGCAACCAGGTAAACCAACCTTGATTGAACCATCTGGGTTCAAGTTCTTTCCAGTCCGTTCAGGCAAACGTGACACTAACTCTTCGAGACGAGATAAGTATTATCCCGATTAAATTCGGTCTCTTCGAGCTGTCGTTCACAAAGAGAATCGCAACTTGAACATTGGTCGATTCCGAGATGCTAAGTACACTGGCACGATCCTTTACTTGTGTACAAAACTACGAAGACTTTTGGAGGGCCGTCCAGATTTTATCCTCGAGGGAGCGAACAGTTTCCGGTGCCGTATTGAGGCTGGTCATGAAATATGCGACATTTCCGAGGGTTCGAAAGTGGACACTGAATTGCCCAGACTCGGACGCCAACGACCCCGTGTCACGGAATTTGATGGACTGAAGCAGAGTCTGCGCGGAGTGGGAAACATAGCCTGAACATGGACATGAGAGGGACGAAGCCAATACGAGATTGTCGCGCTTAACTCACTTGCTTCAGAATCCCTGACTTTGATGGCCAAAACGGTGCCTAGCGCCATGACCTCGGCCACTGCGTCCATCCGCGATACAGTCTGTATAAACTGCGGATCCCACAGACTCCATACTACACCCGGTTTGCCCGGGGCGACCTCCCATCGGGCCTGTGCCGCCGCCCACGCCTCGCTCCGGCTCTCCTTCTCCACGAGCCGCAGGGTTTCATTCGCCACTTCGCAACCCAACGGATGGGCCGTGTAAGAGTGTCCGTGTAGCAACGCTTCGGCCTTGTCCGTACTGTAGAAAGCTTGGAAAATCGAGTCGGATGCCAGTGTCGCGGCGAGTGGAACGAGGCCGCCGGTCAGGATCTTCGCATGAACCGAGATATCTGGGGAGACGCCAAGGAGCGGAATGGTGCTCTCCATTCCAAGACGATAGAGCCCGACGAACACCTCGTCGAAGATCACGGGAAGTCCACGCCACGGGGCCGGCGTATCCGAATCCGTCGACGGGGGAGGGGGACCGCGCCCACGGACGACGTCAACGAGGACGCGCTGGAAGAGCGGGTCGACGAAGATCATGCCGCCCGCGCCCATCACCAGCGGCTCAAGAACTAGGGCGGCAAGTTGGAGCCCACCCGCGCGTTCCAGGCTTCGAAGCGTGTTTCTAATGTACGTGCGATACACCTCGACCAGCGGTGTGCTCAGACGCGCGGGAACGTCGTACACCGAGGACAGGGATCCAGAGGCCACGGTAGAGTCGGACGGAGCTGCCGCTGCCGCGAGAGCGGGAGGCAGAGTAATGATGGGGTGCCCATCCTGGATGGAGACCGTGGGCGGATCAAACCAATAGCCCTTCGCGTTGTGCCACTCGCAGGTGTACACACCCTCCTCTGCACACGCGTCCATCGCGCCGATTGTGTCTCCGTGGTAGCTCCCCCGCAGGCCCAGAACACCAAGGGCCTTGCGATCCGCACCTTGGAGACACCTGTGCACGGAAAAAGCGCGCAGGGCCATCTTCAGCGCGACCTCCATCCCGGTGGACCCGTCGTCGGAGAAGAACACGCGGGACGCCCAGCCTTTGCCGGGGCCGTCGTGTAATAGGCGTTCTGCGAGCTGAAGGGCGGGGGCGTGCGTCACCTGCGGGAACATGACGTGGCCGTATCTCCCACTCGCGCGAGCGGCGGCGAGCGTTAGTGTGGGGTGTGCATGACCGAGTGCTTGCGTCCACCATGAAGCGGAACCATCGAGCTGGGATTCCAAAGCAGAAGCCCCTTCCGTGCCGTGTGCGTCGTACACCGAGAAGAAGTCGGACGATGCGCTGTCGATAACCGTGACGTCTTTTTCTCCTTTGATGAGATCGTGTTGTACGAATGGCCACCAGAAAGCGTCGAGGGAGCGGCGAGGCATGGATGTGAGCTCAGCAAGCCGTCGTTCGTGCCGCGTGTCTAGATTGCGCAGTACCGGGAGGATGCTGTCCTCGGATATGAGGCGCTCGTAGTAGCGCTCCGTAGAAGCAAAGTTTTCCGATGCATCAGAGAGGATCGGCGGTGGTGGATCCACCGCGGTGACGTCTATTCCCCGCTCAGTAAAGTACGGGGTTAAAAAATCACTGTTGCGGTAATATTCGTCACGGAAGAGAAGGACGGCCTCAACGACATAGCCACGGAGGAGAAGAGACTCGTAAGCCGAGATTGTGGCGGATATACCGCCGAGCCTGGAATCTCCGATTAGGATCGTCGGGAGGAATAACGGCCGGTAGCAATCCACCTGCGTCACCCCTGATAATGTGGGGCTGTGGACGCCTGGATATACAGTTATTGAGGGACTCTACGCAGGGACAGGTCGAATAATACCTCCCGCGGTTTCCACATACATATCCGCAGGACCGGTGCCGCGAGAAGCGCACCGCCGAACATAACTGGTTATCGAATTTACGAAGGTGGCATCGGAGACGATCTGCAAGCCCGTTAGGTCAGAGTTTCAGGAGTTATTTCGTATAACCTTTCGCGATTCATCCCCAGCGGCAATTTGGGCCGCCAGATGGGGGCTTACGGGCACATGGAAGCGATAGAGGCATTCGGTGTGCACTCTGTTCTTGAGTGCACCGCAGTGGCGTTTGATGTGCCTATTTCATTTCACGCCTAAATAAGAGGGATGGAGGAAGAAAACGCTCATACTCGTCGTCTGCATCTTGTATGGGACCAGTGCTGATCGGCTTCAAGTAAAAGACGTCGTTTTTCAAGGCTGCAGACCCGCGGACAAGGGCAGTGGCCAAGATTGTTTTTCCGACGTCAGTGTTCGCTCCAAAGATTTGATGTATTCGGAGATGTTTGAAGAGCAAAGACATTCAATGCGCTGCAACAGCGTATGTCACAATCAATTGATGCGTCGGTCAAAGCGAGTCCTACGAAAAATGGTGACGCGACAAGAAAACTGATGCTGGTTCAAAATTCCGGTCGTCAATCCACTGGCAGCAGCGTGCGTAAACGCCGAATGTCGCGTGTTTCGTCCGGTATGGAGCAGTCGGAACGAACGAGACGTTGAAGACGCGAAGAACGAGTGGAAGTTTGGTCCTGTGTATCATCGGCCTCCGAGGAAACATTCAATTTCTTGGAAACGAGCTGCCTGAACACCTCGATACAGTAGTGGCCACGAGTTGATACCTCCACACACTCAACACACTCCATCCAACTCCATTCCCCAAATTCTATTCGCTAGGCGGAGACAAGCTGAGACACTATACATACGTAGATAAAGTACAAATGAATTCTAATACGGGACCTCATGGAACAGCTTGCTGACGCTCTCCCCGTAATGGCTGCGGCGGATGACCTCCCCCAACACCGCGCCAATATCAATGACCTCGACTTTGGGGCACGCCGCTTGGTTCGCCGCCTGGGGGAGCGTGTTGGTCACGATGAGCTTCTCGAGGTGGCTCTCGGCGATGGCGGAGAGCGCGTTGCCGCTGAGGATCCCATGCGTGACGATGGCGCAGATCTTGGACGCGCCCGCGTCGGCGAGGTGCGTCGCGGCGAGGATGAGCGTCCCGCATGTGTCGGCCATGTCGTCGACGAGGATGGCGGTCTTGCCCGCGACATGCCCCACTAGGACCATGCGCGAGACCTCGTTCGCCTTTTTACGCTCTTTGTGGAAGAGCGCAAAGTCGACGCCGAGTCGGTCGGCCATGGATGTCGCGCTGCGGAAAAGAATTAAATGAGGGAGGGATGGGGGCAAAGAGACGGACCGTTTAGCGCCGCCGGCGTCGGGGGAGACTATAACCACGTTGTCAAGGTTGAAGTTGGAGCGGATGTAGAGGATAACCGAGGGCTCGGCGTAGAGCTACGGAACACGCATCAGGACGAAATGACAGAAAGGCAGAACAAAATGCTTACGCTGAAGAGCTCCGTCAGTCCAGGCGCATAACAAAATTTATGGTACGCACTTGTCCACGGGGACGTCAAAGAAGCCCTGTATTTGGGAGGCATGCAGATCCATCGTCTGGGCCGGCGAGTCAGATCTGAGATCTGCTGAAGCTGAAAATGCACACACGATAACGTGGTCGCAACCGGAGCGTTGCAGCATGTTCGCTACAAGCTTGGCCGTTATAGGCGCACGACTCTTGTCCTTCTTGTCCTGGCGGGCGTAGGGGAACAGCGGAATGACGGCGGTAATGCGCTTCGCGCTAGCGATCTTGCACGCATGGATCATAATGCACAGCTCCATGAGCGCCGTATTCACCGCGCCGCAACCGGTATTGACGATGTACACATCGTCCTCGCGCACGGATTCTGGCGGGAAATGAGCGGCTGTGGAGCGAGCGTACTCCGCACACCTTTAATACGGACGTTGGTCTCGCCAATGTTGTTTCTCGTGATTTCTGCCTGGGAGAGGGGCAGTCCGATCCTGAGGCGCGGCTTCAGAGCGGCACACGACTACAGGAAAAAATTTCGTACCGGCGAGCGATGATTTCGGCGAGCTCCGGATGGCTCGTTCCTGGAAGTTGGTCAACGGAGGAATTGGGAAGAGAAGAAGACTGACCTGAGAAAATCTTGATGCTGGTTCCGTTGAGCATGCTCTATGCCATGAATATGGAGAAGATGGTGGTCGTTTGGCGCTGAAATCGATCGAACCGACTCAAACGTGGGTGACATAACACAGCCCAATTACACCCACTTCAGAGCTCAGTATACGCCCATGCAGAGAGGAAACTGTAGTTGGTGGCATTCTCCGCCACATTCCCCATGAGCCCGAGCTTTCTATGTCGGGCGATGCGAGATGGTCGAGAGCAACCCTAACCCCGCAGACACAAATCCAAACACAAACGGCTCTCAACTCTGTTCTTCTGGTGCCTCGCTTTCTACCTCGGAAATGCCTAGGGCTCAACAAATATTCATTAACCTGCTGATTCGTCCCTTGGAAATGTCTCGCGAGCAAGTGTCCCCGGGCCGGCTCTGATCGACGAATCAATACTCTTGCTTTTGAAGCACTCGCAAATTTTAGCGGCGATAAAAATCCTCGTTGTACTCTAGTGCATTCCAGGGCTTTCTCGTTTCTTCAACCTCATGCACCTCTCCTGAACAACTTGGGCGCGCCAAGGCAGAGACAAACATACTTCGGGTCGGAGCGTGAAGGGCGACTTTGCGGGCCCGGTAGGTACACAAGTATGGCCCGAACGACGGGCAGAAATACAACACAACTACCACGCAGCGGCGTTCCCTGAGGCCAACATGGCCGACCCCGCGTTGAGCAGGTCCGTTCTGCGTCTAGTGTTGCCCGGTGCATGCGGTTGATTACAGCAAAACGATTCCACAAAGGCTATCGAGGCAGCGCAGGAGGACCACGACCCGGAGCGGAAGCACATACGGTAGAGAAGGGAGGCTGAGAAGACTTGCAGAGACGCAGGAGGTCTGTCTTTTCTTCATTACTCACCGATCTCTGCACAAGGCATCGTGAACGACCCTTAATGCAATCCTGCCACTGTGCCAGGGTCGGAAGACCACTTGAAGGAATCCTGTTCACGGCGCTCTTCTCGACCTTTCAATACCCGCAGCACCCCCACGCCGCCGCTGCCCGCGCAGTCCCATTCCGAACCCACACCAGCCAGCATCAGCGCCCCGCTCCTCCCCCTTTTTTTCTGCTTTGTAAAATGAAGTAGCTTTCGGATGGATTCCTCCTCGCTATCTATGAGTTTGCACGGAGAAGTCTTTTACCGGAACAAAGACGGATTGTTTTTCTGAAAAATTTAAAATTCTGCTATATTTTTATTTGGGTACAATGACAGGAACAAAGCGCAGAATAGCTGGATTATCATGTTCCAGCCCTTTTTCTCGTGCCAGTGGGTAAAACAGATCCACCGAAGTAGGTACCGCCGCGGCGAGACAAAGCACTCAGATTACATAAGTGACGCGATCAGTCACAACGGTGGCTTTGTGACCACCCAAACCATTGTTCTGTCGTGGAGGTCCTTGTGGGCGCCTATAAAGCCAAAGTGCGTAGGTTTCGTCTCTTTCTTAGCCTCGTTCTATCATGAGCCACTCGTCTCCTCCGATTAGTCCCCCCGCATTCGACGCGTCCGTCCCTGTGGACGCGCGACAGAGCCCCCCCCCCCCGCCAGACCCGACCCGTGGCTCCCCCGTAAACCCTGCTCCGCACAGTCGCAAGCCTGGCGAGTCCAGCAGGCACAGTATTAAAGAAGCTAGCTTGCAAGCTAACGAACACCAACATATGCTCTGGGCTACCACCTTATGGGCGCATTTCCACAAACTAGTCCCTGTACAGAAATTTTTAGAAGACGACCTCCCGAAGCCCAAAACTGAGACCTCTGGAAAAATTCAAGGTCTTGTCACGGCGGCCTCTACGCAGTTGGAAGCCGCCAAAGTCGCCGTAAGCAAAGCTTCGGGCGAGAACACCCTATCTGCACCTTTCGTGAGTCGCTATCCTGAGTTTCTGATCCTCACCAACTCGCATTCACAGCGCGACTACTTGACGGCCATCGTATCCTCCTTTCCTAAGGGCACTAGACCTATTTTCGCCGACACCCATTCCAAAGGCTACTTCCCGCCGGTCCTTCCCGATGACCATTACACTCAGCCTGATATCACCAGCACCCGACCGGGACAGAGCGTCCCAGAGAAATGGAATTGGCCGCTGGCTGGGACTGTCATTGAATTGAAATTCACCGTCGACGTATTCGACGACGAGCGTAACAATATTCTCGAGGCGAATGCGTCCATGGGTGCCCTCATCCAGCTCGCTAAGAGTGCACGTAGCTTGTTGGCATCGTCGGGAAGTTGCTTCGTCTTTATCGTCGCCGTTGTCAAGGACCGCGCGCGCATCCTTCGTTTCGATCATGCTGGTTTCAGAGCTACCAACTCCTTCAAATGGACAACTTCGCAGAATGCGACCGTCTTCCCGACGTTCTTTTGGCGTCTCTTCAATCCGGACCAAGAGGAAGGGGACACCCAATCCCGTATGTTCGGCGAGGACTGTACCATCTCCGTGCCGACGAACACGGAGAAGAAGGAAATGTACAAACGCTGGATGAAAACTCCCTCGTCTCGCGCTACGCCCATGTCACTGGAAGTCGCTACCGCTCATAGCCGGTGGGTCCGAGCCGTGCAAAGGCAGGGCGACAAGGATGTCGGTGTCCGTTGCTTCACCATCGGGCCGCCACTTTGCGAATCCGACGGTTTATTCAGTCGCGCGACTCGAGTCGATCGCGTCCTCATTGAAAGCGACTCGAACAAGGACCCCGGCGTATACGCATTAAAGGATGCCTGGCGACAGATCTTTCGCAGGCCCGAGGTCGATTTTTACGACGTCATTCACAAGTACTGCGAAACGAGCGGAAAGGCGTCGGCCGGCATGGCGCACAACCACGGTACCCTCGAGTTGCTTGGCCAGCCCGGTAACATCCATCACCAGACGAACTCCACCGGAAAGGGCGATGATCTTGCGGAGCGACGTCACTTACGCACCCTTCTCACGCCCGTCGGCGTCCCGCTCAGGACATACGCGAACTCTAAGAGTTTGGTGAAAGGCTTGCAGACAGCCGTCGATCGTAAGCTACTTTCTTTTTCAATGGACCTAGTTGACGCGAGCGTCTAGATCACTTGATCGCGTACGAGGCCGGTGTGATACACCGCGATATCAGTGAGGGGAACATCCTCTTCGATGAGGTTACGCTTGAAGCGTTTTTGGTTGACTGGGACTATGCGGAATTTACACCGGACGGTTTGATGAATTTCAAGAGGTGGTTTCCGAAGCGTGCTGCGGACGCGAAGGAGAAGAACTACACGAACAACGACAAGAGTCTCAAGGAGCGCACCGTACGTCGTCTTGTCTCTCACATGTTTGTATGTCTACTCACGTCCTGGCAGGGCACGTTCTCATTCCTCGCCATCCAAATCCTGGGAAACACAGAGGTCCCACACAATGCTGGCCACGATCTCGAGTCCGTGTACTGGCTGCTCGTTTGGATTATCCTGCGGCACACCACCTTCCCTGGCCGTACCTCGACTGCATGCCACGAACTCTTCGATCATGACACCAAAGCTGCCATTGCGATGAAGAAGGAGTGGCTCCTCACAGACCCGCCTTTCGACCCGGATCATCTGTTATCCGGAGTCGCAGACGCGCTTCGGGATTTCGTGATGAAACAGAATCCTGCCGTCCCACCGCAGGCCAAACGTTTCAATTTCAGGCTTACCACGACATCCGAGCAACAGGTATCCCAACCACCCATTGAGCAAATTCGCCACGAAGACCTCCTCACCGTGTTCAAGGCCGCTCTGGCGACCGATGGGTGGCCAGCGGACGACAAAGCGGAACACTTCATCCCCCTCGACACGAGAAAACTGGCCGTGTTGAACCCTCAAAGCGCTCAAAGCCAATCGCGGAAGACTCAGTCCGGCCACCTGCGGCTCACGGTGCTCGACCCCCGCCTTCAAGACAAACCCGGTGTCCCGGCCTCCACCGGCGGAAAGAAGCGCAAGGCGACCGAGAACCCCATCGCTTCTACCGGCTCGGTGTCCTTGGTTGGCACGTCTAATAATGACGAAGGCTCTGAGTCGGCGCGCAAGAAGCCAAAGACGATAGTCAGCGCGATGAGGCCAAGAGAAAGTAAGAAGGACGGCGCTGCTCCAAGCTCAGAGGAGAAGCCAAAGAAGATAGTCAGTGCAACGAGGCGGAGAGAAAGAAAGAAGGACGGCGCTGCTCCAAGCTCAGAGGGAAGGGCGATGCGCCGCCGCCCTCGGAATCATTCCAGTCGACAGGGAGGGCCAAGTGGCTTACCGCGATAAACAACATCTAGCGCCTACAGTTACTACGGATACAACTTTTTTTTTCCGTGAAAACCTTTGCGTCCTTTCTATTCCCGAAGATGCCGTATTTTTCAGCGAGGTGGGCCGTACAGACCTAGGGATGAATGAAATAATTTGGGAATAATCTGCGGTGTTTTTGAGGCTTTTATTCGGATGCTGAATCGCGTTGGGGACATTCCGGGCAGATGTAGAAAGCAAAAGACGATAAGCGCCCTGAAATCGATCGAACCGACTCAAACGTGGGTGACATGACACAGCATTCAAGCCCAATTCACACCGTGACTTTTTCAATTTTGGGCCACCCAAAGTTTAATCCACAATGAGGGATTTCGAGTGGAAGAAAAAAGTGGGCCGAAATCAGACTTCTCTCTTCTTTTAAAATTGCGTGTGTCAGGGGGCAGCATGGGGGAGTGGTCTAGCATGCAGCTCTGGCTTCTGATTGATTTTTGATATCATCTGAATCCCCTCGAACATCCCCTCCAGACCATATACTTTTTATCAGAAAAGCACCTATTTTGAACAGGTTTGAAGGCATTCTTTCCTCAGAATCCCGTCAGCCACCTTGCGAAGAATTTGTTCGTGTTTGCTTCCCCACTCATCCCTGCGCCCTGTCACGTGAAGCTGAGGATTTGCGAGCGCAGCGAGCAATCATTTAAAGGCCACCAAAGTCAATGCCGATACAATGAGTTTTTTGTCAAGTTTTGAGTGGACTGAAACGGATCCACTCAATTGAGTTTAGCCGAAATGTTCTGTTTCGATCCGCTCGAAACTTGACAAAAAAACTCGTCGTTTCGGCATCGATTTCGGCGGCCTATAAAATGACAAGTCTTGAGGCTAATTTCTGCCCACTTTTTCTTCCACTCAACATCTCTCATTTCGGATTAAACTAAAGTGGCCCAAAATTGACAAAGTCACGGTGTGATTACACCCACTTCAGAGCTCAGCGCTCAGTATGCGCCCATGCAAAGAGGAAACTGTAGTTGGTCACAGTGGCATTTAATTTCTCTTCTCCACCACATTTCCCAATGAGCCCGAGCTTTCTATGTTGGGTGATGCGAGATGGTCGAGAGCAACCCTAACCCCGCAGACACAAACACAAATGACTCTCAACTCTCTGTTCTTCTGGTGCCTCGCTTTCTACCTCGGAAATGCCTAGGGCTCAACAAATATTCATTACACACCGGCAAAAGCGAATGTTCAGCTCGGCTGAACATGTTGCAAAAAACAATGATTTAGGCTTCAAAAAAAACTGGCCTGAAAATGCACTTGAAAAGAACAGATTCAGGGAAGCTTAATAAGGTGCCAAAATAAAGGAATTCAGCAGGACATTCGGCTGGGCTTAATGTGGTCATTTCGGCAGCAAATTTTGAGTGTTTGAAAGTGAGACTGAAAATCGTTTAATGGGCCACACATTCAGACTGCCTGAAAACAACAATTTCGGTGTTGCCAAAACCGTAGCCAAAAGCATTGCTTTTGGCTACACTTTCAGCTATGCCGAAAGAATCACATTCGGCACGGCCGAGATTGGAGCCAAAAGAAGTTGTTTCAGGTCCAGCCAAAATAGCAGCCAAAATGTAAGGGCAACCTCGAGGCCCGAGGATACTCAAGAGTCCTAGTGAGGGAGATCCAAAGTATATGAATAAGTACACAATGATACAGGAAAGTATAGTGCACCTAGCGAGGGAGATCCAAAGAGAAGAAACTCTGAGGATTCCCACGCCAGAGCGGAGTCTAAATAGCTACTGTACAGAGACATGTGACCGGAGCGATCGGCAGAGATCCCGGGCTTGATCACAGGCATGGTGCCATCGGGAGATACCAGAGGGGCGTCGGTGGGGGGTTCCCCTGACATCACCCCCCCCTTGGAATGCGGCGCCTCGACGCATAGACCGGACATGGAGGGTAGGGTCGCGGAAGGGGAGAGAGTCGAAGGTGGCAACAGAGATGGAGCGCGGAGCAGTCGGATGTGTTCGATAGTACTCTGCGACAGCTTCTGGAGCGAAGACGTCGGAGTGTTTGACCCACTGGTTATGCGAAACATCATACCCTTTGAAGGACACCATGTAATACAGTGACTTCCAGCGGATCTTAGCATCCAAAATCTTGTCGATCTCCCATTCTGGAGCGTCCCCGGGCACCTCTGGTAGAACCGGAGCAGGCTCATCGTAGCCCGGACGTCCCGGGAAGGGGTCGTCTTCTGCGAGTTCCAACTTCACCACTGGAAAGACTGGGTGAAGCCGGGAGAGATGGGGGGGCAGCTCCAGCTTGTAAGCACCTCGACTGACAACCTTAACCACCTTGAAGGGGCCAAGGCGCCGGTGCAAGAGACCCTGCGACGGACGGGTGGTCTGGATGTCTGATGCGTCAAGCCAGACACGGTCACCAACCTTGATGTCCGGAGCTGGGGTGCGCCTGCGGTTGTAGTACCGCTTGTACTCCTCCTTAGCCTTCACTAGTGCGGCTCGGGCTTCAGAGACGCCAGAGGCGATCCGGTCGCGGAATTCGTTTGCTGACTCCACCTTCGAGTGTACTCTGGTCGGCTCAAACCTCATCCGGGGGAGCCGCCCAGTGTCGGTCATGAACGGGACCTGCTGCGTCGAAGAGTGGATGTGGTTGTTGTAGGCGAACTCTGCGGCCGGCAAGAGGTAGTCCCAGTCGTCCTGCTTATAATTGGTGAATATACGCAGGAACCGTTCCATCTCTTGGTTAACGTGCTCGGTCTGCCCGTCAGTCTGCGGATGGTACGCAGTGGAGGTTGCCGGAGTGATTCCAATGGGGCGCTAAAGCTCTGTGGTGAACTCCGCGATGAACTGTGGACCACAGTCAGAGATGTACTTCTCTGGCGTACCATGGTGCCTCCAGACGTTCTGGTAATACAACCGGGCAGCCCCGATGGCGCTGATGTGGGTAGTGCACTCGTTGAAGTGAGCGCGCTTACCGAGGACATCGACCACGACCATGATGGCATCGTAGCCATGCGCCTCTGGGAGCTCCACAACAAAGTCCACCGAAACTGTGTGCCAGCGCTCTGGAGGAATCTCTGTTGGGTGCAGCTCTCCAACCGGAAGCTTCCGGAGCGCCTTGGTGCGGCAGCACAGGTCGCAGGTCGCCACATACCGGCCGACATGTCGAGACAACTGGGGCCACCAGTAGTTCCGGGAGACAAGCTCCAATGTCTTGAAGCGACCGGCATGACCGGCAATCCGGGTGTCGTGGTGCTGCTCCAGAATCCGGCGACGAAGGTCGTTGTCTCGAGGGACAACAAGCTTGCCACGGAAATAGAGGAGACCGGAGGAGACGTGCCACTCAGCGCTCCAGGAGGAGCGAGCACCCCGAACCTTGAGAAGTTCCCGGGCCGCGAGAGCGACGGGGTCTTCAAGGTCTGGTTTGCCAGCGAGAGCTTCTCGGATGTCGCGGAGGATTGCAACCTCTGGACCAGAGACAGCAAGGCCTTCAATTGCACGGAGGTGGAAGAGCTGCGGACTCAGGAGGGTGACATCCTGGTTGTCCGGAGCTGACCCATGGTCTGGCCGCCGAGAGAGGGCGTCTGGACGTCCCATAAGCTTTCCGGGCTTGTGATGAAGCGTGAAGTCGAACCGAGACAGGTACAGCGACCACCGTGCCTGTCTTCGGTTGAGGTTTTGCGACTTCCGGAAGTACTCCAAGTTCTTGTGGTCGGTCCAGATCTCAACCGGATGCTGCGAGCCCTCGAGGAAGTGTCGCCACTCCTCGAGCGCTCGGACGATTGCGAGCATCTCCTTGTCGTGGATCTCGTAATTGCGCTGGACCGGTGACAAGCTCTTGGAGAAGAACGCCACAGGGTGCCACTTTCCATCAGAGCCTTCTTGCGAGAGAACAGCTCCTGAGGCAAAGTCGGAGCTATCTGCCTCTAGTCGGTACATCCGGGACTCGTCTGGAAGGATGAGGACGGGGTCAGAGGTGACCGCATCTTTGAGAGCTTGGAAGGCGACGGCCTCAACGGCAGTCCAAGCCCATACCTTGCCCTTCGCCGTGAGGTCAAAGAGTGGCCGGGCAATATCAGAGAAACCACGGATGAACCTGCGATAGAAGTTTGTGAAGCCGATGAACTGCTGCACATCCTTCTTGTTCTCTGGAGTAGGCCATGCGGCGACCCCAGCGACCTTGACTGGGTCCATCTCGACGTGGTTGTGTGAGATGATGACACCGAGGTACTCAATTGATGATTTCTCAAACTCGCACTTCTCCAGGCGCAAGTACAGCTTGTGCTCCCGAAGCCGCCGGAGCACCTCCCGGACGGTCTCGCGATGCCGGGTAAGGTCTGAGTGGGCAATGAGAATATCGTCGAGGTATACCATGACGTCTCCGGACATGATGAGATCCTGGAAGATGTCATTCATCATGGTCTGGAAGGTCGCGGGGGAGTTCGTCAAGGCGAAGTACATCACCAGGGGTTCAAAGAGTCCCCGGTTAGTCTGGAATGCGGCCTTCCACTCATCGCCCTTTCGGATCCGGATGTTGTTGAAACCCCACCGAATGTCGAGTTTTGTGAAGAACCGGGCGCCTTTCAAACGATTGATGAGGTCGTTGATCAGCGGAAGGGGGGTACTGGTTCTTCACGGTCATTGCATTCAACGCCCGGTAGTCCTGAACGAACCGGAGACCTCCGTCCTTCTTCTTGATGAAGAAGACTGGAGATGCCATCGGAGATTTTGATGGCCGTATCCGGTCGGTCGCAAGGCCCTCCTCAATGAACGCGTCGAGCTCGCGCTGCTCGAGGGGTGAGATCGGGTAGACCTTACAGTTGGCAGGTTTCGCATCCGGAACGAGTTCGATGCCAGGTCCGGCGCTCCGGTAATGAGTCAAACGACTCCCGATTGAAGACATCCTCGAACTCGCGCACCCACTCAGGAAGTGGCTCCTTACCGGATGCAGAGTTCTTGGCGTGGGCCTCTGCCAGGCGTTGCGAAACCGTGGCAGTGGCCCGGATGTCTTCTGGAGGAGAGAACGTGGTGTAGAAAATGCGATCCCCATCCTCGATCGGGTTGTCCTCATCGTCGGAATCATCGGAGTCGTCCGGAGACAGCTCTGGTAGCTCATCCTCAAACTCGTCATCGTCATCCTCGCTGGAGTGGAGGTCTGTGTCTACAGCACAGATATGAGGAACCGGACCAGCACGGAGTTGCCTCAGGATCGAAGCGGCAGTTTTGGCATGCTGGCGCTCGACCTTCAACTCGTCGCGGCAGGTCGTGCAGACTGAGGGGCATCGACTCATTTTAACCTCACGGGTTTCCCAGTTGATCTCCGGGTTGTGCTTCCGGAGCCAGGAGAACCCGAGGATGAGCTTCTGCTTGCCGAGACGGGTGACAGCCAGTACCGTGCGCTCACTGTGTGACTTGTACCGGATTATGAGGTCCGCAACCTCTCGGATAGCCCCGGCCTCATTTGGAGAACCATCAACATTGAAGACCGGGATGGGACGAGATAACCGGCGGAGCGGGACCTTGTTTTCTGCAGCGTACTCCGAGTCAATGAAGTCGGAGGTAGCGCCACAGTCCACAAGTCTGGACAGCAAAAGTTTGACGGCATCATGGGTGGACTCTATCTCGAGGGGTAGATGAAGGGAATTTGCACCGGCCTCAGCAGCGATTGTGAAGCTTTTGGGGAGCTTGCGCTCCCACATAGGCTTACGACGCAAGCGGAGGGGGTCATCAAAGATAGGGGTGGCCCGGGCCGGCACAGGGGGAGGTGGAGCAGATGTTGCACAGCATGATGCAAGAGGGATAGGGCAAAAGTAGACTTCCCCCATTACATCATCGCTATTTTTAGCCACCTGGGGGTTTGGATCAGGAGGTGCGTCTATCGCTTCCGTGGGTGTAAGAGATACATTGTCAGACTCGTTACACAGGACAGAGAAGCGATTATAGGACGCGAACGAGGGCGCACTGCTCACTCGCCGCGGACGGCAAAATCCTCCGGCTCTGCTGTGGCTTGGGCGTCGGCCGCAACCTCAGCGGATGCAAGGCGTGCCAGGAGCTCCTCTAGCAGCGGGCCATCGAGCTGCTGGACCACTTCATCGAGGATATCAATCGACCGGATGTCGATCAGAGCAGTGCAGTCACAGGCGAAGTGGTTTGGATCGCCCCAACGGAAGCATCCTCGGCGGGGTGTACCTCGGGCCCGCGCACGGTCAATGTCCATCGGAACTGGGGGTGGCAGCACTGGAGCGGCAGTGCGGGGTTGCGGGGCTGTGGCAGCAACTGGGCCTCATACCGAAGGAACAGGAATGCGGCCAGTGGGGAACACGGAGCGTCCAGCAAGCGGCTGAGCGCGAACGGAGTTTCCAGAACTCCCAGGGGTGCGCTTGCGTGCGCTCACCTGCGACTTGTACTGCCGGTAGGCACGCAAGCACCATGCAGGGTAGTCTGCCAGCGCCGGAACGTCGCCCGACCCAGTAATAGCAACGTTAATTGCTGGGTCAAGGCCGGTGCGATACTTCGTGACCTTGATGATCTGGTCAGAGAAGCCAGCGAGGTTGACGAGGTCCTCAAATTCGTCCGTGTACCGGAAGACGTCGCGGGTGCCCATGTGGTATGCAGTGGATTCGAGTCGAAGGAGAGCGTGGTCCTGCTCATTCTCCTGGATGAACCGGAGCTCGAACTCAGCGACGAATGAGCTCCAGTCAGGGAAGGGGAACGGGGTTTTGCCAGAGTGGCGTTCAGCCCAGGTCTGTGCGGCATCCTTGGCCATGAACGAGAGCGCATACCGAACGACCCGCTCTTCAGAAGCAACTCCATTGACTGCAAACACCCCAGGAATGAGCGCCGCATAAGACCGGACAGCGTGGAGGAACGCCCGGCCTTGGGTCCGGTCGCCGTCAAAGACGAACGGGGGGTTCGGTCGGAGGACCGATTTTGTTCCTGTGGTGGGGGTTGCAAAAAGCGCTGGACCCAGGTCCGGAGCCGGGGCGGCAAGGGACGGGGCAGGCGGGGGTGCAGGGTTTTGGGTAATGTGGTCTCGGAGCTGTACGAGTATGCCCTCCATCGCAGACATCCGCGCTTCGAGATCCGGCGTGTCGGGCATGGCGACGTGGGGAGCAGGGACTAGGGAGGAGGGGGCAAGATTCGGGGTAGGGGTGACTGGGGTACTAGACGAGCTATCCGAGTCCGAGTCTGGCGCACCAAAGCCCGCAATCTTGACCAGTTAATCCCTTAGAGAGTTTCTTCTGCTGTAAGGGCAACCTCGAGGCCCGAGGATACTCAAGAGTCCTAGCGAGGGAGATCCAAAGTATATGAATAAGTACACAATGATACAGGAAAGTATAGCGCACCTAGCGAGGGAGATCCAAAGAGAAGAAACTCTGAGGATTCCCATGCCAGAGCGGAGTCTAAATAGCTACTGTACAGAGACATGTGACCG
Source organism: Mycena maculata (assembly GCA_029448575.1). Classification (NCBI taxonomy): domain Eukaryota; kingdom Fungi; phylum Basidiomycota; class Agaricomycetes; order Agaricales; family Mycenaceae; genus Mycena; species Mycena maculata. The sequence goes on along the minus strand of JARJLG010000087.1, from coordinate 193,367 downwards.
GAGCGATCGGCAGAGATCCCGGGCTTGATCACAGGCATGGTGCCATCAGGAGATACCAGAGGGGCGTTGGTGGGGGGTTCCCCTGACACAAAAGGTGTTATTTTGGCCGGAGCCAAAAGTGCAGCTGAAAGTAGCACTTTCGGGGCAGCCGAAAATAAGCGGCTGCTGGCGGCCGTTCGCAGCCGCCAACTGTGGCAGTGCAGCAGCCGCTCAGTAGCCGTAGCCATCTGACTGGGAAATGGGGATTTTTTTTATTGCATGACTAAAGCTATCGGTCGAAAAAACAAACAAGATATTCTTGGGGAAACATTCATATGTGAAAAACATTTATTCAACCACACTGCGACACCAGGCCGCACAACCACAGCTACAACTTGATCTCAACCGTGCTGAACTACCCCTGCTTTTTATTGGTGGGATAAGTGCCATACAATTATAATCTTTATAATCAGTATATTGCATTGCTGCTCAGCGGCTGCTGCACTGCCACAGTTAGCTGCCGCCAACTGCCGCCAGCGGCTGCTTACTTTCGGCTGCCCCGAAAGTGTCACTTTCAGCCGCACTTTCGGCTCAAGCCGAAACAACAACTTTCGGCTGCTATTTCGGCTGCAGCCGAAACAACTGTTTTCGGCCATGATCTCAGCCGTGCCGAATCTCTTTCTTTCGGCATAGCTCAATGTTTGGCCGAAAGCATTGCTTTCGGCTACAGTTTCGGCCACACCAAATTTGTTGTTTTCACGCAGTCTGAATTTACGGCTCATTATAGTAAATGTTTTTCAGTCTCACTTTCAAGCACTCAAAATTTGCGGCCGAAATGACCACATTCAACCCGGCCGAATGTGCTGCTGAATTCCTTTATTTAGGCAACTTATTAAGCTTCCCTGAATGTGTTCTTTTCAGGTGCATTTTTGACCCAGTTTTTTTTGAGGCCTAAATCATCGTTTTCGGCAACATGTTCAGCCGAGCTGAACATTCACTTTTGTAGGTGTGTTAACCTGCTGATTCGTCCCTTGGAAATGTCTCGCGAGCAAGTGTCCCCGGGCCGGCTCTGATCGACGAATCAATGCTCTTGCTTTTGAAGCACTCCCAAATTTTAGCGGCGATAAAAATCCTCGTCGTACTCTAGTGCATTCCAGGGCTTTCTCGTTTCTTCAACCTCATGCACCTCTCATGAACAACTTGGGCGCGCCAAGGCAGAGACAAACATACTTCGGGTCGGAACGTGACGGGCGACTTTGCGGGCCCGGTAGTAGGTACACGAGTATGGCCCGAACGACGGGCGGAAATACAACACAACTACCACGGAGCGGCGTTCCCTGAGGCCAACATGGCCGACCCCGCGTTGAGCAGGTCCGTTTTGCGTGTAGTGTTGCCCGGTGCATGCGGTTGATTACAGCAAAACGATTCCACAGAGGCTATTGAGGCAGCGCAGGAGGCAGACCACGACCCGGAGCGGAAGCACATACGGTAGAGAAGGGAGGCTGAGAAGACTTGCAGAGACGCAGGAGGTCTGTCTTTTCTTCATTACTCACCGATCTCTGCACAAGGCATCGTGAACGACCCTTAATGCAATCCTGCCACTGTGCCAGGGTCGGAAGACCACTTGAAGGAATCCTGTTCACGGCGCTCTTCTCGACCTTTCAATACCCGCAGCACCCCCACGCCGCCGCTGCCCGCGCAGTCCCATTCCGAACCCACACCAGCCAGCATCAGCGCCCCGCTCCTCCCCCTTTTTTTCTGCTTTGTAAAATGAAGTAGCTTTCGGATGGATTCCTCCTCGCTATCTATGAGTTTGCACGGAGAAGTCTTTTACCGGAACAAAGACGGATTGTTTTTCTGAAAAATTTAAAATTCTGCTATATTTTTATTTGGGTACAATGACAGGAACAAAGCGCAGAATAGCTGGATTATCATGTTCCAGCCCTTTTTCTCGTGCCAGTGGGTAAAACAGATCCACCGAAGTAGGTACCGCCGCGGCGAGACAAAGCACTCAGATTACATAAGTGACGCGATCAGTCACAACGGTGGCTTTGTGACCACCCAAACCATTGTTCTGTCGTGGAGGTCCTTGTGGGCGCCTATAAAGCCAAAGTGCGTAGGTTTCGTCTCTTTCTTAGCCTCGTTCTATCATGAGCCACTCGTCTCCTCCGATTAGTCCCCCCGCATTCGACGCGTCCGTCCCTGTGGACGCGCGACAGAGCCCCCCCCCCCCCGCCAGACCCGACCCGTGGCTCCCCCGTAAACCCTGCTCCGCACAGTCGCAAGCCTGGCGAGTCCAGCAGGCACAGTATTAAAGAAGCTAGCTTGCAAGCTAACGAACACCAACATATGCTCTGGGCTACCACCTTATGGGCGCATTTCCACAAACTAGTCCCTGTACAGAAATTTTTAGAAGACGATCTCCCGAAGCCCAAAACTGAGACCTCTGGAAAAATTCAAGGTCTTGTCACGGCGGCCTCTACGCAGTTGGAAGCCGCCAAAGTCGCCGTAAGCAAAGCTTCGGGCGAGAACACCCTATCTGCACCTTTCGTGAGTCGCTATCCTGAGTTTCTGATCCTCACCAACTCGCATTCACAGCGCGACTACTTGACGGCCATCGTATCCTCCTTTCCTAAGGGCACTAGACCTATTTTCGCCGACACCCATTCCAAAGGCTACTTCCCGCCGGTCCTTCCCGATGACCATTACACTCAGCCTGATATCACCAGCACCCGACCGGGACAGAGCGTCCCAGAGAAATGGAATTGGCCGCTGGCTGGGACTGTCATTGAATTGAAATTCACCGTCGACGTATTCGACGACGAGCGTAACAATATTCTCGAGGCGAATGCGTCCATGGGTGCCCTCATCCAGCTCGCTAAGAGTGCACGTAGCTTGTTGGCATCGTCGGGAAGTTGCTTCGTCTTTATCGTCGCCGTTGTCAAGGACCGCGCGCGCATCCTTCGTTTCGATCATGCTGGTTTCAGAGCTACCAACTCCTTCAAATGGACAACTTCGCAGAATGCGACCGTCTTCCCGACGTTCTTTTGGCGTCTCTTCAATCCGGACCAAGAGGAAGGGGACACCCAATCCCGTATGTTCGGCGAGGACTGTACCATCTCCGTGCCGACGAACACGGAGAAGAAGGAAATGTACAAACGCTGGATGAAAACTCCCTCGTCTCGCGCTACGCCCATGTCACTGGAAGTCGCTACCGCTCATAGCCGGTGGGTCCGAGCCGTGCAAAGGCAGGGCGACAAGGATGTCGGTGTCCGTTGCTTCACCATCGGGCCGCCACTTTGCGAATCCGACGGTTTATTCAGTCGCGCGACTCGAGTCGATCGCGTCCTCATTGAAAGCGACTCGAACAAGGACCCCGGCGTATACGCATTAAAGGATGCCTGGCGACAGATCTTTCGCAGGCCCGAGGTCGATTTTTACGACGTCATTCACAAGTACTGCGAAACGAGCGGAAAGGCGTCGGCCGGCATGGCGCACAACCACGGTACCCTCGAGTTGCTTGGCCAGCCCGGTAACATCCATCACCAGACGAACTCCACCGGAAAGGGCGATGATCTTGCGGAGCGACGTCACTTACGCACCCTTCTCACGCCCGTCGGCGTCCCGCTCAGGACATACGCGAACTCTAAGAGTTTGGTGAAAGGCTTGCAGACAGCCGTCGATCGTAAGCTACTTTCTTTTTCAATGGACCTAGTTGACGCGAGCGTCTAGATCACTTGATCGCGTACGAGGCCGGTGTGATACACCGCGATATCAGTGAGGGGAACATCCTCTTCGATGAGGTTACGCTTGAAGCGTTTTTGGTTGACTGGGACTATGCGGAATTTACACCGGACGGTTTGATGAATTTCAAGAGGTGGTTTCCGAAGCGTGCTGCGGACGCGAAGGAGAAGAACTACACGAACAACGACAAGAGTCTCAAGGAGCGCACCGTACGTCGTCTTGTCTCTCACATGTTTGTATGTCTACTCACGTCCTGGCAGGGCACGTTCTCATTCCTCGCCATCCAAATCCTGGGAAACACAGAGGTCCCACACAATGCTGGCCACGATCTCGAGTCCGTGTACTGGCTGCTCGTTTGGATTATCCTGCGGCACACCACCTTCCCTGGCCGCACCCCCACTGCATGCCACGAGCTTTTTGATCATGACACCACAGCCGCCTTTGCGCTGAAGAGGAATTGGTTGGATCGACAGACCCCCCTCGCCCAAGGTCTTCTACGTGAAGTTGCAGAAGCACTCCGGCTTTTCGTTGTTCTACAGAACCCCGCGGTCGAGGAGACTTTCGACACCCCTTTCGTTTCCCGGCCAGTCTCGCAACCCGTGAAGCCGTGCGAAATTCGCCACGAAGACCTCCTCAACGTGTTCAGGGCCGCTCTGGCGACCGATAGGTGGCCAGCGGACGACAAAGCGGAACACTTCATCCCCCCCGACACGAGAAAATTCGCCATGTTGAACGCTCAAAGCGCTCAAAGCCAATCGCGGAAGACTCAATCCGACCACCTGCGGCTCACGGTGCCCGGCCGCAGCGTTCAAGACGAACGCGGTGTCCCAGCCACCACCGGCCGGAAGCGCAAGGCGACCGAGAACCCCATCGCTTCTACCGGCTCGGCGTCCTTGGTTGGCACGTCTAATGACGAGGGCTCTGAGTCGGCGCGCAAGAAGACCAAGTTGACCAGTAAGATGAGACCGAGGGAAATAAAGAAGGGCGGCGCCACACCAAGCTGAGAGGGAAGGCCTCCGTCTCCGGAACCATTCCAGTTGCCAGGGAGGGGACCAGTGGCTTACCGTGATAAACGACATCTAACGCCTACACTTATACAGCTACGAATACCACTTTTTTTTCCGTGCAAACCTTTGCGTCCTTCCGTATTCCCGAAGACGCCGTATTTTTCAGCGAGATGGGCCGTACAGACTTAGGGATGAGGGCGTGGTATGATTCGCAGTGGTGGGATCCGGTGATGTGGGAGAACTTCCTCAAGAGAGGAACTAGCATCTGTGTCAATTCTTAATGCAATAATTTTCGAACAATCTGCGATGTTTTTGAGGCTGTTATTCGGATGCTCAGTCGCGTTGGGGACATCCCGGGCAGATGGTAGAAGACAAAAGACGATGAGCGCCGGGCGCCGGGATGGCCCAGATGGGGATAGTACATTTGCTTCCGTCGCGACACTGTCGCGATCCATATGCATCTTACTCAAGACCACCACCATCGAGGACGCGTCTTGAATGCGTCCCTGCGGTGCAGTGGAGAATCCAGATTGACCATTTCTGTGCACGAATGATCATGCCACTGGATTCGGCCAAATGTCTTGTCGTGTTCAAACGCTGAAGCAGGCGGACGGAAACAAGAAGAATATCCTGGGGCAACTTATGGATGGTACTCCGAAGACAACAAAAGTTCGAGTGGTGAATCTTCTGGATAGCGTTGACTTGGACGTCTTTTGCTACTGCGATACTTCTCCGGTCAAAATGCGATGCACACGACTCTTCAGTCTCTTCTCCGTCGTCCGCCTCGACATTCTCGTCGTCCTCGTCGCCGTCCCCTCGATCACATGTATCTGGTCTGTGTGCACTTTGTTGACGTGCAGACGCGTTGTTGTGGTCAAACAAGAGCGGAGTATAAAAGCCAGAATCGCGAATTTCATTCCCTATCGACTCTTGCTCTTCCCCGCATCTGTCACTTCTTGCTTGAGCCCTCGCTCGCAACTGCTTTCACGCTTCCCAATCCATAAAGCCTTCAAAGATGGTCCTCTTCGCCTTCTCCATCCCCGCCCTCGCCGTCGCCCTCTTCGTTTCCTTTGCCTCCACCGTCTTCCAGGTTGTTAATCCCTCTCCGTCCGCGAGCGCGACGCCGTTGTTGCCTGCTAGTATCTCTTCACTAGAGACGCTCGTTTTCGACATGCACGCGGAACTCGACGCTCTCGAATCGGAGCCCATCGTCCGCACCCATTTCCTCATCGCGATGCCCGACTCGGGCCCGGCGAACGCAGTGCTGGTCGAGTCGACCTTCGATGGAACTCACACGGACACCGATGAGGAGTGGGTCGTGTGCTTTGCACCTTTCAGGTCGCTCTGTCCGACATCAGACCCTGTTTGGCTCCTCGCTCTGCCCGCCGCCGTCATCCTCCTTTACGCCGTTGCCTTCGCGGCTTCCCTCGACGGCGATCCGCCCTCGCGCATCGTCGTGTCGGCTGCCGAGTCTCTGCAGGGAGAGGTGCGTCCTTCGTCCTTTTTCTTTTTCCTTTCTTATAGTCTTCTAAACAGGAGCTCGCATTTCCCATCTGCAATTTTCTGCAGCTTGACAATGCTAAGGACGCCGATTTCGTCGTGCCCGCCGAGGACATCAATGGCACCCCGGCCATCACCCAACTCGTCCCGCGTGTCGCATTGGCCGTACTTCCTATCGCCCTTGGTGTCGCCGAGGAACCCGCGCTTTCAGTCGTTCCGCCCACCTCGCGCCCGACTGCTCCTCTTGTTGAAGAACCCGCCGCTTCGCGCACCCTCCCCACGGACGCAGTTAGACCGTTCCGGAGAATAGACCGTGTTCGAGTGCGCACGGAAGGGCCACCCATGGTGCGTCGTGTTTTATGTCTTACGCGCCTTCCGCTCACACCTAATCTTCTAGCCGCCTCGCGCGTCGCGCCGCGTCCGTACTCGCACAGCCCCGGCACACATGCGGCACCACCCCACCGAATCCATGGGGTCTGCTGAAACGATCCTCACGGGCGAGGAGGAAGCTCAACGTCAAGTAGACCGTGTTCGGTCGCATACAGAAATGCCGATGACGGTTCGTCGCCTTTCATGTCCTCCACTTCTTTCGCTCACGCCCGGTCTTTGTTTCAGCTACCTCGCGTGGCTCCTCGCACCCGGACACGCACCGCGCCTGGACAGCTCGTACTCGTGCCGGCCCCGCCCACACCCGCCGGTGCCGCCGTCCGTCGCATTTTCCCACTGGACGCGCTGCCGGTCATCGTCGGCGCCCCTGTGCCCCCCGCAATTGTCTCGTCGCATGGTACCCGATCGGACATCCCAGGTTCCGTCATCTACGAGACCCCGGCACCGCTGTTCCATGCAACAACTCGTTCCTCCCGCGACCCACGGGATCGATCGCGACTGGCATCGACGATCGTATATCATGGTCGGTCTGCCCCGCCGGCCCGCCCGCATCCAGTCTATCAGCACCCGATGCTGAACCGCTTCGTGCACGCGCAAGTCCAGCACTACCAGCACCACAGTGATGTGCAACGGCGTGCAGCCCCAGTCGCTAGCAAGACGACCGTCCTCACTGGCGGCGTCATGCTCGGCACCGCGCCCCGCGCGCGGTAGATCACCAGCAATAAGACCCCATCGCCCCGATTCGCCGCTGCCCCGCCTATCCGAATCCTACTCGAGCAAGTCAACGTGCCGCCCTTCGACCACTTGGTGGACTCACTAGCAGCCGGTTCCCACAGCGCGGAGGGGGGTGAGAGGGCCGGGGACGCCCGACGCCCTCATCTCCCTCCGCGCCGCCTGGGATCAGAGAGGCAGACGTGGCGGGTGGGGAGCCTACCATCGCGCGGAGAGAGATGGGAGGGCCGGGGACGCCCGACGCTCTCATCTCCCTCCGCGCCGCCTGTAACCAGAAGTGTAGACGTGCCGCTCTGGTTCTGGGCAGGTAGGATGCCGACTGCTTTCTGAGCCTGCTAAGGAGTCGAATACGCGGCAACACGGCGACAATACTCGACGCGGATGAAGAGGGTGGATGTGGTGGATGGATTCGCGTCTGGAAATCAGATGGGGTTCTTTATGCGTATGTCTTCCTGCTTTCGCGTTGACATGATATTCGATCTGACGAGCTCTTTTCCTTTCCAGTGGACGATCATATGTACATTTTGGCTCACTACTGCGCGATTTCTCCAGCCTGGCGTGGTCTCTTTCTTCCCTTTGTCACTGTACAACACCACCGATTCTGGCTCCATATTTCACTCCGCTGGTATCGATCTAGATCTGGACTGCTTCATCTATATCTTCTTATTTCTCTCCTTTGGGTCTTGTGTATCTTCTTCGACTGGACCTTGCTTCATATAGATTCTTTTTCTTTCATCTCCGTGTAATATTTTCTTGTACTTGTAGAACATCGCTTCGAAGATTTTTCGGGACTTGACCTCTCGTTCGAGTTGATTGAGGGAGCGGGTAAGGCCATGCCCGACACATTCCTCCTTCAACGTCCGAGCTACAACCTTGACCACCTTCTTCACCTCCTCAGGGTTCGCTCGTAAGCGCGAGCCGGATGCTCGGCCTTGCCTCGACCATCTCTTACCCGTGCGTGATCATCACGCCGCGGCGCAGCACCTCCTCGACGACCTGCTGCGGCGCGCGCTCCCTCCGCGTCGATGTCCCAGTCCCACACCGCCGCGTCGCACGGATTGGACGGCTTGGGCGAGTGCCCGTTCGAGGCGGCGGCGGGGTCGAGGCGGCGGCGGTGCGGACGCGCGGGCTCGCACGTGTATGGTGGGGGAAGCGGGCTGCGAGGGGACGGGTCAGAGATTCCATCTTTGGATGTTAACGACATCGACGAGGACGTTACAGAAGGGTTAAATATACCGAACAATTACCCTTCCTCGTCGACGAGGTAGAAGTGAATGATCCGAGCTCAAGGTACGCACACGACATCGGGGCTCTGACCGACACGAATTAGCACAAAAAATAAATTGGTTTTGTCCAGCGGTGTATGCATTAGGTGGTACTCTATTTGGAGGTGACGAAGCCCTTGCCCTTGTATCCTTCCGAGGAAATACCTGGGAGTGTGTTAGTGCGAGGCAAAGGAGGAAAACGACAGCGCGACTCACCAGTGATGGGATTCATTTTTTGTTCGATGGCGCGCTCGTTCATAGCCTCCTGCCACTCCTTCGACATGGTCTTTGGTGGCGGCGGCGCTGGGAGGAGGCGTTAGTCGCAGTCACAGACAGAGACAGCACAGACTACTTACACACGTGCCGAATGGCGTAGAACAGGACGACCGCGAGACCGCAGAGGCCCGCCGTGCTGAGGGCGATCCTGAACCCGTCGCCCTTTTCATGGATCGGTGCACGCGCGCCGTGGGGTCCGAACGCGACGTAGTATGCTGTCGTGAAACGGTGAGTCGTCGTGAAGCAGAACGACTAATCGTGCGCACCAGCTTTCTTCTCGTCGCCGCTCAAGAGTTTCCAGTCGCGCTTCTGGAGTTCCTCCAGCTGCTCTGCGACAGAGGTCTTCTCGTCTGGCGAGAGGATAGCCCACTGGGCCTCGATGTTGCCGAGCGGAATGGCGGCGATGGGGCGCTTGGGCTCGGCCGCTGGGGCGTGTGATTCATGGGCATGGCCAGCGGTGGCAGTGGCCAGACGGCGGCGGCGGCTGGCGCTGAGAACGGGGCGCAGGAGGAGGCGGGATGAGGACTGCATCGCCGGGAGGAAATGAGGATAAGGAAGAGAACGGGCAGAGTCTGATCGTCCCGACTCCCGGCTGGCCCCGGCCCAATGAAAGTCTAGATTTTGGTCTGGCCCATCTCCACAGTTCCGCGCTCTCTATTCAGTTCCAGCCGATATCGCTGTCCTCGAGGTACCCCGACCAATATTTTCGCTCATTTACCTAGCAGCCGCCTGCACATGTTTTTTTCTCCTAGTGAAGTACTTTGAAACGCTCAGAAATTCTACTACCCAGAGCTATTTGCACTGGTCCTTCTGGATGCTCTTCGGACCTGACTACCATTGTCGTCTGACTCGGTCAAAACGGATACTCATCCAGCAGCGGACTAGATAATCTCGTCATGCCCCGTCCCGGGCGACGGCGCGTGAGCCTCAGCGACAAGATGAGTATCATCTAAGGACCAGTCCTTTGTTGCAAGTGCGTCGGGATTCATTTCTGTTTCGTTGAACGTGGATTGACGATCGATCAGCAGAAGGCGAAGACGCCGGTCTAGTGCAGGGGCGCGAGCGGAGGCGTAAGGCGCGCGCATATACAGCCTGAGTGTTAGCTGAGTTGAACAATCCTGGACTCGATTTACGCTCCCGCGGATTCGTGCTGGCCCGACGAAAGCCGCAAGTTCTGTGGGATTTCAATCCCGTATCTTTGGCGAGACTGCGATGAGCTATACCCTGAGATGGACCACGGCCCTTCGAACGAGGAGTACCGGGATTTCCTACCAAAGATTCAAGACTATACGTGTTACATGAAGGAAAGACCATCTAGTGCGTCATCAAGCTTGCGAACATCCGTTTGACTCCCGAGACCCCGAATACAAGCAAGACCGCTGGCACGTAGAAGAGGCATGGCTTCTTGTTTTCGACATCCTATTGATCACCAGCAGTCGATGAACGAGCGTATGGTATTTCCTAGGCCGCCCTTGGTTTTCTGCGTGACGATTAGTCCGTCCGTATACCGCAACCAGAATGACAAATTATGCATGGAGATTCTGTAGTATGGGATGAAGAGCTACGTCTGACCTCCATCCCTCTGGATCCCGGCGGTTCTCTGGTTATTATTGTTATTATTATTTTCATTAGACACTCATTGTTGTCAGGACCTTGGTTCAATAATTAGGACCCGACATGTTCTACCCCGCTCTGATTTTTCCACCAGGCGGCGACGAGAAAAACGGCCGCGCATTCGCATGGCCCGACTTCTACCAGCACCGTGCCTACCGCCTCGACCCTTCCAAACCGGCACCGCAAAATCATTGCCATCTTCCCCGTCGACCAATACATCGACCCAATTCCATCTCCGATAGCCGTCCCGCGGCAGCAACAGACTGGTCGCCGGCGCACTGGAAGACGCCGGCATCGGTTCTCTCGCGGCTCCCGTCGTAAATTTTAAAGCAATGATCTTCGTGCTAATTACTTGGGAGTCGTTCGGACATCTCACCCCGGATGCAAAAATGGTCACCGCAGCACTGCCATGGGTTACGTCCGTGTGGCCGTGCGGTGTGTACACTGTTTTACAACAGGTGGCCTCCTTCTGGCTAATTCGCCATACGAAATGACTCGCCCTCTCCTCCCTGGCTCTTTTTGCGACCAACCTTTTTACATCGGAACCGGACTTTTGCCCTCCCGCAGCCACAGTCGTCGGGTTGTCGTTCGGGGCTTTCCAAGGCACTGTTGTGGGCAATATGACACAGTTCTTGGGGATGCCATTTGCCCAGCTGCCGTGAGAATAGTAGGTTTACACACCAACTTAATCGACTGACTCGAGTTTACAGCGTTGGTAATTTACGTTTTCGCGAACCAATGGCTCTCGACCACTTTGTTGGTCTCCGAATGGTGGATAAGTTCGGTGCAGCCTGTCCTCAACAAACCTTGTCCCCCATTCCTGAATTGAACCTCACTGGCAACTATGGGCCGATTTCGGAAGATTGTAAATGTTGCCAGGAGAACCGATTTTTTTATTCATACCTACCGAGGTCTCACTACCAACGTCCTGAAACCTGTCCAACATAATGGAAACCTCCCTGTTACCGCTGTAAGTTGCTATTTTTCCATGTGTTTTTCACTGTGTTTACCCGCAACTGCAGTGGTTTCACGGAGGTCAGCAGGCCCTTTATTCGTGAATCTACCCCATTAATCCAAAATCAATGTAGGTTGTTTTGAGATTGGGGGCACGTCGGATACCATCATGAACTCAGTCCTGGAGTGCTCCATTTTACTCGGAAAACCTCTCATAATCGTGGTACCCAACTACCGTGGCAATGGTGCGATTTTTCTTTGATTTATAGGTTCTTAGGGGCTTCAGCTTTCGGTTTTTTGGCAGGACGGCAGGTGAAAGCTGCCGGCAGCAGCAACCTTGGTTTACGAGACCGTGTCTACTCTGAACTACAATCAAGGGATATCGACTGATCGTATTTCGTCTCACAGACCAATTTGCCCTTGAATGGGTTCGAGAGCATATCAGCGCATTCGGAGGGAATCCGAACCAAGTTGTCATGTTCGTATCATCCACTATTGTTCGTCAAAGCCTGAAACAATGCCATCTTGATCAGTTCTGGTCTTAGTGCCGGTGCTATCTCCGTAGGGATGCATCTTGTTAGCTCGTATGTGCAACATTTCGGTCTATTCCATAGGGCATTCATGGTGCGATCTTCTTCTAGCATCGAGCTCTGCTTTGAGGAACTTATTCTGGCATCTTGCAGGAATCAGGTCTTACCTCGTCGATCCCGCACACTAATCAGGGCCAGCCCCAATATGATCAATTGGTAGCTGCTACGAATTGCACGGATGAGCCTAGATTGTTTACGACATGCACCCTTCGAAGCTTTAATGTCGGCTATTGATCAGACTCCCAACGTGTTTTCGTATTCCAGCATCGAGAATGTCTGGAAGCTGCGAATAGATGGCGATATTCTGAACCAGGACCCTTTCATCGCACTATCCCATGGTCAAATTCCCTCGCTCGTCGTCCAAAGTCTGATTTCTGCAGGTTCCTCTCATAGCGGGGGTTTGTGACGACGAAGGACGAAAGAACGTAAGGCGCAGAATCACTTTAGCAGCTCGTTGGAACTTAATTTGTCTCCCAAGCTTATTCTCCCTGTCAAACATGAACATAACGTGCGGTGTCATCGACAAATACTACATTATTACTGATTTAAATTTCAAGCACGGACCAGCAACTTTTAAATTATATGCATACCAAGTAAAGTATATAGTCGTTGCGATGTGCGGGTCTTTTCAAGTTGAAGAATCAGCTATCTTCCCGGAGCTTCACAGGGCGAAATATCAGAACTCGGTACAATGTATCCGAGTGATCCATCAGCTGTCGGTCTTCTGGGCATCCTTTCCTATCAATCCTGAAACCTTTGTTAACCAGGGATCGCCCTGCGATACTGGACTTGTCACGTAATACTTTCTCCTCACTTCTTGCCACCTTATTGAACAATTTGACAGCCCCGAATTCAAACGTCTGGCAGCCGCACAAGGCGACCTTCCAGTCCCCGTCGCAATCTCCTTAACAAGACCTCTCACACACAAGATGTGTGGGGATACCGTATGGGACTGCTATAATGTCTTGATAACCCGTGCTTAATATCTGTCTGCCACTAGTCTACAAGCGGCGCAAATCGGTTTCTATCCTAGGGGTTTCGCACGGTTGCGATGTCAAAAAGTGGCTTGCCAGGAATGTCACTGATTTGATTCGACACAAATACCACGCAAAACTGCAAACACGCGACACTGCATGGAAGGCAGAGCGAATGTGCGGTCCAATTGACCATGAGCATTGGGAATCCAGGGCTCGGGAAACGAAGCTGTTCGTCCAACGATATGAAGGAAAGGAGGAAGATGAAACCCTCAAGAAAGTGAAAAAAGGGATCTGCACAAGAAAAAGAGAAAGAAATATGTCGTGGGATACTTGCCACATTGCCTGGGCTCGAATCGAGCAAGCGACATCCACGCAATAAGTATGAAATAACGACCAGGGTTTGAGGAAAAATCGTAGTGTGCGGACAATCCGCTACCAGGTCCCAGTTCGGTCCGATCACAATGTTTTGCGGGAGCTCAACGCATAGGGAGACGGAAAAATATTATCGCCAAACAGGTGATGGCCCAGCCTCGATTCGAACGAGCGATACCCGTGGATATCTCTGGCGACTTTCTTAACGCAGAGCGGGTGCGGACCATCCACTGCCACACACAGTAGCCCGCCCCTCGTCATGTGTGTAGCAGTTTAAGAATTCATGGGAAAGGCTATCTGCGAACCTGGTCAGATTAGATGTTGAATGTTTCCATTTAAAAAATAAAATTCCTCCGTCGCGGTACCACAGTGGCCGGGACTCGATTCAAACAAACCACTTCCCCACAGTACGCAGTATGCGTGATGGGTGCGGACCATCCGTTACCAGGCCTTGTTCATGTAGCTGCAGGCCCGGTCAGGTTGTAATCATCCTTGGAAGCTAAGCGCACAGTGGGATAAAAAGATTGGTTTTCTGGTCCCATTTCATGGGCTGGCTCTATTCGAACGAGCAACGCCCCCGTTTCATATTCGCAACGATACGCCGACATAAAGCGGGTCGTGGACCATCCGCCGCGGGGCCTCGTTTGGGTGTTTGGGAACTGAATCACGTTGAGATGGTTGGCGCTTTATGCTCTGGGCCCGGATGAAACCGAACAGGCAAATCCCGCGTGTATTCTATGTCTGAAATTTTGCATTCGAGGATGGATGTTTGCGGACTCGGTCAGATACATCTCCATGGGAGGGAATTGAACACAGCGGGAATCAAAAAGATTGGTTATAGCGTCTAACTCACATAGCCTGGGCTCGATTGGAACGAGCACTTTCCGCATAAAACCCGCACTACCCGACTGATAATGTGCAGACTATCTGTCACCAGCGCTTGCTCTTGTACTTATCATTTTCGTCAGGTTGGAATCGGTTTGAGAACTAGGTGAATGCACGAAAAAAAACCAAAGACTGTAATGGCGTCCACGGTACATGGTCTGAGCTCTAATCGAACAAATCCACATGGGCACCCTACAATGTACGCGTCTGACGGCAGGGTTAAGTAAAAAATGCGAGGATTACCTTGGACCGGGCTCGAGTCGAACGTCAAATTTTCACGGTACTTCGCTAAGCTCGACACCCAGCTTTCGTGAATGCGGTCCACCCATGATTCAAGAAATACACAATGTATATGATCTTCCCCTGGCAACAGCCGACAGTCCATATCGTGAGGTTGGCCTCTTTATCCTTCAGTTTTTTTATCTAATTCCCAGCCCTCTTAACAAAATCTGCCATCAGCTTAGCCCACGCCGGACGCGCAGTGAGCTCATTCCACCAACTGACGTGAGGACGTGTCAATAAACCATGTCCTCTGTTAACAGAAAGAAGCACCCACCGAGTGAAATTGGGGCGGCCCTTGGTCATCATGATATCTATCCCGTTCTCCGCAAGCCGGGGCGCATGGGCGAAGTGGAACAGATCCGCGAGCGAATATTCCTGTCCAACCGGCGGCGAATCAGCGCGCATTTCCGTGCAAGCGGTATGTATGTATGTCTGTGCGCAAGGTGAACTACTCACATCGCCTCCCAGGAACTTGTGTTTCCCGAGGATGACGTCGTAGACGTCGAGTACCGCGGAAAGCTCCGCGAGGGCCTCATCGAAAACGGTCTGGTCGAAGGGGAGGCCGCGAAGCCTGAGATGGGGTGTTACTGGTGCGTACTTCCAAACTAACGGGAGACTCACTTTTTCCCACCTTCGCGGAACAACTTGAGGATCGCAGGCTCAAAGTTGGCCGACTCGACCGCTGCTCCCTGCTCGACCATGGCGCGCTCCTTCAGGCCTTTGGGGAAAAGGCTCGGGCCCTGATCCGCATATTTCTCGGCGAGGTAACGACAGATGGCGCGGCTTTCGTAGACAATGAAGCCGTCGTCGTCCTGCAATCGTCACGTACCTTAATGAGCATTTAGATAAGAAACAGGGAGGGGCCCACTAACGATGACAGGCACTTGACCGAAGGGATGCATTGCGAGAAATTCCGGCTTTTTCTGTTCCTTAGCCTTCAAATCGACGGCGACGAGTTCGAAGGGAATTTGCTTCTCCGCGAGTAGAAGGTAGACAAGACCGCTGCCGCGGCTAGGGTAGGGCACTGCATAAAGTTTGAGAACCATGTTGTATTCAGGTACTGTACTATTTCGACCAAGTCTTCACACCATGTTACGCGTCACCGCAAGTCTTCATTTGGGAGGTCTTCATTTCTGACAAATCCAATCAATAATTACCATAAATGGAAGTCCGGCATGTGCCGGACCGAATTTTTGACGGTTTTTAGGCCTATTTGGGCCCGAAAAGTCTTTGTTACGCGTTACTACAACCAAAACTCTTCAGTTCAGCGGCCTGTGTTACGCGTTACGTGAAGACTTGGTCGAAATAGTACAGTACTTAAGTGTCAAGTTGAGCTTGTCAAAAAGACAAGTGAAAACTGATGTAATCTTGCTGACTCTGCCCTCGTGTTCGGATCTTTTATTTCAAACTCCGAGGCAGCTAGTATCACGCTGTACTCGTAAGTCCTAGCCTAATCATGCATGACCGTTTGTAAGTAGATCGCGTGAAAAGTCGGAAGACGACTGGAGGGTTCTCGAGAGCCTGAGGATGATGGGGATGATGAGGCCTCCCAGTGAAAAGACCGTCTTGGCCGGTATCGCGCAGCCTTGGGAAATCAAAATCAAGACCCCGCGATACACCACGATACCAGACCTAGCAAAAATGGGAATTTGCATCGCGCTGTATCGCGGGGTATCAAAATGCTTCCATTGCTGTTTAAAATACACGGTACTGTACCCCAGCTCCGTCCCACCCTCCTGCCCCACTTGGTGCTCACGCTCACGGCTCCCCTCCCCGCTTCACATCCTCCCTTCCAGTCTGATCCCCTGACCCACGATAATAGCGACAAGCTTGCAGCGATCCTCTGGATATTCATTTCGACCAGTTTTAGTCACAAAATCAGCCCATGTCGATGGATAGGAATGAGGATGTACCTCTACAATCAGCTCACGCCAGCCGTCGGCTACGTGCAGTGTTGCGCCCGTGACGCCGGCACATCCGCATGTCTCGCCTTCAGTAGGAGCAATGGGGAGCAGGGCCTGATGAAAGTCAGTTATGAATGAGTGAATAGATGAGAGGAAACACACCTTCCGGCTCCACTCGAACGGCGCCTTGTGCACAATGGGAAGGTGGGGTGCACATGCGCGCTCGCCCTGCACTGTGTGTACGACTGCAGCCTGTGTACGTCGAGCTCAAGCGCTTCCCTGCAGGCCGGAAACGGTCTTTCGGGATCCACCTGCCATGTTAGCGTCTCTCACAACAGAACCGGAACGACGCTCACTGAATCCTGTGCAATCCTCTCCACACGCCTGTCTTGGTGTCCATTGAAAGGGTTGCTCAAGTTCAATGGTCTAAATATGCAACTGCCAAAATCCCCCCTATCGAAAGACTGAGTTACACCTAACTCACAAAGTGAGATTAAGCATGACTAGACCGACAATAGACAGACTCCAACACCAACACACTCCCTTGATGCACTGACGAGATTCGGGTCTTTTTGGACACAAGTATAGGTCCAAGGAAACCACGAGTAAACATATTTGTCACGAAAGTATTCAATTCCCATTCCCCCAAGGGTGGCTAAGTCTCAACTAGTTTCTTGAAGTGGTGTTCAAGACACAACCTGAATTTATTGGTTGGTTCCCAATGTGGATTTAAGTTTCCCAACTATGCAGATATAACGGCTCTAGACCGGTTTGTTTTGGTGGACTATTAATCCGGTGGGCTGTTTAGACCCAGTTGTTTGGCTCACGCCTTATTCCACTGACTTGGCTCGTGCCTCAAACTTGCTTGGCTCGCACCCCATAACTATGGCTCACGCCTCAAAACACACACAATGGCTCACGCCTCGAACTTTGTATGGCTCACGCCCCGTAACTATCACTTATAAATCCCACTGATGCTATTCCGAAACCGAACTTAAATTCTGAGACTAATTGACAGCCAAAGATTCAAGCAGCTCCGTACGCAAGGGCTGTATTGCTCCTCACTTTCTGGGGTCTGGTTCAGTGCCGTCCTCCCTAGTTCTGCCCTCCTTATATACTGTACAAAAACTATTACATGTGCGTGATTACTAGGCTTCAGGTATTCTACTTAATTAATTAGCCTGAAATCGGTATCTGCGGAGCACGTTCTGGCGTTCCTATTCGCTACTTGAGCCCTCCTATATGTTCGTCTAATGACTCCCGTCAATCAGGGGATTATATGTGTAATTAGTCCCCTGAATAGGGTAATTGACCCATATCTTCCTCTGTGGTAGATGCCTCAACTTCTAGTATCATTGACTGGATTGTATGGTTTAATACCTTTCCAATGATACCCCAGATGCCCTTAATCGGTATCCAGAAACATGCAGTACAAGCTTAATCCGGTCTGCGGCTTATCGGGTGATCACGCTGTCGCGGATCCGGTGTATAGGAGTAATAATTGTAGGTCCAGGCCTAGATCAGGTGACTCATTGCGTCGCGTCGGGTAAGCCAAAGTCGTGTAAACAACTAGGTGTTTCCCTCCCGAATAAGGTTCCCAGCGTGCCAATAAATGCCAGAGGTGGATAATATGATTCTCCCTATGATAGTGAGCATTGCTTTGCCTTCCAATGCAATATGGCTCTGGGTTGCACGTTTGGAGCTCACGCCAACCTCTGGATGAGCGCTGAATGTCATGCATTCGTAAAATTTGAGGTTTCGCAAATTTCGCAGCTTATCACCGTGCCGGCCATGGTACCGCACTTGCTCGACCTGCCCACGTGCAATCATTCCCTCCACGTCCTGCTTGCGTTCGCTCCCCTTGGCGTTGTTGTTCTCTGGGGGTTAAAACAGAGTAGCTGGGTAGGTCTGATGATCCACCTTGGTCAGATATTCTCGACCTGTGTGACTCGCAATTAGACAATGCATGCATCAAATAAAGGATGTTACCTGTGTATAGGCGTCGGGGGAGCTGCTCATAGATAACTATTGAATGTTCGAGAGAAGAAGCGAAGAATAACATCTACAAATGATCAGGATCAAAGACACTGGAGGAGCAAGGGACGATCCGAAGGAGGGCCGAGAAATGATTGACTAATGTACAGTAAGTGATTAGAATTCGCGTCAAAGAGGAAGTGGTGCTCTCAGCAGGAGGAGGTACACACCTGATCATCTTCCCATTGTGTTGATTCACCCGCCACGTTTGCAGCCAAATTGGCCATGCCGGTTGAAATAAACGATCAGTATTAGTATGTATGGATCATTGTCGGTGCACGCCGCCCAACCTTTCGCAAGCCGTCTACCATTCGGATGAAGCTTTGGTGTCATCGTCCCACGTACACGCCGTGTCTGTGATGGTCTCACGAGCTCGTTGTAGACCTAGATTTTGTCCCTTTTGCTTGATAGCCGCTAAGGGCAGTTCCTGTGCCCCGATAGTTTGGTTCTTCTTGGTGGGCTCCAGACTCTTGCAACTTATCCCATCGGGCGCTTGAGCTTGAAATCTTGAGAGCTTGAGATCTTGACAGCTTGGGAGCGAAAACATCTTGTGTCTTGAACCGTCTTGAACGGCATGGCATCCTCAAAATTTAAATAATGTTGCGCGTGGCCTTGGATTTGAATTTTGAGAAGGCGTGGAGTAACAGAGCCCCCCGTGTGACAAGGTGGAGGAGGAGCCACCAACAACAGTTGCTTAACATGGTGCTTGACACGGGAGTAGACCCCAGAGCTATATGGGATCCATCGGACACCAGTGTAAGGAAGAAAATAGGTTGATAGTGGAAAGCAAGAGGCTTCCGAGTCGCCATGACGTGTCATTGACACATGTGATTCGTGGACTTGCAATATTAATAAAATCTCAACAATCGTGTGATGTCATCAAAGTGTGTCTCCAGGCAGCTCTAGACAAGTTCGGACAAGAATTAAGACCAGCCAATATTTCCCATACCACACGATACCGTGCAATACCACCCAAGACGGTGTTTTCACTGGGGGATGGTTCGTCCCCGGGGGTATTCCCACGCCCCACTAGCACTGCCGTTCACGGGATTTACACTGCGGCAGATTCTGTTCAGCATATCTCTTACAATGAAATCTCAGTGACATCCCTCCAGTACTCTTGAAAGGCCATGTCCAGTGATTTGCCGGGATTAAAAATTTGGATATAGGGTGGGGGGGGGGGGGGTCTGACCAGAGCCCCTTGATCCGCTACCACCACCATTGTTTCTTGTTTTCGCGGTTTCTGATGGTTTTGGCTTGTTTCTTCGGGATGTGGGACTCATTCTACGCACAGGACTCTTGTGGGTCTCCCTCAGAATGGTCTCTGTGCTTGCTGCTCGTGCAGGAGTGCTCCTCTCCGATTTCTCTTTGTCTCGGGTGGCTCACTCTTCCGGTGGCGTGATTACGTCACATCACCGGTTCCGGGGGTTTCTGGCAACCAGCCTCCGTGATCTCGGGACTTCGCTTCCGAAATGACTGAAAACTATCTGGTGCTTCATCCTCGTCCTCTGGGGTCTGGCCACGCACAAGGTTCTCTTGAACTTATCTTGCTCGGCGATGATGCACTTGAAATCAGGAGGGACCTGTTCCCATACTGGTTTGTACATTCCTGTTCACCCCGATCCACACAAAGGGCCTTGTGTCCTCGTCTCGGGTTGGAACATTCTCGCTTTGCTCAGGTCTAGTTTTCTGGACCTTGACTTAGCACGTCCCTGCAGTGACGCTAAAAATGCTGGGCGATCCCGAGGTTGCTAGAAATACTCGGAACTGGCCTGAGTCATGCGATGAACTGATTTGACACCTCAAACAGTCCCCGGGGTTGGATAATTTCGTATCTCCGTCTTGTGGGGGGCTGGCCCACAAGGGTTCTTCTTGGTTAATTCATTACCATGGAGAATAGAGGATTGTAACAAGGGGGAATGGTTTTGGAAACCGGCCGACGGAGCGATCCGACAGGCAACCCTTGGCTGGGTGCTCTACGCTCAATGGGTATGAAAAGCTTGAAAAAGAGTGGATCTGATGCCCTTGAGAATCGAGCCCTAGTGGTCAGTCTGGGGGTTGGTGAACACCAGGTGAGACAGGTACTGGTAGACTCTGCGGATCCAGGCCTATGGAATCAGCGAAGCGGGTGTACTGGAACGGGAAGGGGTAGCTCCTGGGCCGTAGCATGCTGGGATAGCTCCCCAACATGGCTTGAGAGGACAAATATTGCCTGTCGGTGGGCTGCATATCAAACTATGTGGTCTGCTTATGTTGTTCGAGTATGGGCCAAGAGCATCATATAACAATATGATTGAGGAGATAAACTAGAGCCCTTGCAAGAGAAGCTCGAAGGCGGGTCTATCCGCAATAAGGATGTATCTAGACAGATCCGGAATTTCCTCTGGAAGACCCTTCACAGAGCGCATTGAATCGGTAAATTCTGGCTGAACATCCCCGAGATGGGCGAGAGGGTAAATTGCCAGCACTGCGGGGAAATTGAGACCATGGAGCATATCCTTCTCCAGTGTACGAGACACTGCAGGCAAGTCCCACGGCCGTGCATTCATGGTGTTTGAACGGCGTGGGACCGACCTTTGCCATGGCGTTGGCACGGCGTTGCACTGGCATTGCACAAACCATCATTCCCTTTGTTCCAAAAATAAAAATATGTTCAAAAAACTGTTTCCGCTCAAATCCCAGATAATATCTGTATTGCATACATGTATGGTATTCTGTCCTAGGATACATCTTCCCCCAGAATAAATAATGCTTATCTCAGTAGAATATTTGAGTGCAGGCTTTGCGGTACTGCGGGCCGACCGAACACCGCCACCACGTCAATGTCCGTGTCCGTCTTTTGCGGCATCAGCAAATTGACATACATCTTGATTGCCGCGTTTTGGGTTTTCACACGTTGGCGGTGTTGTTGATGAATGTTGTTGATGATGGTGAGCTCAACACAGAGGTTGTAATTTGGCAAGGGTGAGATGGGTTGCAGGACTCCCATTTTTGATTATGCCAAACAGCGGAGCTTCGGCAAACATTGTACGGATCACCGGTGTTGTGCAGTGTTGTGCGTTGTAAGCCCAAAATATGGAGTTGTGACGTTTCAGCGTTGTTGAGCCACGTTTTGCTGTTTGGCAGGGGATTGCCGCGTTGTCACGCGTTGTACAACGCCTGGCAACACGAGAAATGTCAATAGTCTGATAGAGCTCTTTGGCTCCCATTTTTCTCAGCTGACAGTCATTAATTATCCCAGCAGTATTGAGTTTTTGCATGGCCATCCTCATAGTCCATGAGAATTGCTTGCCACATTACAACTCAGAGGCTTTGATGTTCAAGCACAGTCATCTAGCAGCAACACAGGTGAATGGATGGGTCAAAGAGCGTGTGTGTTATCCATTCCAGGAGGATGTTGTTGCAGTGGTGGGAGGAGAGAAAGTATCAACATGGCTGTGCACAGATCAATATGGGCCCTGCCTTGAGTCATACCCACCTTCGTCACTTCGTTACTTTGCGTAGCGTTGTGAAACTTCGTAACTTTGATGGGAATTTGTGAAACTTCGTAGCATTGGCTCGTTTCTGAGAAACTTCAACTCAGCGTCTCCAAAGACTCGGAATTCCGGCCATCACTATTCCTTCATGCAAGCCGGGGTGGGTTTTTTTATATAGATCCCTCTCCCTAACACTAACCGCTAACCCTAACCGCTAACCGCTAACCACTAACCCCAACCTCCAAACCTGAACCGCTAACCTCCTAACCGCTAACCCGCTAACCCGAACCTAACCAGCCCTTTCGGCAACCTGTGGATTCCCATTACTCCGTGATGTGCCGGAGAATCGCCACTCGACAAGCCCGGAATACAAAGTGATGAGCTTTCACAGAATAGCGTCTAAGTCACGAACTCTCACAGATTGCCATCAAAGTGACGAAGATCCACAATGCTACGCGAAGTAATGAAGTGACGAAGATGACGTGGACTCCCCTGCCTTTTCCTTCCCACCGCCATCTTGTCTCTTGTGTGTTCACTGAATCCCTAGCCTAGGCCTTGCGGTCCAACACCCAAGCAACTTCGGATACTCTGGCACTTGGTGTTGCAACTTATTGTGGCCGTGGCTTCGCACCTGTTGTGCGCTCGACTGACAAATCAATGATTCTGTTGCATACACTTATTGTTGGCTATCTGGGCTCTCAACACGACATCTAGGGTATAATGGTCAAGTACTGGCCTGGTTTCATGATGGCGCACTAGCCCAATCTCTCACTGAATTGATGTGATAAATGTTATGGCACGGTTCTGATAACAATTGCAATCACCTCTCATTCAGCAGCCATGTCTTGTTGCAGTCCCCTTAAATCACAGTCTCTGTGATGGACAACAGACTGAACATCACATCAAATCCCTCTCTGGTTCAAAATCCTGCTTTTCCAACTGAAGCCATGCATGACCGATCTCGAGACATGGACAACATGTTATCATGCCACTTTTCGTCCATTCTCCGGTGACCGGGGATTGATGATGTCACCTCAAGGGCATCACAAAAAAATATTGCTGGTGAAATTTCCTGTTGTCTTTCATCCACAGCATCCAATGTCATGCTCATCACCCCTATCGTTAGGTACTTCCCCTCATGGTTCAGACTTTTGAAGTCAGGCTGTTTGCATCAAGGTGTGTGGCCCTGCTCCATGTGGCAACCAAGGTACTGAGCAGGCTGTCTGCCAACATTCCTCCCCAGTCTCAGTTGAGCAGCCTGTTCCCTCTGTATTCTGCTGAGCTCTACTCTCGCATGTGCCATGCTGGTCATTTGTTTGGGACTTTCGTCACCTTTGTCCATCTTGGTGTGTCCTGTCGTCAGATGGGTCTGCCTTTCTGTTTATGTCGCACAACCTTCCAAGATCCTTATAATTAGCACTTCCGGTTCCTTATCTGAGGTGACCTGCTCTCTGGTGTCCAACTCATCCAATCCCGAATGTTGTATTGAGATCTTCATTCTTGTGGCTGCCCAGATTCTCTTGGCCTCCCAGTATCTACTCTGGCATCTCGTCTCATCGCTCTCTGGTCTCTCAGACTCTCTCTACAACCAGGTTTTCTGGTGAATTCACAATGTCATTGGCCGAGAATCAAGCCATTGATGAGATCTTCGATGCCTGCCTCTCTGACCAAAAGGGCTAGGGACTCAGAGGGAAGTTGAATGAGCTTTCAGTAAGGATTGGCACCGTACCATATATGGTTACGACCATAAAGAATACACACCAGGGGCAAAAGCCAACACACCTGGAATCTACATGTGTTTCACGCATGTGCTCCACAGGTAGTTACAGGCCAAACAAAGCCCCCATCACAGTTCCCATCGAGGTCCATCCTTAGCGTACTTGTATGCGGAGGCGGTGTCCCAGAATGTAAACAATGATTCTTTGTCAGACCAAAGACAGACAAAGGATAGACAAAGGAGAGGGCAGGATTCCCTGCACCTTGGAAACCTCCCCTGCCCTTTGTCTACTCTTTGTCTAGCAAAGAACCATTGTGGCCCTGTCACATGTCTTTTGTTTACTTGATCCTCACCTGTGGAGCACATGCGTGAAACACATGTGGATTCCGCATGCGTTGGGGTGTTGAACGGTGTCCAGCAAGGGTGAGTATGTGTACACATGGTAGAATATATTTCTACTTACCTCTGTATGCCTCTCTGGAGCCGTCAGTTCCATCCAGATTCCAGGATGACTCCTCATCATGTTTGAAATAACCTGTAAATCAACCGTAATTGTGCAATGCACACCAAGCACCTTATGGTACTGTTATGGTGACCTACATGACTGTAACTATACACGGTAATTACGGTTATGGTGCCGATCCTGATTCCCTAGCTTCAAGTTGTAAACACTGCACCAACGATCCAGTAATATTAGGGAGTGTAAGTGTTCAGAAATTTGAACAGTGGGCAATGAACAAGCGGAAAGTCAGAGAAAAATAGGAACCAAGGAGCTTGCAAAAGACCGCCCTCGTGTGGTGTCCTGAATTTTGATCGGAAATTTTGTATTCAAATATAATTGCTGTGAGCGCTGATAGTGAAGAGTCTCTCATCTATTCTGTAGCTCAGTGGTTATGCTGTGAATTCTTTTTTCTTGGCCGTCAATACATCAGTCTTGTGTCAGTGGTTCGAATCCACACAGGGGTTCCTTTTTGGTTGTGGGATGTGGGAAGAGTCTCATAGCATTATTCTAAGGATACACGAATGGAAAAGCCAATAGATCTCGACCATTAATGTCCTCAGGGTGCACCAAGATCTATGTAATGCATCATTATTTGGTTTGTTTTGAAAAATTATTTAAATTTCGGTGGGAATCAAGGCTGGGAGTCTGAAAAATGGAGGAAGCTCACATATTGAGGACTGCAGAGGCTTTAACTTCTGGCTGGAATATCTGGGAGGCCTCAGAGCTGTATTACATACACAAACCAAATGATTTTGGCCCAAAAAAAGGGTGGAAAGAAGGAGCGTTGGATATAAAACCATCCAGAATTCGGATTCGTTTACTGTTATATCCATGCAACATCCCAGAGCCTCCCGTCGACCTTCCGGTCGCTCCGGTAGGTTCCGGAGCTCCGGTCATATCCCGGAGCCTCCGGACCTTCCGGAAGCATCGGGTTTTTATGCAATGAAGGCTTACTGAGCGTTTCCCGTTTACCCGTCTTCTCATCTTCCGTTTAATTGTCTCACAACATATCATCAGACCTCATGACTTGTCTTATTGTCATGAACCACTCTCCTTCCTATTTGGGAATACAATTAGGTATTCCACTTAAATACTACGTCTTTACTTCATGTACTTCAGTTTGATTATTAACGTTAATCGTTGCCTGGTTCTTCCTCTTGATCTGAGTCGTCTTCGTACCTCCTTATCACCTCCGGTACCTCGACTTCCGGTTATTCGTCAGTCAAGGCGTTAGCTCACCCTTAACCCCCTGTGGTGTTGCTATCCTTCCTTTATACTGCACTGGACCTCTTCCGGGCCCTCCGGTACCTCCGGTCCTAACCGGAGCCTCCGGAACCTCCGGCCCATCTTCCATCTCGTCCTAGGTCCATTCCGGCACGGTATATAACAGTATAATCAAACTCACCGTCTTGGCTGGCAATTATGTCTTATTCTTCCTCTGGCACCACTCCTCTTGTCTTTCCATCGCTAGCGGACTCTCCACTGGGCGTTGAGGAGTGTCACCTTGGTCACAACACTGCCACACCTTGTGATGCCTCGGAGTCGACTTCGTCCTCCGACGTATTTCCTGCCAATCCATGGACCCCGTACCTTGTTCCGGGTACTTCCAGTCCAATCGTTCCATGGAACTCGGGTTTTCATCAGGTCTATACCGGCTTCCCACAACCCTTGGCGTATCCTCCGGAACCTCCGGTTCCTGTTCCGGGAATCTCCGGAGTGTTCTCTGGAAGCGCTGAGACCGGACAGACTTATCCCGTCCCATCCGCTGTCTTCCATCACTATTGCCAACCGGTACATCATATCCAACCACCGGTGGATCCTCCGTCGTACTCCGGTTCGCCGGACTACGGTTTCCATGGCACTCATGACAGCATCTGCGGAAATCTTTCCCATCACACCAATCTCCTTTCATCGCGTCCTCCGAGCTCATCAGCGTTCACGGACGGAGTTCCGGATACCATTCTATACTCCTCCAACGCAGCTCCACGTTCGCTCCGGTCTAACCTCCGGAATCCGGAATTCTTCTACGGTACCGATCCCTCGAAACTCCATCCCTTCCTAGCCCAATGCTACCTGCATTTTGCGGAGCATCCTCGGGACTTCTGCACGGACGACGACAAGAACTTATTCATCTTGTCGTTCCTCCGGGGTGACGCTGCACGCCTATTCACAACCTCCGGCCCGCAGCAGGAACTTCCATGGCAAGGGAATTTTTCCTTGTTCATCATGGAGTTTTTCGACGTATTCGGTCCTCCGGATCCGACCGGCGACGCAGAGGATCAGCTCCGACGCCTCCGGATGAAACATTCCGACCGGATCATCCCATTCCTCGTAAACTTCGACAAAATCGCTTCTCTTCTCGATTGGAGCGATTCCGCTCTCAGCCACGCTCTCCGCGCCGCACTCCCTCTCCGGATCACCTCGGAGATGGATCGGTACACCTATCCGAGCTCTCTCGCAGGTGTTCGCGCAATCGCACGCCGTATCGACTATTGGTACTGGCAGCTAATCGATGAAGAGCAAGCTCGAGTTGAAGATACTCAACTTCCGGATGATTCCGGATCCCTCTTAGGAGATTCCGGCAGTTCCGATTTTGGCACCCTGTCACCGGCACTTTCCGTCCTCAGTTTCGCGTCTTCGGCACCATCCATACCGCAGTCTGCAGCACCGAAACTTTCCGGTCAAGCCTCCGGAGTCTCCGGGGCTCGTCACCCGAAGTTTCCGGAGTCTGTCAACAAGCTACTCGGTAAAAACGGACGGATTCTCCCTGCGGAACACGAACGACGGAAGGTCCAGGGTCTTTGCATGTACTGCGGAGGCTCTGGACACCAAGTTGCCGAGTGTAGGAAGCGTCCGGCTCATTCCGGCGCAAGCTCATCTGCCAAATCCACCGTTCCGACCAATATCAGTGCCTAACTGACCAGCAGCCTCGAAAACTCGCGCTCCGGTCGTCCGCGTCGGCCTCCGGAGGCATTTCCGAGTTTATCATAACCACGCATCCATTCTTTTCCACTCTCACGACAGTCCCGCTCTCATGAGCCGGACCTATGATCTCATTATCTCTATCATCTCAGAATTTGCCATGGGTTTCAACTTCCGACCGGAGACTCCCTCTCCGTTCCGGATCTGTTTTTGTTTACTTATCTGTGAATCTATGGGTTTTGCTCCGTTCACGGAAGTTCCGGACATAATCTCCCCTCCGGATCTCATCGGCATCTTGTTCCCTCTAATCGGCAGATTCGTCTGTCATAATTCCATCATCTGGTGATGTTCCTATTCGGAACTCGGCGTCATCGATTCTGATTCCCCATCAATCTGGTTCCTGGATACCGGCAAAACTCCACCGTATCAATCCGTTGATTGACTAGTCGGAAGTTTCCAACTGATCTGTTCCTTATTCACATGGGGCTTAGTGTGCACACGACCGGCAGCAATGTCGGATATTGGTTCGGTACCCAATCACGGGTAGAGCAATGCTGCGCCGGAGCTCCGACAACCTCCGCTGCTCATACCGACAATTTTAACGCCATCACCTCGAGTCCCTTCGGTCTCATCGGCCTGCGTGCCACCGTTCCTCCGGAACGTCATCCCGTTCCTCCGGAACATCTCCGAGACATCTGTCTCTCTTTTCCGGATCTTGACTCGTCACCATCTTCCGGAAGTCCTTCCGGACACTCTCCGGTTTCGGACATCGTCCCGGATACTCTCCGGACACCCTTCCGCTCACTCCGGTTGTCTCGTCGACATCCGTTGGGCACTTTACTTCCGGTAACCTCCGGAGCAATATTGCTCTGTGTAATCTCCGGTCATACCCCGAGGCTATTCGCTTCACGGTCCTCCGGGCGTTCCGGCATTTGCTTGGCTTCCGCTCGCGGATCGCACTTCTCAAGAGGGCAAATAACCTCTTTCCCAGTTTTACATTTAGGCTATTAGCCTTATTGTTCATCCTCGCCCTTTTCGGTCTTCGTCTTTCAACAATCATTTCGAAGTTACGCCATTTCCTGGACTCCGTGGAATTCGGATCAATTTCCACGTTGCAAGTCAGGAAACTTTCCTTGTGCATCCAAAACTCCTGTTTGAACCTTTCGACCAATGTCCTCCGGATTCACTGCATTGATCATGGGCACATCATCCACTTCTATTCCGGAGCCTCCGGAGACTTGTGTTCTCCTCCGGCTTCCTCCGGAGCTTGCCCTTGATCTCCTCTGGAGTCCATCGGTCTTCTCCGGTTCACAAGTAGGCCATCTTCTGGATTCTCCAGTTTCCCCGTTCCATCGTAGGTCATCCTTCGATGACCTCCGGAGATCCGTGTTCTCCGGCGGCTTACTGTCAATTGTCCTTGACGTCTCCGGATCACTCGTACGTCAACCTCCGGTGATCTCCGGAGTCAGATTGCAAGGGTCTTTGCTGGACGTCTCCTCGACTTTGTCCGGAGACCTCCGATCATCTCCAGCTCCCTCCGACAAGGAGTTCACACATCATACAAAAACGAGATCATTCGCTTGGCAGCAACTTCGAACCCTCCGGTTCTACCGTTCAATTATCCCACCTTTGATTCCTCCGTTCCAGCATCATCGTGTGTTTGATGCGGAGGCTCCGGACACTACGTTATTACCGGAGCCCCCAGACCATCCATTTTCGAGTGCCATTATAGCACTCATCGATGTCTGCATTTTCGGAGTCAACGTCTTTGAACCGGACGTACTTGGCTTGAAGAATTTTTCGGGCACCTGGAGCTTGTCCATCAAATTTCGGCTTTTCCATTCTATTCTTTGGCGAACAGCTCCACCCATTCCGCGTCCATGTATCTTCGGAGGTGGTGTTCATCCGGTCGTATTCCGAGTTCGGTCACTCGGACCTCTCGGAACCTCTCTCCACATCTTGGAATCCTCGCCTTGCGGCGTTCCGACGCTCCGAATCAACCTCCGGTATCTCCGATTTCCGCAGCTCTTCTCCGGAGCCCAATATTCCAAATACCGAGTTACGACCATTAATCCCTATCGCTCTCTTTGCAGTCGAGATTCCTCCTGCTTTCGAGCTGTCGGGATTCTTCGATCCTCCCACCTTCCGGTGGTTCTCTGGCCTTTCCGGGCCTCTCCGGTAATCTCCGGAGTTCTCCGGCGTACCGGAGCGACTCAGAGGATGTGGAATTGTCGGCAGACGATGGGACGTCTACCCTTAAGAGGGGGATAAGCCTATAAAAACTCCGATAATTTTCAACTTTTCTTCGCAAGAAGTGCAGACTATTGATCAAAAAGTCAGCATACCACACGGAACACATCCTCTCAGTCCATCTCTTGTCGTTTTGCCTTCCTCTCTGCAGACGGCACAATTGCACTCGCTATTCGATTTCAGATCCAATCAATCTTCAACCAACTACCACTACGCATTCCAGGGTATCATTCATCGGTATTCCGGTATTCCGGTCTTGTTCCAGACATCGTTCACCCTCCGGATCATCCACCAATTATCCAACCGGTACCAGAACCATCCGACAACCCTTACCCATGCATCAACGGATCCTTCCGTGAGTTCCGGAACCTCCGGAGTTTCCAGACATAGTGGTCGACAACCTTCTGTTATCCATACGGCATCTGCGCATCTGGGTGCATCAATCTATCCCTCCGATAATTCCACCCATCTTCGCCCATCCCTTCACTTCCGGGCACATATTGAGTATTATCTGATTCCCCGAGAGTCGTCACGATCAACTCCTGCATCGGTACTCAATTCACATCACCTTCTCTTATCCCATTCGGGATCTTGGGCAACTTCATTTAAATCACTCATCTGCCCAACCACTTTCCCTTCTTTGCCGCCTATCCATTGGTATACTTCCGGATTGCCTCCGGTACACTTCCGGAATCACTCCGGTACTTTTCCGGATAATCCCTCTGGAGTCCTTCCGGCTCTCTGTCTATTCCTTCCGGTTTCCTTTCGGATCGCTTCCGAATCCTTCCGGTTCCCTTCCGGCATCACACTCCTTATCGACAGACGGAGTGGACCAATCAACATCCTGATTTAGTCAGTTTTCCAATCAACGGAATAACACTCCTCTTATCATTCATCAATATTCCAATCATTATCATTTCTCCAACTATTCATTCGTTAAATCCAACAGTTCCTACAGTGGAACCCAACCCGTATCACATACGATGCGTTCCGGTTCCGGAACTGCTCCGGAACGTTGCCTTTCTATTCCGTCACATCGGAATCCTCACCATTCCTCCTCCGGACCCTCCGGTGATTAACCGGAACCTCTGGATCCTTTCCATTTCACTCAAGTTCAACATAAATCAACTCAAGAAAAAGATTTCTTCCAAACCCACAAATACAAAACATTCATTATTTACAATTGTCTCTGTATTGTCCATTGGTCACTTTGGACCCTCGTCTTCACCTCCGGACGCCTCCGGCTTTTCTCCCGGAGCCTCCGGCTCCCCCATCTCCTCGTCCTCGTCATCCAGGACAAACACCCCGCCTTCCTCGTGGAATCCCGCTGGCGCTCCCGGTTGGAGCACCAAGGTCTGGAAACCCCGCTCCTCCGACTCCCTCTTCACCCATACCGGAGCCTCCGGTACAGGCGGCGGAGTGGGAGGCGGAGGCGGCACTGGCTCAGGATCGGGCTTGAAGGTAAGGACCGTGATTGTCCTCGCCTCCGCCTGGCCCGTGGTGCGTTCCTCGGGCGTTCCCTGCCCCTCCGGCGCCTCTGCCACATCCAGCTCCACGACTTCCCCCATTTCCTCCGTCTCCGCGGGTGCTTCCGGGGCTTCCGGAACCTCGGGGACGTCCACGTCCATCCTCTCATCCTCCCCGTCGTCCGTGGACCGGAAACCCTCCGGCCAGGATTCGGAACGGGCTCGGGGCGCAACCGGAGCTTCCGGTTCCGCCTCCGAGTCCTCCGACTCGACGGGTTCCCCCTCCTTCTCCACCACCTCGGGGCTTCCGCGCTTCATCAACCTCCGGCGCTTCGCCGGGCGCGCACCCTCGTCCATCTCCGGCTCCTCGGTGGCCAGGTCGAGCTCCGCCGCCTCCGCAAGGGAGAAGTCCCATTTGGAGGCCTCCATATCGGCCGCCATCAACCGGAGCATCCGCTCAACACCAGGCGGCACCTCCCGACCACTCTCCGGCGCTGCGAGCGTCTTGAGGATAAGCTGGCACGCCCGGTATGCCAGCTTATAGCGCAACATATTGCGCCCCACCTGCTCCCCGAGGTATCCGACGTGGGTATCGAGCTCCCGGAGCTTCTCTCGCACACTTTCCTTGCCCTCCGCCTTCCGGGCCCTCCGCTCCCGTTCCTTCCTCGTGCGAGCCCGCACCTCGCGGTCGCTCCGGTCGCCCCCGACGTTCCGGGTGCTCCGGCGCGTCTGCGAGGGCCCCGCGACAGGTCCGGAACCCTGTCGACGGGCCTTCGCCATCTCGCGCTTGTTGATGCGCGGTGGACCGAGGGGGCGGGCGCGGCTGCAGTGGATGTGCTTAGCGCGGCAGCGCCGGCACGCAGTGCGTCCGTATTCCACGACGCACACCTCACTGCTCTTGCGGCAGGAATCGCAGGCTAGGAAAAAGCAAATATTATGTTAGTACCGGAACCTCCGGTATGGACTGCGACGTACCTTTATCTCCTTCCTGCTCCACATCGCTGTCCACCTCGTCATTCAACTCATCGTCACCACCCTCCTCACCTTCCGGACCTTCAGGACGCTCCGGGGATGCCGACTTTCCGGAGCCTCCGCATCGAGGAGCTCCAAGTCGTGCACGAGCTGGAGAGCTCGTGCTGCTTCCTCGTTCGCGACCTCCGCCCGTTGCGCGGCCTCCTGCGCCTGTTCCTCGTAGGCGGAGATAAGGCGAGCCCGGCGCTCCTCGCGCTCCTCGTAGAAGCGCTGCGTTGCCTCGTCGCGCAGCTCCGACGTCGTCGCGCGAGCCTTCCCCTTCCCGGAGCTCTTCCCCTTGCCGGCGTCGTCGCGGTCGTCGCCCGAGCCTCCATCGCGCGTGCCGTTATCGCTTCCGCCGTGTTGCATTGAGTTGTGTGTTTGGTGACCGGAGGTGGTGGTGGTAGGAAAGAAAGAAACGTCTGAGTCAAAACCAACAGCACGTGACTTTTTGATCTTGTTTATTTTCCCACGCTCCTTCATTGTTCGACCAACTCGTCATCTCTTGGGTTCCTCATGGGAGAGGAACCTAAGAGGGGGATACTGTTATATCCATGCAACATCCCAGAGCCTCCCGTCGACCTTCCGGTCGCTCCGGTAGGTTCCGGAGCTCCGGTCATATCCCGGAGCCTCCGGACCTTCCGGAAGCATCGGGTTTTTATGCAATGAAGGCTTACTGAGCGTTTCCCGTTTACCCGTCTTCTCATCTTCCGTTTAATTGTCTCACAACATATCATCAGACCTCATGACTTGTCTTATTGTCATGAACCACTCTCCTTCCTATTTGGGAATACAATTAGGTATTCCACTTAAATACTACGTCTTTACTTCATGTACTTCAGTTTGATTATTAACGTTAATCGTTGCCTGGTTCTTCCTCTTGATCTGAGTCGTCTTCGTACCTCCTTATCACCTCCGGTACCTCGACTTCCGGTTATTCGTCAGTCAAGGCGTTAGCTCACCCTTAACCCCCTGTGGTGTTGCTATCCTTCCTTTATACTGCACTGGACCTCTTCCGGGCCCTCCGGTACCTCCGGTCCTAACCGGAGCCTCCGGAACCTCCGGCCCATCTTCCATCTCGTCCTAGGTCCATTCCGGCACGGTATATAACATTTACCATACTTACACCTTGGGGCCTGAATCAGGTTGTTGAATATTTTGTGACCCCAGAGCCATCAACACAGGCAAAAATGGGGAATTACGGGTCCAAAATGACAAGAAAAATTCTCGGAGTGGCAGGAAAACCGAGGAGACAATGACATATCCCCTCCATAATATTTTCATATTTATTGAACCAACGAGAGACACGTAACAATGTGCGCGACAGTGGATTTAAGCAGTTGGTCCCGATTCGGACTAACTTTGATGCTGGGAAAGATGTGTAAACTGATAGTCCAGATCGGGACTAAATCTATTCTGGTCCCTGGACACCACACGACCGGTCGGCCCGCAGTACCGCGAAGCCTGCGCTCAAACGATTCTACTGAGAAACGTAAGCATTATTTATTCCTGGGGGAACATGTATCCTAGGACAGAAAACCATACATGTATGCAATACAGATATTATCTGGGATTTGAGCGGAAACAGTTTTTTGAACGGATTTTTATTTTTGGAACAAAGGGACTGATCGTTTGTGCAACGCCGTGCCAACGCCATGGCAAAGGTCGGTCCCACGCCATTCAAACACCATGAATGCACGGCCGTGGGACTTGCCTGCAGTGAGACCTGGCCAGAGCGAAATCTGGGAACTAGCAGAGGAAATATGGTCAAAGGACGGCCAGGAATGGCCGCAACTTTCACTGGGAGCCCTGTTTGGTGTATGTCTTGCCACTTTCAAAGGAGACGACGGCAAGGACTCTCCGTCCACTGCTCGTTTCTTCCATATCCTGATTACAGAATCTCTGTACCTCATCTGGAAGCTAAGGTGTGAAGTTGTAATTCACAGAGAGGGAGAGGCGCTGACAATAAATGAGATCCACAACAGGTGGGTAGCAACCCTGAACGACAGGCTTGAGATTGATTGAGCGCTCACAAACAGGATGAAGTTTGGGAAGCAATATTCTTTAGCCCCCTCCTTGGTCCTGGATACTTGGAGGGGTCGTCTAAACAACGAAGAAAAACTGCCAAAGCATTGGCTGAGAGAACCTGAGGTTTTAGTGGGTATTGTGTCAATGAGATCAAATAGATCACCATCCTCACCCATAGGGAGACGAGGCCGGAATAGATAATGACACTTGCGATTCCCACACTGTTGCGGACTGCTTCGTGCATAAAGCATTTCCTTGAGAGGTGGATTCACCTTCTACTCTCTGGAGGTCTTTTTGTCCTCTGCATTTACGTGACTAAGGGAGGCTAATCCATTGTTAGTTGTCCCCTGGCCAATATTGTACCACCAAAAAAAAAAAAAAAAAAAGGGGGGGCGGTCTGACCGAGGGTTGAAAAAACTTTTGAAGGTCTGTTTCAAATGAGCTTCCTAACATTGTAAAACAATAGTAGGAGGGTGGGTGGCCCTCAAAAAGTCATTCGGCCGAGAGTGATCCCGATTAGGGAATAACACAACCACGTGCCAACTTGATCTCACCGAAAATACAGCCAAAGGAAGGTATTGTATGGAGGTTACAGCTCTGAATTTCAGGCAATGAATAAGCATCTGATACCAGTGGACACTGTCTACGGCTGGGAATGGGAATGTTGTAAATCGGCGTGGGAAGAAGAGGATGATTAGGTGGTAAGGGCGTAAGTTTGCAATAGCACTGGATGGTTAGAAAGGCTTGCTTTAGGGCAAACAGATGCCCCAGCAGCTGTCCATTGCCAGCTTATATACCTACAATAATATCTAGAAGGTTCTACGAGTAACTACGAGTAAAGTCCATAAAAGGAAATAGAATGTTCAAGAATATTCGGGCGCAGTCCCACTGCTTCAGGCATATTCCTCCAACACTCTCCCTCAGTGGGTCTGTGCGGTCCGAACCTGGTCCCAGTGCTATACGTAATAAATCAAAAAGGTAAGCCCATGATTGCCCCACGGCTGACAGATCCAGACAATGTGTGGCCCAGCAACATAGCCCTTCACCAAAGTCCTACTGTGACCCCATGCTAAATCACTGCTTCAAAACAGGTGGAGGGTTGTGTGCCTAAAAGGCAAAATCCGAACCGGCGTCGGAGTAATCATCCGCATCATTGATGGCCGGATGAGCTTGGTCGTGGTCTGGCTCGTCGTCGGATTGCTGTGACGGGCAGACACGGGCGAAGTGGCCTTTGCCGCCGCATTTATGGCATGTAGCATTGGCGATTTTCGATGGGGGTGAGCTGGTCGCATTGGGGGCGGCACGTGATTTATATTTACGTGAGGTTGATCCGGGATAGACTCGTGATCGCGAAACCAATGCGGTGGATCCACCGGCGTGCTGAGAACGTCGGGCTTCCTCAGTGTGAATGAGGGATATCACGGTTTTAGAGTCTGGAGCCGTGATGGAGGAAAGGGTGGCTTGAACAAAGGAGTCCCAGTCATCTGGAAGGGATCCGAGAAGTGCGACTCCAAAATCGGAGTCATCAACTTCATGTCTGAGGGATTTGAGCTCTCCCTGGAACTGGCACATCAACATGATGTGGCCTTCGAGGGGCTGCTCGGCGGCGGTGCGTGTGCCATAGAACTCGTGGCGTGCGAGCACTAAACCCATTTTGCCCTTGAGCTCGAAAAGGTGTGAGAGATTTTCCCAGGCACCTAGAGCTGTAGACTCTCCCTGAATGTGCTGAATGATTGCAGGGGAGACGCGGAGGCGGATGGCAGAGAGGGCACGACGATCAGACTTCTTCCATTTGGCAAGCTCTGCCGAATCGGTAGGCTTTGTGAAGTTGGCATCAACATGGTCATCGAGACCTGCATCAGTCAAGATGTCGAGCAAGTTGATTTTCCACGAGGGATAATTATCACAGTATAGTGCCGCTCCTTGGATCACCACTTTGATGTTTCATCCCTAGGGCTTGAATTTGGACACAATAAATTCTGAATTTAATTGCAGACATACTAAAGCATGTATTGAGTTATTCTGCACTTGTACTTCGAGGATCTTGGCAGTGGTATTTTACGAGGAAGGGATATGCATTTTTTGATGGAAAATGACGCAGTTCCGTTCCTTGGATCATCCCACTTTCTCTGCCATTGCCCAGTCTTGTACCCTCGTTAAACCCATTTTGGGGACCATATGGAGCCTAAGAACTTATTCAGAGGCTCTTGAACACAATTGAAGTCTGCACAAGCATCTAAGAGCCACAGCGCATTGGGACTCTGCCTGCCAAATATGGCAATTTTCACGTGCCATCCCTTGCACAAATTCTCCAAGCCCAGGATTTGGCCCGATTGGCGGGATCTCTGGGAGTAAATCATAGCTGGTATGGCCATCTATCATACAAAAATATTGCTTCAGCCAGAATCTCCCCAAATGGTAGCAAAATGGATGAAAAGGAAAGTCACTGATGGTGTGATCAAGGATTGATTTGCCCCAAAACACGTCGTTTGGGAGCCTTGGTGAGCCTCCTCACTCAATATTAATTCAGGGCATGCAGAAGGTATACATGATTAGGAATTCTGAAGGGCTTGACCCCAGGAGGGATATATGTGCTGCAAAAAATGAATGATCCATTGATGGGTCGTGATCCAAGGAGCGGCACTATACTGCACTGCTCTTGAGAGCTTGGATGCGATATGGGGAGGATAGGGAGTCATTCGACATGATGTGGAGTGGAATGATGAACGATGGAATGCCGGGTTATCGGTGGCGTAACCGAGATCTGTTTGTGTTGTAAATCGGCGTGGGAAGAAGAGGATGATTAGGTGGTAAGGGCGTAAGTTTGCAATAGCACTGGATGGTTAGAAAGGCTTGCTTTAGGGCAAACAGATGCCCCAGCAGCTGTCCATTGCCAGCTTATATACCTACAATAATATCTAGAAGGTTCTACGAGTAACTACGAGTAAAGTCCATAAAAGGAAATAGAATGTTCAAGAATATTCGGGCGCAGTCCCACTGCTTCAGGCATATTCCTCCAACAGGGAATTTTTATCAGAATACTAAGTATATGTTTTATTGGGCAATTCAACCTCCCTGTTGGGTATTGAGGCCGAGAGGCACACAGGACACGAGTGGACAGCCTGTTATATACCGAGCCGGAGTAGGACCAAAAGGATAAGGCCGAAGGATTAGAGGCTCCGGTATGCTGGAGCGTCGGAGGGCCAGAGGGTCCGGAATGTATACAAAGAGGGATCACAACACCACAGGGGGTTAAGGGTGAGTGACTACCCTGGCCGGCAGGTATCCGATAGAGAAAGACAAGTTGGAGTACTGGAGAGGACCAGAGAGTACGGAGACGACTCAGTGCAAGGGAAGTGAGCCAAGCAACGTCAATTATCAATCTGACGTACAAGACATATTAAAGATGTATTTATACTAAGTAGCTAATTGTATTCCATATAAGGAAGGAGAGTGGTTCTAAACAATAAGACAAGTCAGAAGGACTGATGAGAAGTTGTATGACAATAAGATGGAAAGACGGAAAGACGGATAAACGGGAAACACTCAGTAATCCTTCATTGCATAAAAACCCGATGATACTGATAGTCCGGAGGCTCCAGTATATTACCAGAGCCTCAGAGCCTACCGGAAGTACTGGAAGGTCAACGTGAGGGCTGCATGGATATAATAGTATCCCCCTCTTAGGTTCCTCTCCCATGAGGAACCCAAAAGGAACCAAGTTTGTTGAACAATGAGGAAGCGTGGGAAAATAAACAAGATCAAAAAATCACGTGTTGTTGGTTTTGACTCAAACATTTCTTTCTTTCCTACCACCACCACCTCCGGTAAGAAACCGCAAAATACAATGTCTTCGAGCGGAAACAGCGACAGTGGGCGCAAGGGGTTGAGCGACGACAACCGCAGTGACGCTGGCAAGGGCCAGAAAACCGGAAAGGGCAAGGTGTGTGCGACGATGTCGCAACTGCGGGAGGAGGCCGTGCAGGAGTATCACCAGCAGCGGGAAGAACACCAGACTGCCGTCATTGCAGCATACCAGGAGCAGGCCGTGGAGGCGGTGCAACGGGTGGAGAATGCGGCGGAGGAGGCTGCAAGGGCCCTCCAGATCATTCACGATCTGGAGCAGCTCGACGTGGAGGCTCCAGCGTTTGACGAGGCGCCAGTCATTGAGACCTTGAAGTCGGTGTCGCCGGAGCGCGCAGAGGGTGGTGAGGAGCTCGATGAGCTGAACGACGAAGATGACAGCGATGTCGAGCAGGAGGGTGAAGATGGTGTGTCGCAGTGAAACCGGAGACTCCAGTACTAATGACTGATTTTCTCGTAGCTTGCGACTCCTGCCGGAAGAGCAGGGAGGTTTGCGTTGTGGAGTCCGGTCGCACCACGTGCCGCCAATGCCGCAATAAGCACATCCAGTGCAGTTGCGCGCGTCCACTCGGTCCCCCTTGTGTCAACAAGCGGCATGAGGCGCAGGAGGCCCACCGCCAAGGGTCCGCTCCCATGGCAGGGCCCTCATGGACGCCCCGGGAGGTCCGAACGAGTCAGGCTGACCAGAGCGACCACGAGGTGTGTGATCACATGAGGAAGGAGCGGGAGCAGAGGGCGCGGAAGGGAGAGAAGAAGGAGGGCAGAAGCTGGAGGTTCCACGAGCTGGAGGACCACGTGGGCTACCTGGGTGAACAGGTGGGTCGCAGCATGATGCGATATAAGTTGACATTCCGAGCGTGCCAACTTATCCTGAAGACGCTCGCGGCGCCGGGAAGCGGGACGGAGGTGCCTCCTGGAGTGGAGAGGATGCTCCGGTGGATGGCGGCGGATGCGGAGGCCTCTGCATGGGACTTTACCATGGCGGAGGAGGCGGAGCTGGATCGGCTCACCGAGGAGGAGGAGGAGGACGAGGATGTGCGCCCGGCGAAGTGCCGGAGTCCCGTCATGGAGGAGAGGGTGGAGGAACCCACCGAGTCGGAGGACTCAGAGGCGGAACCGGTTGCGCCCCGAGCCCGTTCTGCATCTTGGCCCGTGGATTTCCGGGTTTTGGAGGGCGAGGAAGATGTGAGGATGGTGGACGAGGGGATGGATGTAGATGCGCCCGAGGTGCCGGAGGGGCCCTATGAAGAACTCGTGACATCCCGAGTCACGAGCCAGGCCGCAGAGGCGAGGACCATCACGGTCCTCACCTTCAAGCCCGACCTGGAGCCGATTCTGCCTCCACCACCTTCTCCATCGCCTGTGCCAGAGGCTCTGGTGCGCGTGAAGAGGAAGTCGGAGGAGCGGGGGTTCCAGACCTTGGTGCTCCAACCAGAAGCACCAGCGGGATTCCATGAGGAGGAAGGTGGGGTTTATGTCTTGGATGATTCGGACAAGGAGATGGGGGAGCTGGAGGCTCCGGAGAAGCCGGAAGCGTCCAGAGCGGAGGAGTGAAGGCCCTGGAGGCCTAAGGACAAAAGGATGTTGTAAATAGAATGAACATTGTATTTCGAATTCGGAGAATTTTTTTTCTTGGTTTTAAATTTGTGTGATGAGTTAATAATCGGGTCCAGGCTTGTTAGGAAAGCGCCGGTGAAAGTTGTTGATGTGTTCAGCCGCGTCCAAGTCGTCTGCACCAACCCAACCATACTGATCGTTGGTATTCTCGTATCCAAGCCATTCAACGTAGTACCGGAGCTTAGTCTGGAACCTCCAGTCGATCTTCGAGTGCTTGATTTCGAAGCGTGACTTGCCATCAATAATTTCTACGGCAGCCGGAGGCAGCTCCTCGCGTCCTGGGAAAGGGTTCGGAACGTGCGGTTCGAGTTGGGAAATATGGAAAACTGGATGGACCTGCGACAATGATTTCGGAAGCCAAATGGTGTAGAAAGCGGCACTGGGTTTGCCAATAACTTTGTAAGGGCCAAGATAAGTCTCTGAGAATTTCGGAGTCGGCCGGCTAGTGTGAAGATGCTTCGCGAGGATGGAAACTTGATCGCCGATCGAAAGCGGAGGTTGCAGGGACCGTTTCCGGTCTCCAGTTTCCTTGTAACGCTCCTTGGCAAAAGTGATTTGCTCCCGGAGGAACTGGTGCAGTTCCTGAAGATCCACGACAAAATCCTTGGTGTACATGTTTGTAACATCACGTTCCGGATGAACCGTGATTGCCGGATTGTAACCCTTGTTGGCGAAGAAGGGGGAGATGCCGGCCGAAGCGTTCGGAGCGTTGTTGAGAGCGAATTCCGCGAGTGGAAGGAGTTGGTCCCAATCGTCCTGTTGATACGAGCAGTAGATGCGGATATATTGTTCAACAGTCTGATTCATACGTTCCGTCTGACCGTCAGCCTCTGGATGATAACCAGAGGTGTAGTGGATCTCCATATTGAGAAGTTCGCCCAGCGACCGGAAGAAGGAAGCGATGAATTCGGAGCCCTGGTTGCACGTAATGTGTGCCGGAACACCGTGTTTGGAAAAGACGTGAATGAGGAAGAGGCAAGCGAGCTCCGGCAAATCAATGTAGCCTTAAGCCCCTCCCAACCTTCCTTCAAAGCTTGTTCAAGCAACCACTTTGCCAACATCATGTCTTTTTGAGAACAGGCAACCTGCCCCTGCACACGTTGAATCAAGAGCCTCAGCTTCAAATGAATATCGGATCAATTTTTTGCTTCAAGATTGACTCTGAACTCAATCCCTTGGTGTTTCCTTTCCATTGGCAAGCGGCAAGCCCTGAACCCCCTTTTGCCCGTCTGTTGTCTTTGGGATCTTGCGACATCATTTTCCACTGCTTGTATTTTGCATTACATCTGTCTTCAGTACAGGATGCCATCAAATATATATATTTTCCAATCAAAATTTTGAGATCTGTGCGCACTATGCTGTCTATGCCGTCTATGTGACTTCATAGATGATAGCTGTCTATATGGCAACTCCCGCCCCTCCCACCTTTCTTTATTTTTCTATAAGGTCTTCTGCATCTTTCGTGGTCTTTCATGGTCTATGGGGGAACTTCAAGTTTTCCTGATGAGTCACTGTACATCCAGGGAGATCCCCCATCAGCCCCATTCCTCTGCCCCACCTTCTTGGCTGACTTGGTCCTCGGATCACAACCATTGCTGGGAGTGTTGGGAGGCTGTTGCTGTTTGGTAATGTTACTAACTTTGGTTGCTGTAACAGGAGGCATCATGAGGCTAGACGAAGGTTTGCATCACCTTCTCACATTACACTCATGTGCTAGCACATGCTTCCCAGGGAATTCTGAGAAGGGGCTTGTGCCAAGATGTAAAAAAAAGGCAATGTGTTCTGCCCGCTCTACTGTTCTGGAAAGTGTGCCAAAGCTCGGGTGCTCTTGGATTATATTGTAAGTGATAAGTGTGAAAATGCTTTGGCTAGTTCAGAATCTGCCTTAGGGAACTCAATGTCCCAGTCTGACTCCCAGAAAGCAGGCTGCAAGTTGTGCTTCTTTCAAAATATGTCAAAATGAAATAGGCTCTGCCCGGCTATCCTCTTTGCCCTGATAGAAATTGTGAGGAGGCAGATTAGTTCTATTGGTATTGAGGCCTCTTAAACAATCTTTTCCC
Organism: Mycena maculata; assembly: GCA_029448575.1. Taxonomy (NCBI): domain Eukaryota; kingdom Fungi; phylum Basidiomycota; class Agaricomycetes; order Agaricales; family Mycenaceae; genus Mycena; species Mycena maculata. The sequence continues at coordinate 151,952 of JARJLG010000087.1, read as the reverse complement.
CTGTCATGTAATCATTGAACAGGGCCCGTGGCTTGAGAACAATGAAAGGACAGGATGCGAATGAGGGAGATAAGTACATTACAAAAAAGGACAACCATCAAATCTATGGATTACAAGGGAAAAATCATCAAGCTTGAATCTTTGAATCAGGAGGTAAGTAGGGTATGACTATGATGGCCTGAGGAGACCTCTTGATCCCCCCATTTCCAGCTTAATCAGACAAGAAATGAGGGAGAAATGAGCGAATCAAGGTGTGGCATCAAAACTCTTCTTTCTTTCTTTTTCTTGGCTACTGTTATCTATCATGCAAACAGCTGTAAATCACGAATAACTTTCGCAACGAACCAATCGCTTTTTGAACCGGGTCCTGCTGCGATTGGCCCAGGATTGAATCTAGGGTCTTGTTTTTGATCATCGTTTGTAAACACGTTTATAAACAGGTGTTTATGAACCTGGTTTTTCAATAGTTTGGGAGAAACAGCCTGTTCTTAATTTATTGTGAGGTGCTGTGAGGACAGGTGACAAGAACTAGACCAGTGACTGGTCTGTCCATGGAGGCAAGCTTGTCGATAGATAGACAGACCAGTTGATCTGAGTTTGAATTATCAATGCAAGATAGTTACCAAAGTAGGTTATTCCGGACCGCATTTCCGAGTGGGTGACGACAAAACACATAAATTTTGAACTGGCAGGCTCAAATCCTATCTGTTCACTCTTGGATAAGCTAGGATATACTCTCTAAAACACTCAACATGTGGATACAAAAATTGACTCATCAGGAAAACTTGAAGTTCCCCCATAGACCACAAAAGACCATGTCAATGAAAGATACAGAAGACCTTATAGAAAAGACTTGTCTATAAAGAAAGGTGGGAGGGGCGGGAGTTGCCACATAGACCGCCATAGCCATCACTCATCTATGAAGTCATCTAGACAGCATAGACAGCATAGCCCACATAGATCTCATAATTTTTGAAAGCACACTAAAATTTGAATGGAAAAATATATATTCAATGCATCATGTACAAATGTAATAATACGAGTAAGGAATGGAAAGTGTGATCACAACATCCCGTAGACAGCATAAGGAAAGACAGTCAGAAGGTGGGGTTCAGGGCTTGCCGCTTGCCAATGCTTGGAAAGGAAAAACCGAAGGATTTGAGTCCAGAGTTAATCTTGAAGCGAAAATTTTGATCAGAAGCGGTGATTGATATTCACTTGAAGCCGAGCCTCTTGAGCGCAGGGGCGACTTGCCCAGTTCTCGCAGAATGCTTGATGGACCGAAAAGACATGATGTTGACATGGTTGCTCGAACAAGCTTCGAAGCAAGATTGGAAGGGGCTTGAGGCTACAACAGGGACTTGCAGACTTGAAAGCAGCTTGGGCAGAGATGCAGCATGAAAGTGGGAGAGAGTCTCAGAGAAGACTTGAAAGGCAGCTGCTGGCCGGTCTTGGAGTAAAGCCAGAGGACGGAGGGGATGGGAGGGGAGCGGTGTCGACGAGTGCGACGTGGCGGGAGGACAGAGAGATGTGATGTAATCAATGTCAACCAACACTTGATCAATCAGCGATGCCACGGGATTTGATTGGCGGCACGTCCGGTGAGCCGTCGACACGGTCAAGCTGGCAAGTTGTGGCAACCCACTCTCGCAAATATCAATACACAAATCACACGATGGTGTGAGCAACAAAAGTCGATCGTGATTTATCAGTGCAGTACAACGTGCCTTGTCGTTATCATTTGTTTCCCAGGTTTTCAATGTTGGTGTTGATGATTTGCGAGGGGATTGTCTTCAGAAAACCACGGGCAGATCCAGACCAGCATAGAGGCCAAAAACTACCCTGTGCATACTCCCAGTAAGGACTGTGAAATATATTTCTTCCACCGAAAGTATGATACTTTTTTATGGGCTATATATATCAATCATCACACAGAGAGGTGCTTATAGCCCACCATAGAAGGTCCGGGAAGTCATATAGTCCACCAGAGACCATCATAGACATTCAAAGATGCTCACGGCATTATGAAGACCATCATAGACCATCATAGCCCACCATAATGGCCCCCTTCTCTTCATAGAATTTCACATTTTCCTGATGCTGAGGTCTCCCACAGAAGAAGGAATACACCAATAACCTTTTTTGGTAATTATTTTGTATTGCAAACTCAGATTGACCAGCCTGTCTATCAACAAGCTTGCTTTCATAGACAGGCTAGATTTGAGCCTAGCCAAGAACTTAGAAATTCACTTTGTATCCGGATCTATGAATCTGCCTTGGTTCTGCATCCCGGACCTACAAGGATGACTTGGAAAACCCATCCCTGGTCTCATAAAATTGGGTTGTCAGCATTGAAAGAATCTCAAGAATGAGGGAAATCCTTGGTTGGTGCGCTCTGATATCAGCCTTTGCCAAAGGAAGCTCCAATTCATCTCACCAGACCACCCTGGAGAAAAATTGTTCTTTGACCCCTTCTAGCTGTTCCAAGAGTGATTTTGGTGGGTGGTTTATAAACATGTTTATCAAGGATTCGACTTGGCAATATTCAGCTCGCTCTGCAGACACAGTCCGGGCCCGGCATACTCCGATCCACGTGAGCCTACCAAAGCCGGACAGTCCAAATTAGGAAGTCGCCCGCTTTTAGACGAACTTGAAACCCATCCGATGACGCAAAAATTGGTATCATCTGGAGCCCCCCGAAAATCCCCTCCAGACTATATACTTTTTGTCGGAAAAGCGTGCCTTTTGAACGTGTTTGAAGGCATTCTTTTCTCAGGATCCTGTCAGCCACCTTGCAAACAATTTGTTCGTGTTTGCTTCCCCACTCATCCCTGCGCCTTGTCACATGAAGCTGAGGATTGCTCGCAAGAATAAAAAATGGTTTATAATCCTTTGGGGAATATAAACAAGACCCTACAGGATTTGGATGTGTAGCTAACTATACATACACAACAAAATAGTTCAAAAATTTTGAATCTGTCTTATGTTGTATCGCACTGGCCACTGCCAGTAGGGTCTTGTTTTTTATCCTTGTTTGTAAACATGCTTATAAACCGGTTTTGAATTGGGTTGGGCAAAATGGTTGGTTTTAAATTATTCAACCTGAGCCGGCACCAACAATGTTTGATCCGTCACAGCTGGATGTGAGCCTGGCCTGGAGGCCCTCAACACTGCCGACCATCGCAAGGCTCAGAACACTTCAATTACCTCAAACTAACCATCAGTATTTGACATGGCATTGGTTGCCATTCTTTCTGGAATTTAGTTGCAGATAAACTAGTTGCAAGGGCAAACTCGAGTAGATGTCTTGCAGATTGGGCGGATCACGTCGCCAATGCTCCCCAGAGGGGTAGCAAGGCAGCTGGAAAGAAAATTTGGGGCTGTGAAGCCGAAAAACTTGTTTTTAAGCCAAATCTGTGAGCCAATTTATAAATATGTTTATAAACAGCTTGTTTGCAAACCAAGAATTAAAAATGGTTTATAACCCCTCCAGGAATTAAAAACAAGACCTTACCAGTGACCAGGGCCAAGCTCGATTCAAGTCTTTGGTCGTCATTAGCGCATATATCTACTCATCAGTTCATGAGTAGACTTGTCACCAGTCTGCCCTGAAGATGGCAATACTAAGTGGTGAGCACTTCTACAGCAAAGTGCTCGCCACTTAGAATTGCCAGGGTGGCAGACTGGTAACGAGTCTAGTTCATGAGTTCATACACAGAGATTTGAGACTCGGGATCGTCTGTATCAAATTTCAGTCTGCTGAGGGGCACAGAGAGGTGGGGAAAGATACCTTACATATGCCAGGGCCTGATCGGGTGCCTCAGAATGTTTTCCTTAGAATCTTCCCAGAATCTCGTCTACAGTATGTTTCCCACACCATTTGTCCCTAAACTATTCTAGACTGGGAAATACATGTGTGTTGATATGATGAAGGGGAGGTGAACACAAGGGTTCAAAATATTCAACTCATTCTGTAGTTGAACTGAGAATCTGTGGCACCGTCCCAGAATCTGTGCAAGATTTTACACCACATTTTTTTGTGCCTCTCCCAGCGCTCAAATGTTCATAGAATGGACATATTGAGGATTCTAGGGTGGTTTAGGGATGAAATCTATGTCCATACAGTGATGGACGGGTCAATGGGTCAACAGAATCAACTCGGCTGACCCACTTTCACCTGTAGTAAATTAAAAATTCTGAGGATGCAGATCAGTTGATTTATGGTCAAAGAGTCACTGTTTCTCGAGAATGAATATTTGAGGTACAACTGCGAGAGGTATAATCAAACAATTCTGGGGGTTCTTGGGACACTCAATGGGTTGTGACAATTGTCCCCATTTGGCCATTGGCAACGCTCGGCAATCTGAGCACTGCAAGCTTACGTGCGCACTTTTTGCATTCTACGTCCATTGTCCTTGGCCAAGATGTCGCTCACAGGTGTGTACAATTACCTGTTACTTGTCCGGAACCCTTCCACATTATTCCAACCTAGAAACTTCGGCCCAGAATGGCATTCAGCCGGTGATATTGAACAAAGCACATTCGGACTGTGACCAATCGTTCCGTAACGGGGTAGAGGCATTTGGCAGAAGGGATCATTATTCGGCATATCCTGTCCTGTGTGTTCGCCTTCAGGTTGGAAACAAGGGGCAAAGATATGTGGAAGCAAGATCTGGATTTTCCTAGAGACTCAAATTTTTATCATATGTGGTCCGAACTCCGCAACGAATCTATTTGGATCACACATTGATCCTGATTTTGGCATCTTTTGGAAACATGATTTTATTAAGAGGTCTACACATCTTGTACAGTACTGCACTTTGGGCACAATTGCAATATAGGATAGTCTCTCCTAGACAGACGCTTCAACAAGTGGTCACCTCGTACCTCGGCTTGTTGAAGTCTGTTAGTTACCACGGGGCCTTGATCACCGTAGAATCTTATTATGTAAACTTTTTACAAGTAAAAAGGCTCGCTGATAATGAAACTCACTTGGCTCTCTAGATAACCTTCTCAGAAGGTATTCCGAACCTATAGACTGGTTGCGGGACCGTTCAGGATTTTTTTGAGTGTCTATTGAGGCCGTATGTAATATTTTATTCTGGTCAGCCGATGGATCACAGGGTTATTGGTGATGTCTCCAAAGCACGATTCACACTGGATTTTCGACATTCTAAAGAGAGAAGATGGTCAGAAATAAATGTAAGAGTGATTCTGTGGACTCAGTTTGTGCAAAGACACGTCCACTGTGAAGCAGTGCTCGCGTCGAGATTCAAACTCCGATGTTTATGTAATAAGATTCTACCGCGATCAGACCCCATCGGTAACAACAAGACTGAATATAGGATACATTCATTCACTCCTTTTTTATCTAAGCAGTCAGGGCCACAGATACATCACAGGAACCGAACGACCCATTGACCGTCTCAACCCATTGACACGTCCATCACTGTACCAGATTCTGTAAAATTCTGGGGGAATTCTGGGACACTCGATCAGGCCCTCAGTGAGATATATGACGGTGTTTATCAGACAGAAATATGATGTAATTAAGTTGCATTAAATGCAATCACTTCGGGGTAATGCAAATCAATTATTTCGGATGCAACATGGTTGGATTCAGTGCAGTTCGGTGCAATTCTCACTGCAGTTTGGTGCAGTCCCCGATGCACTCAGTGCAGTTCCTAATGCACCCCAATGCATTTCTCTTTGACCTCATTTTCTTTTTTTGCATTCCGATGCAATGCAATGTCATGTGATGCAATGTGTGAAACATCATTCACAACTGGCCCCACTTCTGCACTGCAATTGATGATACACTTCTTTGATGCAGATACCCAAATTGCATTCCAATTTGGATGATTGACACACCTCCAATGCAGTCAAAAAATCACCCCAAATTCTACTTGTTTTGGCAAACAGTGACTGTTCTTCTCGCACACGTTGCCCTATCTACAGGCTTGAGAGAAGAGAAATGATCAGACGTACAGAGGAAAAAATGGTACCAGACGGTTCAAGAGAAGATTCTATGTGGGCACAGAAAGGAGAACAGTGGAAGGGAGGAGCAAAGATGCTGAAAGAAGGATAAGTGGTCTCAGAATCGTGTCAGTACATAGCCACTATTGACACCAGCCTAGTAAGAAGAATCCATCCCTTTTAGACCCTTAAATGGCCTTGTATGATTCCAATTGACACAAAATGCCCTGATTTTTGCTGATGTTTTGAGAATTGCCTGTTTGGGAATGAGATGGTAGTACTCGATTCGGCGGCCGACTTGTGAATCATTTCGTGCTGGGCTGTATTAAGAATCAAACTCAACTGCTGCATTGCATTGGATTTGATCATAACGTAGAGCAATGCATTTGCGCTGCAGATGGTAATGCAGTTCAGTGCAAATGCATTGCCCTACATTGGCATGCATTGAGCAGTAGGGGTGCTCAATTCTTAGGTCGGTTGGTCGGGTCGTTGGAATAAATAAAATAAAATAGAAATATTTCAAACTCCGCTCGGCTTGAATTCTGTTTACATACCTAGCACCTCCACGCCACTCGGGACTCTTACACTTCCCATCCCTGCTGCAACCTTTCTCCATCTTTCTCAGAGGTTCATGTGAGCATTAGAGCCTTCTGGCTGTAATTAACTCCCTGCTTCCAGTTTATTGACACGTTCCTCTTCAAAACCATCCTAATCGTCAACATCCTCTTCTAGAGCAACAGATGCAACAAGTAGATCCTCAAGAATGAACAGGACATCTGAGTACTCTTGATTTTGGTAACTTTAGGCATGGGTTGAAGTGCTCCGGATGGATTCAGAGATCAGGATGAGCGGAGTTTGAAATTTGGTATTCTATTTTATTTTTCTACAACGACCCGACCGACCGACCTAAGAATTGAGCACCCCTAGTGATTCGGTGCAATGCATTGTGTCTCAGTGAAATTTAATACAAAACAGTGCAAGGAAAGCAAACATCACTCTACATTTTGCACTGTGCTCAGCATCAATCTGCATGCAATCTCACTGAAATGAACTCAATATAATTACATTTCACTGGTTTGCATCAAGAAATTTTCAATTTAATTCAATGGTATTAAGTTTGCATCTTATTTTTGTCTGATAAACACCGTCATAGAGATATCAGAACCGTGGCACGTGATGATTAAAATTTCAATCTGCCTCTTACCCCCTCCATTCTCTCAACATCTGTTCAACTCCTAGAAGCGATGGAACTGGTCCATGGCCCCAACGGACGACCGCCGCCTCAGCCTGCGAGCGCACAAAATAAGGCCATCGAATGGTGCAAATATGGCCTGAGCGACCCGCACTGGCCAGTCATCTGTGCTATGGGTTTTCTCTCTGCGGTCGAAGCAGTCTGCGAGCCCTCTGAAGGTAAAGCTTTGCTAATGATACCAGAAAAATCCACAGTCTGATGATTATTGGCTCGTAGGAAAAGGCGGGATCACTGCTACGAACATTGTTTGGCCCGCGGTCCTCTCATTTCTCATGGCGAAGAGGACCCCCGAACAGCGGAAAAAGCTACAAAGCGACATGAACACTTGTTCTTGTCCGATTAATGCAGGCAGTGCTTTCGTCCACAAGGACGGCGCGGACGCACTCGCACGGACGGGAACAACATTCTTCGCGCACGGAATCATCAGAGTCAATACAAATGACAATATGACACCCTACCACTGCCTCATCATTCACTTATTCACCGGGCTATCCAAATATCTCACTTCTCTGGGTGTTACGCGACTAGCAAAGGGCAGAACTAGTGAATGGCCTACGGTACCTTCGGAACTCCTGCCCCACGGAGTGGCGGTTACTATCGAATCGCTGGAAGCGTGGCTTGAATCATTGCACGACCCGGCCCCCTTTCCTCTCCTTCTTTTAACCCAACTCGTCCGACTTTGCTGCACTCTCATTATCCCCGATATGGTGGCATCCCCCAAAATATCGCGGCTGGTGGTGTCAGCGCTTTGCAAGGCCTACGAGGAGGCGAAATCGACTGTGATACCCCCTCCGAATCCATGGTTTCCCGAGGCGAAATTATCAGTGACCGAAACCCTCAAGCTGCGTATCTCGCCTGTGGAGATGTTCTTGAGTAATTTCTCGCCGACAACCATGAAAAATGCTCTCACTGCGCAGGAAGTATATCAGTTTTGGGGTGCTCACGACAGGTCATTCTTCGACTGGGCTACCGCTGTGTTAAGACTGTTCACCGCCTCATCGCTTTTCCCGCCCCAAGTCGGGGTGGATCCCAAACAGTTCTGGGCGCAGGGTGGATCGACCATAATGGTGTTCCGCAGTGTCACCTCATCGATGTTTTCACATCTAAGCAACAAGTACGGCATTACCCGCGACGCACTGGAGCCCGGCGTGCACACAATGTGGGAATCGATGGAGAAGGAAGCTCCATGGGAGAATGTCTGCCGCCGCCTCCTTTGGGTCAAGTTCGAGGGGCGTTGCGGGAAGGCCGGATGCACCGAGTCTCTGCAAACGATATCCACCCATTTCCAGCGCTGCACCGGATGTGGTATTGTAGGTTGGTGCTCGAAGGAGCACCAAAGGTTGTCGTGGAAGGATACGTGTCATGCGCACTGGGATGTCTGCAAAGCGTTGGCTCACTTTGTCCTGACTGCTGGCGGTGACTTGAGCGACGGGGGAAAAGTCGCGCGCGCTGGCCCAAGAATCCCACTGACCGAGGTGCAGTTGATTTCCGACTGGATCAACACGTTCAATAGCCTTCAGAACAATACGAAGGATCGGAAGGACATGTTCGAGATGTTACGCACGCATTCGAACCGGAATATGTGTTTTTCTGCAGGATGTACCCGTGCAAAGATCTACCCCGCTTCCAAGAAATTTGATACGTGCAAGGCGTGCGGGATCTTTCGGTACTGCAACGCCGAGTGCCAGGTGCGGTGCCCCAAGTTTTCAATTTGGTGTACGCTGATAAGTGACGTTGGATTTACAGAAGCGAGGCTGGAAGGACCCAGCGGCGCCGCACAAAGAGGTATGCACATTCACTCAGACAATGTCTGTATCTTTTATGCCTTGCGCAGGTGTGCCCAGTCATCAAACGCGTCATCGCGAACGGTGGGGGAGATGTGAATGACGAACACACGACGTCGTGCAGGACGGCGGAGGGGCACGTTTCCATTGACGACGCCGCCCTTGCTAATGACTGGTTTACTCGCTTTAACCGCGAACATTCGGAACGCAGCCCGCTTGGGCCCGGAGACAAGATAGAGTTGTAGATATGTAACATTTACATTCCTCGTTACTAGTACGGCTACGGCCCGGGGTTATCCCTACATCACGTTCCAAAACTTTCAACTGGGTGCGTCGGGGATCCACCAACTGCGCCAGACCCAGACTCAGACTCATTGATGAGTTGCGCCAGAGTTGAGCCTAGCCGAGCGCAGGTGCTCAGTTGTGCCAGAGTCGGTTAGCGCGGATCAGACTCGGATCTGTCCTAATAACTGATTTACTGATCCCCAGATTGCTTGTGCGCACCCGGCCTACCTGGGGAGAGGCTTAATTTCATAGAGAAAGCGCCAACGAGTCTTTAGCGTGCCGACCTGAGATGCCCCGGCTTGGGGGACCCCCCGAGCGCAGTGAGGGAGGGGAGGGGCATCGAATGGTCGGTACTCTTGGCGCACACTCCGAAATGCCGAGTACATTATTATTTTGTGAATTTTACTCTTGCAGGGCATTTCCTAGTAATTGTAGTGTAGTACTTGGATACTATAACAGTACACTATTATCCAAAGTCTTAGAGTTACTCCGGGAGTGGATTTGGATCTGGATTTGATGTGGATTTGGATTTGATGCCTCACGTGAACTGTCTGATCCGTCTGTTCCCGGGCGTTCCGCACGGCGTGGGTTCGAAACTGACATGGCCAGCTTTTTTGGACATTTACATATATTGACGAACAAACGGGTCAGAAATTGATTTCTTGGTCCTGAAGTGTGAAATATGCGTGTGGGGTCTCAGAAAGTCTTTCAATAGCACAGATGGGCAAGAGGAGGTGTTCACAAAAAAAAAGTTACTTGTGTCGGGTTTGAACCCACGACAGATCACACCATACATGTGAGCCATCAACTCCAAATCCACGATCAAATCCAGATCCAAATCCACTCCCGGAGTAACTCTTATCCATCATGCCAACAGTTGCCGTGAATTGATTGCCGGGCATCAGTAGCGCCAGACTGAATTGACTCTGGCGCAACTCATTCGCTTTAGCCGATGAGTCTGAGTCCGGGTCTGGCGTTGTTAACACATCCCCGGGTGCGTCGAATCTTTGGAGGCCGCTGCGTGTTTTTTTCCAAGGCGGAGATTCGGCGGGGGATCCTCCAACTGCGCCAGACCCGGACTCAGACTCGTCCATGAGTTGCCCTTGAGTTGCGCCAGAGTCGTGCCTAGCCGAGCACATGCGCCAGACTCGGTTAGTGCGGATCAGACTCGGATCATCCTCTTTATTGATTCCCCGGATTGCTTGTGCCTGCCCGGCCTTCTGGGGGAGAGGTTTAATTTCATAGAGAAAGCGCCAACGAGTCTTTAGCGTGCCGACCTGAGATGCCCCGGTTCGGGGGACCCCCCAAGTGCAGCGAGGGAGGGGAGGGGCATTGAATGGTCGGTACTCTTGGTGCACACTCCGAAATGCCTAGTACATTTTTACTTTGCAAATGCTACTCTAGCTACATTTCCTTGTAGTAATTGTACAGTTGTGGACAAACAAAGTCCGCCAAAAAAAAAATCGATTTTTTTGGCCGAGATGAAGACGCCAATCGATAGATCTCATCGAGGGCTTCACATCGGTATATGAATCATGTAATTCTGTCGAGCCGTTGTGCCGGAAAGTGCCATTTATTGTTGATGAACCGTCAAAAATTTGGCCACCGGCTAAAAAGCGTGGGAAAAATATGAAAAAATATGGAATCGACGCGGATTCTCAAGGCGAGTTTGATTCTAAAAAAATTAAAAAGATTCATCGAGCGGTTGTTGCGCAAAATAATAAACATTCCTTGATCACATGGTCTGTCACCAGGTTGATTTCCGTGATGTTTCCGACAATACCCCTGCTTTTGTCCATTCTTATACCCACACTGAGCTTCCAATCGTTCCCACTCCATCTTGTCCTCTACTCTCATGGCCACCCGTCGTGGAAGACCTGCTAAACGTGCCAAGAGAAACATCTCTGGTCTGAAGAATCAACCTAGGCTGGCATCTTCACCGGAGAGTCCTACTCGTAGTCCCAGTCCAACTGACACTCTGGGTGACTATTCTGACACACAAATTCCTGACGATATGGAACTGGACAGCATTATGTATCTTGAGGTTGACACAGATCATGATGACAATGACAATGAAGCAGACTGGGATGAAATTGCAGAGAAGGAATTCAACAATCGTTTACTTGAGATGGTTGCTCAAATGGAAGAGGATAGATTGGATGCCGAGGACGACGACTGGATCCCAACAAAGGATGCTTATGAGGCTCAACGCGCAGCAGATAGACGAGTACCTGGAGGTGAATTAATTATATCCAAGTTAAAAGCCAGTTGTAAATTTACCCTGTTGACAGGCCGTCCAAAGGAATATATGAAAGGCCCTGATACAGCTAGCAAAAGACCACGAACTCAACGAAGATATGCAGCAATGAATCAAAAACAGGGAAAACTTGATGGTTTTGTGGTTCAAGGGTCAGCACCCAAACCTAGCACTTTGCCAGAATCAGATCTTGAAGTTGAGGCTGATCTCAGTCTCAATCTTGGTCTTGAGTCACACTCTAGTCTTACTCCAGCCTCAACAGCTCCTCAATCTCGAGCCCCTTCTCCTGGTCAGACCATCCCACAGACACGATCAGCATCAGTTCTTTCAGTTTCCAGTGGCCATTCAAGTCCACCACTAATTGTGGTAGATAACTCAGATGAGGAAATGGAGGAGGATGACCCAAACAACTGGGACATAATTATTGATGATATGGTTGGAGGAGAAGACCAGTCAAGCTCCTCTCCTACAGCATCTGGATCCTCCTCCCACATGGCTCAACCTGACCAAAGTGGTGAGAAAACAGTGAAGCTGCAAAGTTGGCATGCTCTTCGGGAAAAAGTGAAGACCCATTTGAAGAAAAAAAATCTGCCACTCACACAGTACAACCAACTTCTCATCATCCGGAATTTTGCTACTCTTCTCATCAAGGGGTTGAAGCGCATCCAAGCCAGCCTTGAAATTGCACGTCAATGGCATGAAGGCGGAGGCCACTATTTTGCACGTCGTGTCCGAGCACTGGTATGACACTATCAGATTTTTGAAGAGCTTCCTTTGGAAACAAGAGGCGGAAGGGCAAACACCAAGTCACTTCTTAATGATGAATCTGTGCAAACTGCCTGCCTTGCTTGGCTAAGGGTACAAAAAGCAGGTTCTGTAACTCCAGCAAAATTCCGTGAAGCAGTGAATGCGGAAATTCTAGCCTCTTTAGGAATATCACCTAAGAAACCAATCAGTGAGCGTACTGCTCGACGCTGGCTTGTAAGACTTGGATATCGCAGAACTCTGATTAAGAAAGGTGTCTACATGGATGGCCATGAACGGGAAGATGTTGTCAAGTATCGCACTGATGTGTTCTTGCCAAAGATGGCAGAATTTGAAGCCCGCATGACAAAATATGAGGCTAAGGTTCTGCCAGCCACTGAACCAGGAGGCAAACCAGTGACAGTGCTGGAACCTGTTGAACCACAACTCCCACCTGGAGTCAAGAAAGTTATTGCCTATTTCCATGATGAATGTTGTTTCCATGCTCTTGATTATATGCGGTCTGCATGGCTTGCAGAAGGACAGACTGTCCTACAAAAGAAAAGTCGAGGTCGCCTGATCCATGTCTCTGATTTCATCACAGAAGGCACTGGCCGATTGGTTGAACGGGATAAGAATGGAAATATCATTGATGATGCTCGTGAAATTATTTACCCAGGCTCCAAGGGAGATAACTGGTGGGACACAGACCAGCTGATGAAACAGATAAGACGGGCAATTGCTATCCATAACAAGATTCACCCTGGGGTGACTGCGCTTTTCATTTTTGATCAGTCCTCAGCACATGCCTCACTTGCTCCTGATGCACTTCGTGCCTTCGATATGAATAAATCAAATGGGGGGAAACAACGGAAACAACATGATACCATTATTCCAGACTCAAATCCATCGCCTGCACAGAGAGGCAAAGTTCAGAAGATGACAACTAGCAATGGAGAAGCCAAAGGGCTACATGATGTGTTGGTGGAACGAGGATTCAATGTTTCCAAGCTTAGAGCCAAATGTTCCCCAGTTTGCCCCATTGAAAACACTGGGTGTTGCATGGCCCGGCTCTTGAGCCAGCAAGAAGATTTTTTAAACCAGCCCTCTCTGCTTGAGGAGGTGATCACTCAAGCAGGCCATGAATGTATTTTTCTTCCCAAATTCCACTGTGAGTTGAATCCCATTGAAATGGCAAGTGATTTTCTACATGTCCATACTTTGCTTGAATTGAAGTAATTTACACAGTACTGGGGATGGTGCAAGTATCGCTACAGGCAAATCCCCAAGACCAGCTTTGCCGCATCAAAGGAGTTGGCATTGAAATACCTGGATGCTTGTCCAGTTGAAGTTATTCGGCGGTTCATCAATAGATCATGGAGGTTTATGAGTGCTTATAGGAAAGGGCTTACAGGTAAGGCAGCAGAATGGGCAGTGAGGCCACAAAAGCAGCACCGCGCAATCTCGAGTACGGCGTTGGCAGCAATTGAGGCTGTTGTAGCTGATGCATGATGTAATTTATGTAATGTGGCTGTGCAAAAAACCCGATGTTCGCCAATCGCCTCAAATCACAAATCTGAAAATTGGATCTGGGCCAAAAAATTGGCCGCCGGCCATTTCTCGTGGGAAAAACTTCGGAGGTGGTTTTTTGAGCTCTTTGAGTGAATCCGGATCTGATGTGCATAAATTTGGAGCCAAAATAATTCTAGATCGGGCTACAGATCACTTGCGGGCTTTGTTTGTCCACAACTGTAAAGTATCTAAATAAGATCCTTCTCGTGCCATCATGCCGACAGTTGCCGTTCATCGATTGCCGGGATCACCAGCGCCAGACTGGATCGACTCTGGCGTAACTCTTTCGCTTTAGCCGACGAGCCTGACTCTGGGTCTGGCGTCGTTGACACATCCCCGATTCGGCGGAGACGGAAAAAAACTGAGACGCATCCAAATCGGCGAGCGTCGGCATGATGCCATAAGCCGTATAAAAGTTGGGCCGGTTACTTCCCAGGACGGCTGACATTTGACTCTCTCGCCATGGCCACGACGCTCCCTCCTCAGAAGAGCGCCCTTAACGTCGTGATGGTGTGCCAGTGTTCTGAAATTCTGGTCCAATTCAACGATTCAACCTGTGAATAGGGTGCGATGACATTCGGCGCGCCAGGCACCGAAGGCGCGCGGGTGCACGAGCTGAAAGACGTGGAAGCGATTCTGGATGTGTTCCTTAAGCACGGGCATCGCGAGGTAATTTATGCCTCTCAGTTTCAGCCGCGATTTATACAACCACAGATCGACACAGCGCGTGTCTATTGTGCGGGCACGAGTGAGGAGTATCTCGGGAAGATCGACTGGCAGGGAAAAGGGATACTCATGGAAACCAAACTCTATCCTTTCGTTGTATGTTGCCAAGCCTTTCTTAAATCGCATCGGTTTACTGTTCAACAGCCCAAAGAACAAACAGATCAAGAAACCAGGTCGCACTCGCCGGAGGTATTGTCGTACCTTCCGGCCCCACTTGTCGAAGGACTGAATATTTGGCCTCGCAGGATCTCCGGAAATTCTTGACGATCTCGCTCAAGGCACTCAACACCGAGTAAGAATGTGCGCGACCATTCATATATCCACCGTAACACTGCAACAGCAAACTCGAAATGTGGTACCTCCATGGCCCCGACCGCTCCGTACCCTACGAAGTCACCCTGAAGGCCGTCAACGACTTGTACAAGGAAGGCTACTTTAAGCGCTTCGGGATCAGCAACTATATGGCGTGCGTTGTCCCGTTACCTCCACTCGCACTCCAACCAATTGATCGACCCTAGATGGGAAGTCGCAGAGATGGTTGGGATCTGCAAGCGCTTTGGGTACATCCAGCCGACGGCGTACCAAGGTTTAATTGAAGCCTATTATTCGAGTTCTCGCTAATCGGCACCAGGGATCTATAATGTTCTACACAGAGCGGTCGAGCCTGAGCTCTTTCCGTGCCTGCGCAAATTTGGGATCGCGTTCTACGAGTTTAATCCCCGTGCGCTCTACCTACATGTTTCTGGCGAGAATAGCTGATGGTTTATACTGTGCAGTCGTTGGCGGACTTTTCACGGGAAGGTACACCGGCCCGGACACCACGGTTGAAACTGGGTCACGCTTCGACCCCGAGCGTAACCAAGGCAAGGTACGTGCCCTTGTAACTTGTTAAAGATATCCAGCACGGTAGATATGAACTTGTTTGCGCACTACCAGAACTACCGCAGAAGGTACTGGAAAGAACCCTATTTCGACGCGTATGTTTTCCCGCCTTTGGTCGGCTCCCCTTTCTTATTCCGACCAGACTCGCAACCATCCATCCCGTCGTCGAACGGCACGGCCTGACAATGGCGGAGGTCGCCTTGCGCTGGATCTCGCACCATAGCCTCATGCGGCGGGAGCACGGCGATGCCGTGCTCATCGGCGCGTCGAGCTTGACACATATCGAGCAGGTGGGAAAGATATATTCCGCATGTTTAATTTCGTCTGACCACACCGACTTGCAGAATCTCGTCGACCTCGAAAAGGGCCCGCTGCGTACGAGATTTCATCCAAATACCCCTGTTTCTCTGCTTGACGCGATTTTCAGCGGAAGAGTTGCTGACAGTTCTCGACACCGCGTGGGCGAGCGTCAAGCCCTATGCGAGTAATTACTATCATTGAGGCGCGTAGCCTGATTCCTAGCGCCATCTGCGAGTACTTTCATCGTTCCAAGATCCAGTTGTATATGCAGCTTTTGTCCCTATTCCGATCGAAAAATAAATCAAGCGTGGATTTCAATGGAGGTTCAATTTTCATTGTGCATCTCCTCGCTCATTATGATCTTGTACCAAAAATTCGACGCGTGTCTTCGATGTCATCATATCGACTCCTTATTTCATTCACCTCTCTAGAATGAAACCATGCGAGGCACAAAATAGATGGGAGCACATCAAGCACCAGTACTTTCGCCTCATTAGATAACCATATGCGAGTGCACCCACTGTTCGACTTTGTTTTTACTTGACTATAACTCAAAGTGCTACGCAGTGGATTAATGGAACACCTGCTTGCTGTTGGCTTCAATTAGACGACCAACTCGGACGCTCGGATTTTTGCTGCCGATGGAAAGGTAACCTTGCAGTCGTTTGCTCAGGATCCGGATTTCTTCCGCTCCCGATGCGGTAGCCTGCTCGAGCGGATGCTCAACACGGTCTCGAATACGGTTCAATACGGTTCAGCTATCTGAGGTCATCGAACTCCCCCCGGTAAAACCCTACCAACTGGTGTTGAGTCTGGCGGGTCACGGAAGTCTTGTCCTGTCGGGATATACACGGGTGCGTCTTTGGCGGAGATTTTAGGTAGTCTAACATGAACATACGCAGATGTTTGGTACATCCGACGCAGCTGCTGCCGCGTCAGCAGCTGATATGCCCGTCACGTAGGTCCCATTGTTGGTTTATTTTCGCATTCAAATTCATCCAAATGATAACCCAGAATCAACTGGACGGATCGAGATGGGAAAACCTATTCGTTGACAGTTCCCTCTTCCAGCAGCAGTCTGTGGGGCAGCGTTCAATTTTTTCAAGTCAGCGCAATAATCAATGCCCAGTTTGGCATTCTTGTTTCGTCATCGACTGGGCATACAACGCTCAAGATAATCTTACACATTCTGATAACGGCGGCTCTAGCCTTCCTTTTCAAAGCAACAAGCATGGTGTATGCGGTGGTGCGTCCGGCAATCTTTTTCGCAAAATAAACATCGAGCTCCCGCCATACTACAAATAAGAAACGACATTGGTCCAGTAACCCGAGATACTCGATAGTAAAGAGGAGTGCATATACAAGTGCAAAAATTGAAATTCAAACAGACTGAGATGTAGGACACAAGTCCATGTAATCCGTCGCGGACAAGTCGAGAAGATTTAGTGAGATGTTTCCCAATACCAAGGAAGCGGCCATTGCCATCAAACATAAAGCGGGCCCCTGGAGTTGATCTGTAGCTGAAGCACGTCTAGTGTCCAGCCCAAACCCCGCAAGAGAGAAAGGAAACGGTTGGCCACGGGGAATTCGCGCTCGTATAATTGCATCCCCCTCAAAAGCGGCGGAGAAGAGATCCCCGTAATCGGATGTTTTGCCCGAGAACCCGAAGAGGCGCATAGTCAAACCGGAACGTGCATTGGACGTGAACGAGAAGGAAAGATTCAGTCTGTCCGCCAGGCCGAGCTCCAATTCCATTCCAGTCGAAGCGAGTGTCACCACCAGACCAAAGTGTTTGGAACTCGCTATCAGTCATGGCATCTAACGTGCATCCTGAAACTGTGCTGATGCTACGGTCTCCGGGAAGAGAGCTGGACGCCAGAAGAGCCGGCGCCCTCGGACCGGTCGGCGATGAGCGGCACTTGGGTGCTCTTGGGTGTGAGTTGATGCTCGGAATGCGGTTGCGGTGCAAGTACTTATGCGGTCAGAAGTGGCCAGCAAAGACCAGATGAGCGAGAGAACTTCCGCAAAAGAGGGCGAGACGTTGCGTGAGCTGGGGGCATATGTTGGGTACATCGTGCGGGAAGAAAACAAACGCCGGTCGGGTGCACGCAAGCCGTCCGGAAGATCCCGTGGACGTGGGTTCAATTTCATTCCACTTCGAATTCCACTTCAACGTGCAACCAATTCCTTCTCCTACTCCGTCGCATTCGCAATTGATCCCACCAAACTCGATACAATGTAAAATATCAATGCCCACAAGTCCGATTTTACAGGCACTGCGTTTTCTGCAAAAAATCTTTGGGGTGGATACCCTGGGATACCCTGAGTATCCATTGATATCAACCCATATCCGACGCTGTCCACCAATATCCGAATATATCCGACTTTAGATATCACATACAATGGATACCTCAGCTATCCCGAGCTATCCATATCTCTATCACTACATATCTACCAGCATATCACCACTGTCGACACCTCAAATATTGCCCATGGTATCCAAACACAGGATATCACAGATATCCACTCAACCACACCCAGAACATAGAACGTATCAACAGTGGATAGTTGCTGGATTCTGTGAGCACTGCTTTAAAAGACAACTGGAAAAATGCTAAGTCTATTTCAGACTCAAATGCCTGCCATACACCCACAAGACTCTCACCTTTCCAATCATACGCACCAGATGAACTTGGCGGTGAAACATAGATAAGTGCAAAAACCGGCCCGAGAATATTCTCTGGCTCTCCGCACCGCCACAGCCGATCCCCTCTATCCGACAGTTGTGTTTTCTATCTTACCCCCGAAGTGTGGACTCGGAGGAACAAATGGGCGAGCCTTTGTTTCATAATAAGCATTATCTATCTTCAGGTGATGAATAAGTCCGGCAATGGGTGGGCAGGGCATCAGGGAAATGCCGATGGCTGGAGTAGGGATGGTAAAAGTGACGGCGGGAGTGATGGCGGGAGAGTGATGGCGCAACATGTATCTAACTATCTAATCAAGATGATTATCTCCGAATTCTTGATTATCAATACGGATAAGAGCGGACGTACTGGCGGATTGATACGGGATACTGAAGATATCCACCAGCGGATAGAAGTGGAAAGAGGTACTATGCACTGTGTATCCACTGGTCAATAGTTGGGGTATATACCACATGGATATGTGGTGATATTCAGCAATCCCCTGGGTAGATACTGGGTTGAAAGAGGTACTGTCTACCCTGGTTTCCACTAGGCGATACCCCAGGTAACCCCCTGGGTGGATACTTGATGATATCGTGATATCCATAGGGGTATCCACCGTGAGGATTTTTTGCAGAAAACGCAGTGAGGGCAAGAGGCCAGGTCGATTCCGAATCGATTATAATCGTCATTTTGTTTTCCTCTCCCTATTCCCTTGCATCGCACAGAGCACTCACAGCTGTCTGGTGGTGTAGCCACAACACATCCTCTTTAATTGCGCTTTCGCTCTTTTGTTTGGAGGAAGTCACTTGTTCAACCCGGGGCCAGGTGTGATGAGTTGAATACATGTGTGTCTTTTTTCCTTGACAGTATCTCTCTTCTTCTGTTTATCTTTTTACTTGCAACGTCTATTTCACACAAGGCCTTTCTTTCGCCCAATCTAGGCTCCATGCTCGTCCAAATTCGATGAGCTCCAACCGAAAGCACAGATGATCTGATTGATGTAGGCGCGACAAGAGCTAGTCTCTCGTAGACAGACGCTTCAACAAAATCGACCTCGTACCTCGGCTTGTTGAAGTCTGTTAGTTACCGCGGGGGTCCGATCGGGTCAGAATCTTATTACATAAACTTTTCCCAAGTAAAAACGCTCGCCGACAATAAAACTCAGCTTTCTCGCCAGATGACCCTCTCACTAGGTATTTCTGACTTATAACTTGGTTTGGGGAAAATCCCAGATTTTTTCCGCGTGCATTGGGGCCGTGTGGAATATTTTTACTCACGTCGGCCGATGGATCATGAGATTATCGGCGGTCGCTCGAAACCGCCATTCACGGTCAATTCTCGACATTCTGAAGAGATGGAATGCACAGGGACGGATATAGGACTCATTCTGAGCACTCAATTTATGCAAAGATGGAAATTGAAACTCCGATGTTTATGTAATAAGATCCTGACCACAACAAGACTAGACAAGAGCGGGGTGCACTGCCAGAGGTTCACACGCTTGTATGTATTGTATGCCTACTTCGATACTTATGCAGTCAGACCTCAAAGGTCGAACCTCCTCCTCTGATTCTTCTATTTTTCTTCTCAACTCATTTTTCCTTCCATTTCAATTCACCCAGCTCAACCTCCGCCGCCCCACTCTTCCCAACTGTGGCCTGGTAGTGTGGTAGTAACACATCCTCTCCGAATTCATTCCCAGTATCTAAGTCTGAGGAAGTCCCCGTTCGACCCGGGGCCAGGCCGTTCGTAAGTGTCGTCACCTTTTTCTGTTTCCCTTTTTGGATAATTTCATCTCTCTCAAGTCCAACCTCACCCTCCACGCACCACCAGTACCCAGCAAGGCCTGGTAATAACGCATCCCCTCCTAGATAATTACGTGTAGCCACCTGATGATTACGTGTAGCCACCTGATGATTTTTTTTTCAGTTCAACTTCACCTTGAACTTCCTGCCAACATCCCCGCCTCGCCTGTGATCTTTTTCTCGAATGGCGGTCAACTTCTATTCAGCCCACCTACCCCACCCCACCACACTCGGTCATGGCCTGGTAGTGTAATGGTAACACGTCCTCTGGGATTGGTTCTTTTATCCGGCACATCAATGAGGGAGTGCCCTGTTCGACCCGGGGCCAGGCCACTGGGCGAGACATACGCTGTTCTTTTTCTTTCTCTCCTTTTACACGCCGTTTTCACCCCCGCTCAGCTGAGTCAACCGCAAAACAAGCCTCTTCAGATACTCGATAATCATCGCACGCCAGCGCCCTGTCATCCATCCATCCATGCCAGGCCCCCCGAAATCGACACTCACCACCCAATAGCGACCACTCACGATCCACCCATCCATCCATAATATCCATTATCGACATCCACATCCCATTATCAAAAATCCGCGAATCATAAAACGTCAATGTCGTGAGGAGCGTGCAGTGAGGAAATATATATCGTGTGTTCCAGAGAAAGCGGGATATCAAGAATATTCGTGTGTCATGTATGTATGTTCCAAAGAAAAGCCCAATAAGGAGGTATAACGTATGTAAGGCACGGTACGGTCCCATATGCGGTGAGTGAGAAGATAATGAAAATGCGGTGAGTATTATGAGACGAGAAAATGCGGTGGGGAGAGGGGAATGAAGAAGATGCGAGTGAGTATTCGGTATATGTATGCGCGGGCATGGACGGGCGTGCGGCGAGGCTGAGTGGCCGTCCCATCGCCGGGACGGGGATACCATTGCCGGTGGCGGCGGCGGGGACGTCATGGGCCGTATTGGCACCGCGCCATTCGCTCCACCGGCATTCGGATTCTGGGAGCGCTGGCAGTGTGTGGTATCGTGTCAGGAGTGTGCGGTGTGCAAGGGTCGTGAATGCGCAGAGCAGAGCAGAGCGGCGTATGTGCACGGCGGAGGGGCAGTGCGAGTGGTCGAGTCGGCGCATATACACGGAAGAGGGGTTGGGCGCGGAGGAGGCGGCCCGACGAGCGACGGCGCAGAGACGGGCAGAGCGGGAACAAATACATGGCCGCCACCTAAAAAAACTCCATGCCAACCCTAACAAACAACACAACAGCACCCGCCGCCCTCCTCCTCGGCGCCCGCCTGGGCGTCCTCACTCCCCGTAGTGGCGCGGCGCACGGACTTGCGCTTTTTCGGCTTGGATGCGTCGTCTGCGGGGGGCGCATGTACGCGGATGGAGAGGTGCACGATGGTCGGCGCGGGCGGGGGCGGGGCGGGCTCGGAGGTGGAGGTGGGCGAGGGGGCAGGGAGGTGTGCGGGGAATCCGAGTTCTACGGTCTCCGTTAGTTACGAAGTTGGGCACAGACGAAAAACTCACTCTCAAGCGTATCCTCGTCGACCAGCACCCGCCCGAGCCACAGCACCCTAAGGTAGCTCGGGGCGGGAGGCCGCTCGGCCTGCCACTCGGGGTCAGCGGGCCACGCGGCCCAGACGAGCTCCTTGACGCGGCCGATGGTCGCTGCAGGGTCGAAGGACATGGTCCGCCGGCGGCCAGAGACGAGCAAGAAGGTGATCGGGGCGAGGGGCGTCTGGGCGTACGGCTCTTCTTGGGGCTTGGGCTCTGCGGGGGCGTCTATGGAGGGCGCGGCGGATGTGTCAATGACGTCCAGCTGGTCGACATCGGGCGGGGGCGGAGACAGCTGCTGCTCGTCGACGTCGGGCATGTCTTCCATGTCGACGCGGGTCCTGGAGGTGCGTGCAGACGCAGAGGTATACGGCTCTCCAGGGAGCAGGACTCGAGAACGTGAGAGAGGTGTTGGTGGGAGAGAGAGAGAATGTGGAGCTGCCATAATTGGAGTTGTGATCACACGAAGATCGTTGCTCGTGGCCGCAGTGCCCCTCACTTTATACGACGAGACAGAAACGGGCGTTAAAAAGGCACACTCGCCAGCTAAGGGCGTCTAGAACGTACCATGTTAGCCGAGACCAGCACACGACCCATTTTTCTTCCTAGCTCCGGGTACACCCGACCATATGACGCCCTTTCTCGCTTCAACTCTGCATTCCCCGCTTCAACTATCCTCTTCGGAGCCGCATGTTCCGTCTTCGCAGCCACTTGGTTCACCCCAGGACGTCGCTTCGTGCCTCACCCTCGCTTGCCTCCTCCAATCCGACGCCCCGCATTCGTTTTCGCTCTACCGTCTCTTGTCCCTGTCGATCCTATCTCCGAGGGGAGGTACTATTCCCCCTTTTCTTCCCTCAAAGCTGGGCCAGGCCTGCTTAATTGACCGTGTCGATAATGCGCATTCAACGCAACTAATCTCCTTGAGACGTCGACGAACTGCCTAGTTAGGATGCCCATTCCTCCCGGTCCGCTCCTCCCTTTACGATAGAAACTGAACTCTGCCCCGGACTTATCCGTAGTCGACCCGTGAAGGCGCCGATAATGCGCTACTCCCATCTCGCGACTGTAATCTCGAACCGGACTTGACCCCCAAGTCCGATCCCGGGCGCACCACGTCTTTTTATAATATTCTATTCGCAGCACGCAAAGCCGTTCATCGCCGACGACGCATAACATACGCCCCGCTCCGCACATACCGCTCGTGCCAAGACAAGACTCGGCTTCCGAGCCATACCACTCTGTTGCCACCTTTATATAAATCTCGGCGTACTCATCCCAGGTTGGACGCACTTCTCTTCTCGACCCGTCCGGCCGCAGTGTAGAATCGGGGGCGGACGTCCCATCGCATCCTATCCTGCTTTCCCGAAGTGGTCCAATAGGATTGATATTTCAAACAGAGGAACAAAGAAAAGAAACCACAAACCTTGCTATGGCCTGACTCCGATTCGAGCGAAGGACTTCCTCTCAAACCTCTGTCAAGCATCCAACTGAAAAGGACATGTTACCGCTACACCACCAAGCCATACTTGTGTTTGTTCGACCGTCATCTAAGTGGGCTTGGATTTTTGACAAGGTTACAGAAGAAGAAAAAATGATACCGAATGTGTTACGGCCTGGCCCCGGGCACTTGCACCTGAAACTGGATGATTGGTTGTTTGAAGAGAATGTGTTACCTCTACACCGGCCCTACTTGCCTCTGTTCGACCAGGCTTGAACCTTGACTACAAGGACGTGAGTTGGCATAGATAAATCACGGTTGAAAATATATGTGATCTCGGAATCGGACTTGTCAGAGCCAAGTTCGAGAAGATGGGTATCGAATGTTGTAATGCGGAGGTGGAGAGTGGGCCGGGCACGGGATTTCCGGATGGCTCCCGCAACGATCGGATGCGTTCCCGTTGGCCTGGATGACGACCTTTTTTTCCCACACTCGACAGAGTATTCTTGCTTTTCCCTTCCGTGCTCCGAACCCAGACCCATTTCATAACACCCATTTCAAGCCTATCATTCGCCACATCGAGTGTATGAAGTCCCACACCGCGAAACCGTTCACCCGAATCGCCCCGCTCGCGTCAAAACTCAACATGACACCCCATTGACGCGGGTGAAGACGGACCTGCCTCTCTGATTCTCGCGTCAATGATACGCTTCATCCTTTAGTATTCCCGACTAACAAATGGACGGAACATGGCAGCCCGCCAATCGACGCGGGATCCGGGCGGTTGAACGTGCGTTCTCTCTACTCTAGCACTTCCCCATCGTCTCCAACCTGTGTTTCGTTCTGCGTCCCGCCGCCCATCCCACACGCACCAGCCTTAAATTGCGACAAACCCAATCGACTTTCGGCCACGGCTCGGCGACGTCATCCCGCAATAACTTAATCGCCGACTGGCGCAGTGCAGCTCCGCCGACGTCATGCCATACTTGCGAGCAACCTTCTCCCATGCCTAGCCCCGCTTCAACTCTGCTCTCCCCAGCCGCATGTTCCGCGACAAAGTGTCTGTCGCTTCGCACCGCAGGGATTTTCGCTCGTCCTCCACCGCTTCGTCGCTTCACGCCTTGCCCTCGCTTGCCACCCCCAATCCGACGCCCCGCATTCGTTTTCGCGGTTCATCTCCCTGGCCGATCCCAATCCCGGGGAGGTACTACTATGCTTGACGATTCCCCCCTTTTATTCGACGCGGCCAGGCCTCACGACGTGTCGGCGTCCCTCAAGCCTGGGCCAGGCTTGATTGACCATGTCTATAATGCCCATTGCCCTGGACGCGATGTTCGTATATATTTTCTTGAAACTCGACGAATTGCCCTCGTATCAGATGTCAGTCGCCATCAAGCCCGAACCTCAGGCGGCTACATACGATCCGAAGCTTAAGCTGGTTCCCCCTGGCCCTGCCCCTGCCCCGGATTCCCTCGACGCCCGAGCACGCTTAGTCGACGCATGAAGGCGCCGATAATGCGGACCATTCTCGCACTGGCTCGGGCTCCGACTCCGTAATTTGGAACTCGGACTCGGAACCCCAGTCCTTTTCGAATACCGAGCGCGCAACCACGTCTTTTTATGGGCCAACGACATACACATACCACTCCGGGGTCTCTTGACATGCGGGTGTGTGGATGAATATTTTCCCCTGGGGCATGATGCAGCGTCCGATTTTCCTCGACAAATTTCAGGTTCAATTATTTAAATATTGTTCAAGACGAAATTTGGGCAGGGAGAACTCGACGGTTGAAGCGGCGGACGATGTCTTTACTCTTCCCCTTCAATTTCGACACAAGGCGAGAGATTCGGCCTCGAGGGCGTGCAACCAGGAGGTCGACTAGAAACAGGTGAGATACGGTGACGCTATTAATTAGCATCCATTTCGGCGGCGGCCTTGGTAGCGCAGGCTTTGGCTTGCACAATTCGCGGCCATGCTTCTTCTTCAAGTTCCTGGATTCTAGTAGGTTCGCTTCAGTCCCAGTAAGGAAGACCACGGCGGTAAAACTGACCTCGCGATGGCGGCCGCCTCGGTGAAAAAATCCGCCGGATCATTGAGGTCCTTCACCATTGACAGATCATGGCAGCCCTCGAACAGACAGTCGATCGGATCCTCGGTAAACAGCGTTGGGCTCCGGACTTGACGGCAAAAAACGGGGCCATATAACAGTCGTTCCAAGGCAGTGGATTCGAGGAATTCGACCGGAAGGACGGAATCGGTTGTCACGGGAAGTACGGGTGTTGACATAGAGGTCTCGATAAAGTCTTCCGGAAACACCTTTGGCGCTCCTTGCATCAGAAAGCCCAGATGAAGTCCCTTCCGTCAGAAGTGTGTATTTCGATGTCAGATACTGGACAGCAGTTAGGCGGATCTTACCAGTTTCTCCGATCAGCAGGGATAAATACCACACAACCCGAACATGAGTTGAACTGTCGACATTGCAGGAGACACCACACACCGGACATTCAACCACCGCTGAGTCAAAGGATGACAAAGATTGGAAAGGCCATTCACGCTTGAATGACCCGGGTAGTTGATGACTGCCCAGAAACTCGGATAATTCTATTTAACGACCCCCTTGTTAAGAACAACACGGGTTGTTGAGGTTATTCGGGGGTTGCTGGAAAATATGTTTTATTTTTGGATGCCAACAAAAATTGATCAGACCAGGAAAATCGACGCTTCCGCCGTTCTCGCAATATTTGGAGTCCAAAGAAGAGTATACACGTGCGTCTACCAGCCCATATCTATCGGAGCACCTTCACACTGCCTCTCCAATTTTCCCCCAATTTTCCATCATCATTTGGGAGTTTCTGAGGAGTTTGGCATGTACAAACGGTAAAATGCCTCGAATGCCATGTCCCCTGGACATTAGAAGGGCCAGTAAAATTTAGAGGGTCAGCTTATATGATCTCCAACGTGCGTGAATTTTTTTGCATTATTTGTACCCGAGCAATTCCCCGAACCCTTCCCGCCCCTTCCCGCCACGCCCGCCATCAGCGACCATCAGATCTTGGCTTAAAAATCACAAAGGTTTTAGATAGAATATCTTTTCCAACAACCCCCAACAACCGGGTTGTTCTCAACAAGGGGGGTTGTTAGATAGAATAACCCCAGAAACTCAATATCCAAACCCCAAGATTTTCTTCGATCTGCCGTACAAGGCGTATGTTCGAATCAACAGTATGACTGGCGGAGACCAGTCCGACATCCTGGACTACCGATTTAAGGCCGCTTATCCTCGGCGGTTCCGATCCCCATGCCTGAAAATACTGGAAAGCTTCAATGGAAACTAATCCAGTCCCGGTACGAGGACCCACTAGTGGTGAACGCGAAAATTCGGCTACAATTTGCAAAATCTCTGGCCCAATCTAATCGGTTTTGTAAGTGTTCAGCAAACAGATTTAAGTGTACTCCGTACTTTTCAGAATGGTATCAATGAACATTGGCGAAGAGGTACACATCTCCGGGAATCTATGTCTAGAACTCACGCTGGGTCAAAGTGCTGCCATGTTTGGAGCTCAAAATGGGGTTTGATAAAGTGCCTCTATATCTGGGCGAGATACAGCGCCTTCCAAAGAGTGTCGTAAATCTGTGGTGCAGTTCAATTTCGCAGGCAGGAGGTAGACGATCGGACAAACCAAAAGGGATAAGAACGCAACTACCGATGCCTTGTTCGGTCTCAAAACCATCAAGAAATCAGGGCACTTACAGTCCACGTACTGACAAAAATTAAAATACAAACAAAGAAGCAGCAATACCCCCAAGTGAACACTCATGGAAACAAGTCGAAGGTCATTCAAGCTGGTAGAACTTGCATAATCCATCGATATCAGTCTCAGAGTAAGTCGGACAATTGTCAAGGCGGGGTGCTCAGCTTTATATGTCGATCCCATGCCATTTCACACAGGTCATCAGTGAATTGATTCGTCCTCCTACCATGTCGTCAGGGCAGAGATGTTGGCCCGCTGTTTCCGTGCGAAACCCAGGTATAATTGTTTTCCTGCGGGAGATGAACAACTGGTGAACATGATACACCTCACGCAAATGTTGGCTCGCTGGGAACGGGTCCTAAAAATATCGCATAACACGTCTTGATTTCTCACTGTGGTGAGTTGTCATCCAGTGCTCATGGTGTTGTTCTCGTCATCTCGTCTCTTCTGGTATCAGATCCTAAACAATGGTCGCTACGCTCATGCCCCCCTGTGTCGGTAAACCTGCAAACACCAACGAAGATTTCGTTTCTCCTGTACTAGGCTGCTCCTCGGATGCAATGGCACGAACATGAGTGACCAAGTGACAAGCGAAGATGGAGTGCAAGACACGTAATGGACTGCCTGGGATTGAATACGAAAGTTTGTGGGTGAAGGCCGGACCTACTTACGTGTCTGCAATATCCTGGAGTCCTGGCTGAGTGGATAAGAGTCGGTCAGTATGCGAAGCATGGAATAGTGACGGAAAATTACTCGGGCGGCGCGTTGAAGAACGACATCGATGATGAAAATCACTGGGATCCGTGCTCAGAGGGAACGAAGACTACGGGAAAGGACAAACATACGAAGGATTGCCAGGTAAAATAGGATCCCTACGTTGGATTATTAGAATTAGCGGGAAAAGCTCGCAGTCTGGAACCGTACCATCGCGATAGAAGGTGGTAACTAGGTGAGACTGTTGACCCGTCGATCCTACAGGGAAAACTTTTTTGTTGAATAATGAGATGCCAATCCAAATCCAGAGATTTTCTTTCGAGACGTACAGGTGTAAAGTCCCTTCCACAAAGTTAACAACACAACAACTATACAACTAGACTGTCAGTGGTTGGAGACAGATCACCTCGCTGCGTGTCGCACCTGTCTCTCCGACCAGCAGCGACACAAGGCACACTAACACAATATTGCTTGAACTATCCACATCGCAAGACACCCCGATGGGAGAAGACACTGGGGAATCGGCCACCGCTGTCCAAAAAAAAATGGGACTGTCCACAAAGAATTCCAGAGCTATCAATGAAGGCCGCTCACGCTTGAATGATTCCGTGTATCTCAGCAGCGCCCACATATCCACCCCACCAATCAACTCGGAAAGTAAATTTGAGGCAAAATGGATGCGCAATAATGGAGAGTACTCACCAACCACATTATTGCGAAAAATACCAGGAGTCTCTTGGATCTGCCGTACAAGGCGTATGTTCGAACCATCAAGATGACTGATGGGAACTCGCTGTGGAATTCTGTAATAATGGGCGGATAGCTTACCGGCAGTAATTCCTATTCCCACGCCTGCAAATACTGAAAATTTAAATAAAAAACTCGGCCAGTTCGGTGTATGGCACTTACTGGTGTCGAACCCACTAATGCTACGACAACTGGGCGAGTTTACGACTCGTTGGAACCGGTCTTTAGAATTCAATAGCTTCAGCTTCGCTGCCAGATATGGACCAGAGATTCGCACGTACTTCGCACTGCCAGTATGGTGTCGATGAAAGTGCTATATCTCGTCCAGAGATATAGGCACTTGATTAAACCCCATTTCGATCTCCAGATATGACGGTCCTTGAGCGACGTAAGTGCGTGTATACGCGTTGAGAAATACGGACATGTACCTCTTGATTAATGTTCAAGAGAGTGTCGTACGACTACAGGGATTCTTCAATTATAATATACAGGTAAAAGGGGATTAAACGGACCAGAAGAGATAGACAGGCAACTGCGGATGCTGCATTGAACTCCATAAACTGATCAGAATATTGTGAACCCACCATCGACGTACTGGAGGAAAAAGAATTGAAATCGAAGCAAAGCGCAAAGAAATTAACTGCTCACAGAAACGGATTGAAGGTCGCTCAAGCTCTGAACGTCCATGGCTACCAGAGCGCGGATGATCGTCGCGACCTGAGACATCCTCACTTTATATGGGAAACGAAAAGATGCTTATCCGGGCTCTCCTTCGCGGACCTGATCTATCTCGGCCACTGTTAGGGAGAGGGGACGAAAACCCACGGCGCTCTTCCGTTGCGGTAAATGCGTCAACCCCTGCCAGAACCTTGGGAAATCGCGGTGGCGGCTTTACAGTGGGCCATAGGATGGATGGCCAGCTTAGAGCAGTCTTCTCTTCTATACGGTGGTTACTACGGAGAAGATCAAAAGATGACCGTCCGGAATCCTGGTGCGATTTAAAGTAGGATCTGACATGAATTCAGATTGCATGATCATCTTAGTAGATACTCCTGGATATTAATTGTTCAAGCGGGAGATTAAGATGTAACGCAAGATTAATAAGCACACGCAGTCATAAATGTAAGGGATGATGCTTTCCTGACTGAGTGTCGAACCTGAATAATAATTCAGCAGTTTCGTCGTCCATAAATGGTGGACGATTCTCACCCATATGGATGCAGTTCCGATATGTCGTACGGCGTGCTTCTTTCTAGTGCCTACTCACCGAGAGCCGTCATCTATAGCGCGTAAACACAGTGACTCAAAGTATGGCTGAGATCAAACGAATAACATTCGATGATGCGTTCAACGAGACTCACCGGCAGAGGCAGAGCTCCACTTCAGTCGAAGATGTGCATATCCCAGGTTGCCTAGAAGCCGGTCAGTTTCTATTTCAAGAAACATAATCGAATGCCGGAGAGGAGAAGAAGATTCAAAATTATCGGGATGACTCAGTCGTCAGGAAATGTATTCCCGAATGAAATTCCCTTGACGCGACGTCCAATCATGGTGTTAACTGTTCAGGTGGATGTAATGAAGGGGAGCGGGACGAACAGGCGAACCTCGACAGGCGGCCGTTGCGGTCTTTGCGCCGGCCGGCAGAATCATATACTGTTAGTATATGGGATCCCAAAGTGGCACCATTATCGCGGATTCATCGCTGGCATCTAGCCAGCAATAGGGACGAGGCCAATGGTGGCCATGTGTAGGAATCGGAGTAATTCCACCACAGCGGTCCTCGACTCGGCCTGCAGACAACGAGCGGCAGAAATGGTAAGACGCTTGCGTGGCCCGGGCGTTCTCGGGCATCTACCCATCCGATTTGGTCCGCTTCTTTTCTTCTGACCAGTCATCAGAATGCCACCTAAACGAAAGCAGTCGGACGCGTCAGACTCCGACGAGCCCAAGAAGAAGAAAACCGCGGCACCAAAGTCAGGTCCCTTCCATCTTTCCTTCTGTGAAAGCCCGTGCTGATCGTCACCAGGCTGAAAAAATCTAAGCTATTCGATCACTCCAAGGCGAGAGCATGTAATCCTCGATTAATCCGTTCTCAGCATTGAAAGCGCTCTAGAACCCAGCATGGACTGACCTCAAACCAGACGGGGAGTGGGCTCTCAAGTGCGTCGACAGATGGTGTCTTCGTCCACCCTACGCCGTGGCATCGGATGAAAAACAGTGGAAGAATTACTACGAGTGAGTCTTAAGGGTTTCTTCCTCAAGGATGCTTCTCTAATCTGTATCAGCGAGCGCTCCGCTCTTGACAAGATAAACACGGTCGATTCTGTCGAGTCAAAGTCTATCGTATCAGAGGAACTCGGCCAGGACACTTTTGAAATCTTGCGCGCTGCATCATCCCGTGTCGCGGCCACCATTCACGGCAGCGCTCTTCTCTCGGACGACAAGCGGGTCCAACTTGCTCGGACGCTGATGGGATCGCTCTATTTCTTGGAGCTGTGGGGAAGCGACGAAGAAGGGTGAGCAAGTTACGTTTTCTACGACCGTCTCTCACATTGAACACAAACGGTACTGCAGCGGGGGAGACAACCCCCGAACTATAAACGCCAAATCGCGATTGTACTCGCCATATGGACTCGGCGGGTCTGTCGAGTTTTCTTACGATTACCACTATCGACAGTTCCGCGCAAACGAACGTTTCTCTACGTTTGGTGCGTCCAGGATGGATTTACAAGAACTGTACATCTGATCATCACCTTCTAGTCGCAATGACGCGGGGAATTGGCGAGTGCAACCCCAAGGACCCAGCGTATTGCTCGACCACGGAGAAAAATAAGAACGGTCGTCGCAAGCCGAGTGAAGGAAGCATCAAAATATTCGATATGGTGTGTGTACCATCATATCTCTCTTCTCGAGGTTGATTTCTCTTTCAAGAATGGTGCTAAAATATCTGGGACCACTGCGAAAAACTACGAAGATATTGAAGAGTCGCTATTTGGCTCCACCGGTTGGTTGTAAGTTCAATCTCGCCCTTTCTCGACCTCGAGCATGTCAATGACTCCAACAGATCTCCCCTCAAATTATTCCACCTCGCCTGCGCAGCGGGAACAGTAATGCTCTATCACGAAAACAACGCTGGAACGGTGGCCAAAGCTGGCCTCGATAAGTTCAAATTTTTCCAGGGCGAGTCGGATGGGAAGGGAAAAGTGCAAGAGGATATCAGATTGCTGGCCGACTTGGAGAAGAAAGAAGATGAGCCGGTCTGTGTTCCATCGAGATTGTTGCTGCTCGCGAAGCAGAGTGGATAATCAAAACGAGGCGCAGGACGAAGCAGCGGCAGCATGAGCTGAGGAAAACGAACTAACTAATACCAAACTCGAAGACATCTTCTACCTTCTAAATTGTTCACTAATGCGTTGATACAGTGAATACATTGCGCCGCCCGCACTATTCTATTCCCGCGCAGGCCATTGGTTACTCTCGAGGAGTCAATCCCGTCCCGTGTTCAAGGTGATCACTAACCTTGCAGGACGGGTCCGTCTCCCTCGTTTTACTGCTGTGGCGAGGAAGAGCTCTGAGGGTGCGCGTGGGGGGATGGGGGCGTTCTGCTGGCGGAGCGATCCTGGTTTTTAAACTAACCTGACAACCGCAGTCGGGCTATAGGTGACAGTCCTTCGGGATGCGGTTAGAACAGATACGGACTTTGTCTTCGATTCTGCGATACGATGGTGGCGGGTTTCTGCCTGCATTTCGGTGCGCAACTGACTCTTGTTCTGCAGGGTCGGACTCTTCTTCAACCTAGCGATACGATGGTGGCGATTCTAGCTCGCTGGTCGGTGAGGCTGGTCGGTGAGTTTCTCTGTCTCGTCGATTTTTTCTGACGTTTGTGCAGAGTCGGGCTCAGCCCTCAACTGCGATACAGATGGTGGCGCGCATGTTTTCTTGGTCAGTGTTCCCCTCTCCCCTCTCTCTCTCTCTCTCAGTATCTCTGGACCTGTCTAACCGTCGTCGTAGATACACATTCTATCACTTTGCTCCGCGCTTTGACTCTTTCCACGACAGTCCGATGGCAATAGGACGCAGTCAAAGGGCTCAGGGAGATTGACTTTCAATTTGAGTTCTGGGGGCTTTCTCGATTTTGGGTTCTGGGGGATAAACTCTTTGATTTGAGTTCTGGGGGATCGTTGGGGCTCCGGGGGCTTCTTTTGTTTGGGTTCTAGGGGATCACAATGGCTTTCAGTTGACTCGAATTGGGTTCTGGGGGATCGGTTATTCCGTTCGGGCTGGCGGGCAGACTGGATTACCTCTTCCCATCCACGTCTGACGGCGCATGTTCCCGTTAGATCACGCGCTTGGGGGATCTGCACACATAATCATGGTGTATCATGGCACCGTGGCATCGTGGTAGAGGCTGAATCTGTGGGGCCTCGTTTGTGTTCATCTGCTGGCTACTTCACACATCAGGTTCTGGGGCATCTCTTCCAGCCGCTTGTTTGGGACCGGGGGATACGCGCTTCGAGCAGGAAGATCGCCAGAGCCTGATCATCTCTTCGCAGCCAAGCGGCGGGAAGACTTTTTTTCTCGCGGGTGTGTGTGGACACAAGTGTTTCGGCACAAATCCTGGTTCGACTGACTCCAGGCGCCAGCTTTGATTATGTATGACTTGGGCCGGCGAGGTACTCCGGTTTATAGATCTTTTCGGGACGGAATATTCACGCCTTTATCCCTGTACCTTGCAATTCTCAACGCTGCCAATTCCAATTGAATTCGTTTTGAACCATCTCTGGCAAAACACGTGATAATATTAATCGCTCCTAACCAGGTTACTAATATTAGTAGTAACCACCACCATCATCGACTTTCTATCTCTTTACTCATCTTAACTAGCCCAATGGAAACCACACTCGACATCTTTCCCTTCTACGGTAATATTGTTTCTTGACTCTCCTATCTTCTCCAAACTTGCTCCAAACTCACCACGAAGAAATCACAGACTTGGAAGAGACTGGTTACGAGACCGTACCCCAGATATGAACATCCTTCGGTCGCATCCTGCCCCGTATCATAAATTCCTTCATTGCGTGATCCTAGAAGCAATACACCATGAGGCCGTTCTAGATATTATCCACACCCAGGATGGGAACCTTTTAAGGTCGCTTAAAAGACCTATGGAAAGAATGTGTATTTGTAGTCTAATATATCTTGATTGATTTAGCGAGATTCAATGAAGTAAGGAAGGATTACAGACACAACTAGAATTCATAGGCCTTTTCGACTTGATTGATTTCTATCTTATCTACCATGTAAGAAAGGTGTCTGAAAAGAACGTCAATCAGGTGCCAAATCAACCATATTTGATTTTTGGGGTATCGACGGTACACAAAAGGACATTGTAAAGTACATGTTTTAAGCCAATGAGGGATTTTTGCCATTGGATCGGAAAATGCCGGACAAATAGCAAAAATCCCTCATTGGCTTAAAACATGTACTTTACAATGTCCTTTTGTGTACCGTCGATACCCCAAAAATCAAATATGGTTGATTTGGCACCTGATTGATGTTCTTTTCAGACACCTTTCTTACATGGTGAATAAGATAGAAATCAATCAAGTCGAAAAGACCTATGAATTCTAGTTGTGTCTGTAATCCTTTCTTACTTCATTGAATCTCACTAAATCAATCAAGATATATTAGACTACAAATACACATTCTTTCCATAGGTCTTTTAAGCGACCTTAAAAGGTTCCCATCCTGGGTGTGATCACCAGCCATGCCTCATACACATCTTGATATGCCAATGAAGAATACTTTTAGCAAAGCAGTGGCGGAAAGATATGTATGATGAAAACTCAAATGTCGAGAGAAAATGTTACATTGCACCAGCAAGTTGCTGAGTTCGACCATAATAAGATACCGCTTCATAAAATCCAAAGCTACCGTAACTTACACGAATAATTCAGACCCGACATGATCAACGAGACGCGACTACCCCGTCCGCATCACCAAATGCACCCCGCTGTCCGTGCTGATAACATTGCTGATCTGGCCTACCTCTAACCAAACGCCGCCTCCTCAAACAGCTTCTGCATCTGGCCGCGCCCGAACCAACCGAGGTCCCCGCCCTTGTCATGCGAAGAATCGTCCGAGTGTACCGACGCTAGCTCGCTGAATTTCTGCGCAGAATCCCCGATTTGAGCTTGGTAGCCGCGAAGGAGCTCGATTGCCTCCTCCTTCGAGCGTGTGATCTCTTTCTTCAGACAAGTTGCAAGTGAGGAACGGATCAAGGACTTGGAGCAGCGACGATACGGACCTCCTTCCAGCTCGAGGGGCGCCTGCTTCCGCTGTGCTTGACGAGGAGGTGACTTGCGCGCACTTCTATGGACCTGTTTGATGTCTGGCTCACGCTGAGGAGGGCGTTGGCTTCGTCCTCGGAGAGCTCAGAAGGAGGCGTCCAGCTTGACTCTTTCGTCTCGGGGTTGAAGAAGTACAGAGCGCCCCGGGATTTCGAAATTCGGACCTCCCATTGCGACTGTAGAATGCGTCAGAGCTGAGAGGCTCTCTTCAGCACAAAACCGACCATGGGAGTAGAAACCAAGGAGAGCGATCGATGACTAAATGTGGCTGTGTGGCAATCAATATTCGTTCCGAACATGCCACGAGCGTTGAGCCGTTTACAGTTCCGGTATCCGCCTCCGCATATACAAGTACGCTAAGAAGAGTCAAGACCACCTCGATGGGCCTATGTGTAAAAACGTGAACAGTTTTCATGTGAGCGGGGCGAGTTCAACGTTTGAGTGTTAGTGTTCCGCTAACCAGCCCAACGTCTTTGTCTTGTCCTCTGCGCCCGTAATCGAATTAATGATTTTTTTGTGATCCATAATGACATTCGAATATATTTTTCAGCTGATGAACCCCAGCGAACCTTCCAGAGCCCTGACTGAGCAATGGTCACCGATTCATCGTCAACCTTCGAGCTCCGGTGGGTTTTAGAAACCTATATTGAGTCCATTAGAGCGTGTAGTCTGACTAACGAAGAGCCGTATTGCAAATTGCCCGAATGGGCGTGGGGGCGTTGATGCCGCAAAAGGCAATTGTCCTGATTCCCCGTGATAGCCAAGGGGTACCCGCAACAAAAATCCGGTACACTGGGTACAAAAAGTGAATTAGCGACCGCCAGACCCACCCTAGTAGCCGAGGTTAGCCGAGCCTAAGCGAGCCGAATCGGGTAATTTTCTCACGGAATTGGACCCCAAGCCGCCCCAAACCTACCTGCAGTTTCAACCAGTTTCAGCCCTCTCGCAGATACGGCACAGTTTTGGCTCTCATTATCAATGTCGCCCAGTTCAGAAATGTGGCCTGAAAACCCCAATTTTTTTTTCGACCTTCTCAAACGCAATTTCCCAGCGTCCTGAGCAAACTTTAAAAAGTGAATCAAGAGACCTTGGACCCACCCTACCCTATTAGCCGGTGTCTCGGCATCTTCCGACGGGTACCCCTTGGTGATAGCTGACCATATCAGAGCGCTCATGTCTCGTTATGCTGCGTCGATTCAGCCTCTTCCTTCTCATCTCCCTCCTCCCCGTCTATATAAGCCTCACGTTCTACTTCAATCTCATCGCACCTCCCCCCTCCACGCAAGACACGCTGTCATCTCTCCTCAAACTCGCAAACTCCAATCTCCATCGAGCTCAGCTTTTGTCTCACCGACTTTCATCTTCAGTCATCACCTGCAGTAACATGAGCGTCAAAATCGTACCCCGCCCGAGCCAGGAGCGTGGACATGCGGACCACGACTGGCTCAAGACGTTCCACACCTTTTCCTTTGCATCGTAGGTCATTCTACTTGCTCGTGCCATCGGACAGACTGTAACACCTTCATAACCAGGTATCAAGACAACAACCACTCTCAGTTCGGTTCTCTCCGTGTCATAAATGGGGACCGCGTCGCTCCTCGCACTGGCTTCGGCACCCACTCGCATTGCGAATTCGAGATCTTTTCATACGTTGTTGCTGGGCAGCTCGAGCAGTGTGTATCCCTTTTCATCTTAGGAATCGACTGGTGCTGACTTAACATCTAGCAAGGACTCAATGGGCAACGTCGAGATTTTGAAGCGCGGCGATTTGCAGCTGACCTCCGCCGGCACGGGCATTTCTCACTCTGAGAAGGCGTACAGGTCGAAGCAGGTCCACTTCCTCCAGATCTGGTCCTTGCCTTCCGTTTCCCACCTCCAACCCAAGTACTTCACCCCCCACTTCACCGACGCGCAGAAACGGGATGCGTGGGCACGCATTGTCGCCCATGTCGATGCAGAGGGTGTGCTGAAGGATAGCAGAGAAGGGGAAGGCCCTGCACCCGTGCAGAGCCCGCTCACCTTATACGCGACACTTCTGTCGGATGGCAAGAGTCTGAAGCAGACGATCAAAGGATCAAAGGGGTACGTCCACGTCGTGCAGACCAGCGGGTACAACACCAAGGCTGCGACGGGAGCTGCCATCAGAGTCATCGGGGCCCTGAGTGTCGAGGTGGAGCTCAAGGAGGGTGACGGAGCATACCTGCATTTCGACAAGGGCGGCGACCTGACGGTCGAGAATATCGGTGAGAAGACGGCAGAGGTCCTCTTTTTTGATTTGGAGTAAATAATTTATCCTTGGATGG
Organism: Mycena maculata; assembly: GCA_029448575.1. Lineage (NCBI taxonomy): Eukaryota > Fungi > Basidiomycota > Agaricomycetes > Agaricales > Mycenaceae > Mycena > Mycena maculata. The sequence goes on along the minus strand of JARJLG010000087.1, from coordinate 114,824 downwards.
AACTATATGTACGAGAGTTGCCGTGAACAAAGGAATTTCGCCCACCGAGCATTGATTCCAGGTCCTCTCTCGCCTTGCAAGCTGCGTACACACCCAATCGACCACCGCCGGGACCCGCTGCAAGGTCAAAATTCTCCATTCTCCGATGACATTTACTTCTGCCTTCCTTGACAACATCCCCCGGAGTCTCAGACAAAAGTCGCGGCTCCTTTCAAGTTTTTCCACAAACCAAGGCAAGGATGTTTGCTTTTCTCCCACTTCTCCTCCCGCATTGACCGTCCTTTTGCGCGTCGTCTTTGCTCTTCATCTAGTCGGCTCATTGTATCATGATATCCGAGGCGAGTACTTGCTTCTTGCTCTGTTGAGGTTCCGCGGTTCGTGGATCAGTGCAACGGTGTCTGAAGGATCAGAGGCACGTAGCTAACCTCGATGAAGGTCCCGATGGCACTGTTTTCTCTGGTTTCTCTGCCCGTTATGCTTCCAGTGACTGACTTGCCTTTCGAGGAACGAATATGGAGTCCCCTCCTCTGTGGCGCCTACAGTTCAATTCCTTCAAAGGCGATCCTTCCCTTCGTTTATCCTATGCAGCTCTGGGAGACTGGAGGGACATAGCTAACCCCAATGAAATTTCCGACGAACGGTCCTTTTCTTTGTTTCCCTCTCTACCCTTGCTACGCCGTTGACTGATTGTTTTCATTTGAGGACTATTATCAGAAATTGTCTACTCGGCCACCTTAGCATTTTTGACGTCGAGCACGCACATCCAGGGGACTAGACACAGGTTTATGTACTTTTAATCAAAGGCATGCCTCCTGGGAGTGACTTGAGATAATTTCCGCGAATTTACGCGGCAATTTCATGGCCTACCGAATTTATTTTCTGGCGGTATCCCAAAATAGAAAAAAACAGCCTAGTCGGCCACCTTGCAAAATCGTCTGTTAAGACTCATGCCGGCCATTTCAGTGTATCCAATATCATTGAGGAGATATAATTACATGATTCTAGACACTCCAAATGTACATCTGAGGTATATGAAGACGATAAATATTTCGCTCTTAAGTCACCGGAATGAGTAAAAATGGGATCTGGGCGGAATGGAGTGGGTTACAAACTACAGAGGGTATTGAGACCTCAGATGGAGATACACATGACTCCATAGGATGTATTAGGATGGCTTATCCACCAGGGATGCCACCCACATGCCAACAACCATTCGCAAAAAGTCCACTTATACGTGCAACTGAATTTCCGCGGTTTGCCGTAGTGCTCCGCCGTTACCAGGAAATTGGGAAGTGAAAATGTTGAGCGACCAGAAACAATACAGAGTGGGCCATCCTTAATGCAGTCATCAAGTTCTGGGTCAGTAGCAGCCTTGTGTCGCTCGCTGTAGAGGTGGCCGGTTTGTGACACTCAAGCTCAGGTGGAAGCAAGGTGGAAGATCTTTTGCATGATAGACGATGCGAGGAAAATGTATTCCAGCATATTGCATGAGACTAGGTCACTCGCAGAAACCAAGGGAAGAGAACGAGCCCACAAACTTGTCAATCATTGGTGGAGAAATAAGGAAAAGACAAGTCAGAAGGTCGTTCGGAGATAAGAAATGATGTTCACACGCCGTCATCTTCCCACAGTTTCTGATCGCCGCATCGGTTGGCCTTCAAATTTGATGTGCAACATCCTTATAGCTCGTACCCCATCCGACAGGCACCAAATCTCAAATTGCTACATTGCAACGGCTTATATTATGTAAGTGGCCGACTAGCTAGTTTGGCCGACTAGGCAGTCGCTGATAATATTCACAGGGGGCAAACATGATGGCAGTTGTCATACTGGCATCCGACAGGCATCCGCCGGGCATCCGACAAGCATGTGTTGGGCATGTGTCAGGCATGTGGCAGGTAATTTCTCACCTGCCTGTCATGCTGCGGGAATGTTTAACACCGAAACTACTGTAGATCTATTGGCTTGCCTTCCTACTATTGTTTGGCAAAGTGGTTGGTAACAGCCTCCATTATTCTTTTGTGAATTCTGGTTGGATGTGTGTTCAATCCCTAGATTGCTCTTCTTTTTTCGGCTTTCCCAACAGAGCTCGTTGGGTCAGATTGATGGTTTAGCACATTCCAAGCTCCTTCCATGGTATTCTTCTCGCAGTTTCTTGTGGAACATAGGGCATGGCCCAAATTTCTTCCATTTTTAGTGTTTTTTGATTGTTTCTGATATATTGCTTGCTATGGGCTCAATTCATACGCAATGGCTCTGCAAATTATATGGGGAGAATGGCAATGAAATTTCGGAGTCCCTGATGTTGTCAGTTTATTTATTTTTCGGCATGTGGAAAATGTAGTATGCCATTATCTTGTTTTCATGCAGATCACTCCCTACACGTGAACATGGAGTTATAATATTCTGTGCTGTGTTTCAGAGAAACCAGGATCATCCTGAAGAGCACCTCATCACCAGATTTCATTTTTGGGTCCTCTATCTCATGAACGGCACAATCAAATCCGAAATATTCGGATTTAACCAATCATTTCTCATAGGCAATCATTACCCATGTTCTCTACCTATGGGAGCAGTATGTGTGCAGCCCCTACCCTGAGGTACTCAAGAGGGATTGTACAACTCAGATTCCCTGGCCAAGTCCTTGTGCTGGTACGCGGCACACCTCAATGTTGTGATCAGTCAGGGTAATAATTGCCTATGAGAAATGATTGGTTAAATCCGAATATTTCGGATTTGATTGTGCCGTTCATGAGATAGAGGACCAAAAATGAAATCTGGTGATGAGGTGCTCTTCAGGATGATCCTGGTTTCTCTGAAACACAGCACAGAATATTATAACTCCATGTTCACGTGTAGGGAGTGATCTGCATGAAAACAAGATAATGGCATTCTACATTTTCCACATGCCGAAAAAAAATAAACTGACAACATCAGGGACTCCGAAATTTCATTGCCATTCTCCCCATATAATTTGCAGAGCCATTGCGTATGAATTGAGCCCATAGCAAGCAATATATCAGAAACAATCAAAAAACACTCAAAATGGAAGAAATTTGGGCCGTGCCCTATGTTCCAAGAAACTGCGAGAAGGATACCATGGAAGGAACTTGGGACGTGCTAAACTGCATCAATCTGACCCAACGAGCTCTGTTGGGGAAGCCAAAAAAAGAAGAGCAATGTAGGGATTGAACACACATCCAACCAGAATTCACAAAAGAATAATGGAGGCTGTTACCAACCACTTTGTCAAACAATAGTAGGAAGGCGAGCCAATAGATCTACAGTAGTTTCGGCGTTAAACATTCCCGCAGCATGACAGGCAGGTGAGAAATTACCTGCCACATGCCTGACACATGCCCAACACATGCTTGTCGGATGCCCGGCGGATGCCTGTCGGATGCCAGTATGACAACTGCCATCATGTTTGCCCCCTGTGATATTCCCGCGGCATTCTTCAAACGCCTTCGCCTGTCGGTGTTAGCTAAGGGATGTGTCTTCATTCTTTTTAAATTTCATCCTAGTGTTCTTGGGAGCTTGTGGACGAGCGCAGCATTCCGACGGACTAGAGGGACGTAGCTAACCCCGGTGAAGGTCCTGACGAACACATTTATTCCCTTCTTTCCTTTCCCTCAATATTTCTCAAATGCAGGTGATGATCGCCATATCTTAGAAGTGCCGCATCCATTGAGACTTGTCTTTCGTATCTTCTTTCTGATTCATCCACTGGTTATTACTGATCAGGAGACTTGATTAAATCCATATTCAACCCCCAAGCCCAGAGCTCAACCAACGGTAAAGTCTGGCACCTGCTCATTTCCTATTACATTCGTCGCCTTTCTCAATGCTCACCTATGCTCCTCTCAGTATTTGTGACCCCCGCACTGTCAACACCAAGTTCAGCTACTCTGTTGCCTCTTTCACTATTTTTTCGCTTGGCAATCTTCCTTCTCACCTTCTCTACATCTGACTTGGTCGATCGAGATTCCGCTTCGTGTGTACACTCACTTTTTTTCTTTCTAGCTACCTCAATACGGTGACCCGCCCTCTTTTCTTCCCAGGTGTCGCATTCTCACATCTTGACTCTGATTTTCTAACCATACAAACTGTCTGACTTATACTTCAGGCTCTGGGGGACACGAGGGTTCCGAGGGCTTACACATTTGGGCTCTGGGGGATATTCGTTTGGGGTCTTGCCAGGGCATACATTTGGACACCAGGTGGGTCTACAGTTGAGTTTTGGGGCACATTCGATTCTGGTTGACAGCGAGAACGGGGCGGATGAGAAACTGTTTCATTATATTTTCATTCTGATTTGTTTCATTAGGTGCCGTCTCAGTTTCAAATGCACCGTCCGTGCGTGAAATCTGTGATCAGTGAGACTTCCTTCAAACCCAGGAAGCAGTGCCGCCTTTATATTCCCGTGCCATCTTCACCTTTTTGTTTCTATTTACAGATACACGAAGACTCGAGAGGCACAGCGCCAAGTACTCTTCTTTGCATAAGTTTTCTCACCTCGTTATGCAGGTCCATTCCAGTGTTGTCTCTCTTTCATTCATTCCCGATGCGTTGATTTAGGTTCTGGGGGCATAACTATCGGATGGGTTCTGGCAGATATGATTCGTATTCTACCGGATAAGCTTGGGTTTTGGGGGCTCCACACAAAGCTTGAAATTTCCGGGGTATTTGCTGAGCTCGCATTTTTGGGTTCTGGGTGTATCGTTGGGGTTCTGGGGGACGTTTGGGTCCGAGCTGACGGCCACTGGAGACGTCCAATTTCGGGCATACTTGATTGGGTTCTGGGGGTACATTGTCGCTCGAGTGAACACATTTCGAGTCGGATGTTGACGTTCTCTGGTGATTGAGGAACGAGGTGACCCGAGAATAGGGTTTGTGGATCAGAGGCCGTCGTAATAGGGGGCTGATTCACTTTGTCTCTTCCCCTGCTACAACGACCTTGCCTGCGCTCCTTCTCTGCCATCCTAATATTTCTTTGGTCGCTTTCACCCACCTGCTTCCTGCAATGAACCAAGACAGAGCACAATCCACAAATCAAAAATTTCCGCAGTTACGCTTGCTGGTTGAGCTCCCATTTTTGGGTTCTAGGGCGCGCCATTTAGGTTTCGGGAGCATCAAACCGTGGGTTCTGGGGTGTATCATTCAGGTTCTGGGGAAATAAAACATTGGGTTCTTGGGGGAATTGGGTTTAGGGATTATAATTTGGGTTATGGGGATTCGATTCGATCAAGTTGAACACCATTTTTTTGGGTTCTGGGGCGTGTAATTGGGGTTCTGGGAGTATCAATCCTTGAGTTCCAGGGTGTATCATTCATGTTCTGGGGGTTAATAAAACATGGGTTGGGTTCTGGGGATTTGATTCGAGTTCGAGTTGAGAGCCATTTTTGGGTTCTGGGGCGTGTCATTAGGATTCTGGGAGTATCAAACCTTGGGTTCCGGGGGAATAAAACATTGGTTGGATTCTGGGGGAATTGGATTCAGGGAATATAAATTTGGTTATTTGATTCATTCGAGTTCGAGTTGAAAGCCGTTTACAGGTTCAGGGGATTCTGTTCTTTTTTTTATGTCCGTGCTTGGTCCTGACCCTAACCCTGCGAATATGCTATCCGTTGACTTTGTGTACTATACGTCCCACGTATGGCGGTGAGAATGCACTTTCATTATTAAACCAACATGTTTTTTTTTGTGTCGCAACATTTTAAGAGTTGCATAACATATTTGAAAAAATCTTCATATGACCTGTTCTGTGGTCCTGCGAGACCTTCTATCCTCCTATCTTCTCTGTGGTGCTCCTGATCCTCGTTGGCTCTTGGCTGACTCCAGCTCAGGACCCAGTGGTGGTGTTGCCCTTGAGACTGAAACTGGTTTGCTGGTCAAAAAGATAGGTGCAATCAGTTAAGAACTGAAATCATACTGCTCTCAAGTGCTTGTCCTCAGTGGCACAATAAATCTATTTGGTGTCTTCTACAAGTTCATCTACAGTACTAAGTCCTCAAGCACCAGAAGCTGAAATATTGTTTATAAATCTGCCACAGAGAGGATAGAAGGAGGATAGAAGGCCACAGAACAGGCCTTATGAAGATTTTTCCAAATATGTTATTCAACTTTCATCTGGAGCCCACCGTGAGGGGTTCGTTTGAACTATTTCGAAGAAATAGTTATTGGCTGCATTGTGTTGAATTCCTAAACGGTTCAATTGCTCATTTCTAGACCTTGAAACAGTCTTACCACTTGTTTTCTTTTGAAAGCACTGCGAAGGACTTTTGCGAAAGTGGAAGTCTCTGTTGTTGAGCCTTTTGCTCCACAGAATTCGAAACATCTACCCTTGAATTACATGTAATCTATATTTAATATTATGAGAACTCAAGGAGGGGTTCCAGGAGGAGGAGGAGGAGCGCTGGCAAACTTAGCAGCCGCCCCAAATCACCAGAATGTGCCGACCACAGGCCATTCCAAAATTTCATACACTTGGGATGACAATGCTCCGAGATTCACTTCAGATAACTATGAAGAACTCAGGGACTTTGTGGACCAAGTCTGCCAGATCTTGAGTTTGGCTGGCATAACCGACGAACAGCTGTTATATACCGTGCCGGAATGGACCTAGAATGAGATGGAAGATGGGCCGGAGGTTCCGGAGGCTCCGGTTAGGACCGGAGGTATCGGAAGGCCCGGAGGAGGTCCGGTGCAGTATAAAGGAAGGATAGCAACACCACAGGGGATTAAGGGTGAGCTAATGCCTTGACTGACGGATAACCGGAAGTCGAGGTACCGGAGGTGATAAGGAGGTACGAAGACGACTCAGATCAAGAGGAAGAACCAGGCAACGATTAACGTTAATAATCAAACTGAAGTACATGAAGTAAAGACGTAGTATTTAAATGGAATACCTAATTGTATTCCCAAATAGGAAGGAGAGTGGTTCATGACAATAAGACTTGTCATGAGGACTGATGATAAGTTGTAAGACAATTAAAAGGAAGATGAGAAGACGGATAAACGGGAAACGCTCAGTAAGCCTTCATTGCGTAAAAACCCGATGCTTCCAGAAGGTCCGGAGGCTCCGGGATATGACCGGAGCTCCGGAACCTACCGGAGCGACCGGAAGGTCGACGGGAGGCTCTGGGATGTTGCATGGATATAACAGTATCCCCCTCTTAGGTTCCTCTCCCATGAGGAACCCAAGAGATGACGAGTTGGTCGAACAATGAAGGAGCGTGGGAAAATAAACAAGATCAAAAAGTCACGTGCTGTTGGTTTTGACTCAGACGTTTCTTTCTTTTCTACCACCACCACCTCCGGTCACCAAACACACACCACAATGCAACACGGCGGAAGCGACAACGGCGGGCGCGATGGAGACTCGGAGGACAACCGCGGCGACGCCGGCAAGGGGAAGGCTCGCGCGACGACGTCGGAGCTGCGCGACGAGGCAACGCAGCGCTTCTACGAGGAGCGTGAGGAGCGCCGGGCTCGCCTTATCTCTGCCTACGAGGAACAGGCGCAGGAGGCCGCGCAACGGGCGGAGGTCGCGAACGAGGAAGCAGCACGAGCTCTCCAGCTCGTGCACGACTTGGAGCTCCTCGATGCGGAGGCTCCGGAGTTCGATGACGTGCCCGTCATCGAAACGTTGAAGTCGGCGTCCCCGGAGCGCGCGGAAGGTCCGGGAGGTGAGGAGGAGAATGACGATGACTTGAATGACGAGGTGGATAGTGATGTGGAGCAGGAGGGAGACAATGGTGCGTCGCAGTTAAACCGGAGGTTCCGGTACTAACCCAATTTTTTCTCCTAGCCTGCGACTCCTGCCGGAAGAGCGGGGAGGTGTGCGTGGTCGAGGCGGGACGCACCGCCTGTCGCCGGTGCCGTGCGAAGCACATCCAGTGCAGTCGCGCGCGGCCCCTCGGACCGCCTCGCGTCAACAAGCGACGTGCGGCACAGGAGGCTCTTCGCCAAGGGTCCGCACCGGTTGCGGGGCCCTCAGGTGCGCGATCGCACGCGGAAGGAGCGGGAACGGAGGGCCCGGAAGGCGGAGGGCAAGGAAAGTGTGCGAGAGAAGCTCCGGGAGCTCGATACCCACGTCGGATACCTCGGGGAGCAGGTGGGGCGCAATATGTTGCGCTATAAGCTGGCATACCGGGCGTGCCAGCTTATCCTTCAGACCCTTGCGGCGCCGGAGAGTGGTCGGGAGGTACCGCCCGGTGTTGAGCGGATGCTCCGTTGGATGGCGGCGGACATGGAGGCTTCCAAATGGGATTTCTCCCTCGCGGAGCAGGCGGAGCTCGACCTGGTCGCCGAGGAGCCAGAGGAGGACGAAGACGCGCCCCCGGCGAAGCGCCGGAGGCTGATGAAGCGCGGGGGCCCCGAGGTGGAGAAGAAGGAGGTGGAACCCGTCGAGTCGGAGGACTCGGAGGCGGAACCGGAGGCTCCGGTTGCGCCCCGAGCCCGTTCCGAATCCTGGCCGGAGGATTTCCGGTCCTCGGACGGCGGGGAGGACATGAGGATGGAGGTGGACGCGCCTGGGGCGCTGAAGGGGCCGGAAGGGCCCGATGAACACACCACGGGCCAGGCGGAGGCGAGGACCATCACGGTCCCAACCTTCAAGCCTGATCCCGAGCCGGTGCCGCCTCCGCCTCCCACTCCGCCGCCTGTACCGGAGGCTCCGGTACGGGTGAAGAGGGAGTCGGAGGAGCGGGGTTTCCAGACCTTGGTGCTCCAACCGGGAGCGCCAGCGGGATTCCACGAGGAAGGCGGGGTGTTTGTCCTGGATGACGAGGACGAGGAGATGGGGGAGCCGGAGGCGTCCGGAGGTGAAGACGAGGGTCCAAAGTGACCAATGGACAATATAAAGACATTTGTAGATAATGAGTGTTTTGTATTTGTGGATTCGGATGAAATCTTTTCTTGATTTGATTTTATGTAAAACTTGAGTGAAATGGGAAGGATCCGGAGGTTCCGGTTAATCACCGGAGGGTCCGGAGGAGGAATGGTGAGGATTCCGATGTGACGGAATAGAAAGGCAACGTTCCGGAGCAGTTCCGGAACCGGAACGCATCATATACGATACGGGTTGGGTTCCACTGTAGGAACTGTTGCATTTAAAGAATGAATAATTGGAGAAATGATGAATGATTGGAATATCGATGAATGATAAGAGGAGTGTTATTCCGTTGATTGGAAAAGTGACCAAATCAAGATGTCGATTGGTCCACTCCATCTGTCGATAAGTGACCAGAGTAATTCCCGGACACGAACCGAAAATGAATTGGCAAAGGAGTGTGATGCCGGAAGTGAACCGGAAGAATTCGGAAGCGATCCGAAAGGAAACCGGAAAGAATAGAAGGAGAGCCGGTAGGACACCGGAAGGGTTCCGGGGAGAATATCCGGAAATGTACCGGAAAGGTTCTGGAAGTGTACCGGAGGCGATCCGGAAGTATGCCAATGGATAGGCGGCAAAGAAGGGAAAGTGGTTGGGCAGATGAGTGATTAAATGAAGTTGCCCAAGATCCTGAATGGGATAAGAGAATGTAATGTGAAATGAGTACCGATGTGAGAGTTGATCGTGAAGACTCTCGGGGAATCGGGTAATACTCGATATGTGCCCGGAAGTGAAGGGATGGGCGAAGGTGGGTGGAATGATCGGATAGACAGATGGATGCACCCGGATGCGCAGATACCGTATGGATAACAGAAAATTGTCGACCACTATGTCCGGAAACTCCGGGGGTTCCGGAGTATCTGGAGCTCACGGAAGGATCCGTGGATGCATGGGTGAGGGTTGTCGGATGGTTCCGGTACCGGTTGGGTAGTTGGCAGATAGTCCGGAGGGTGAACGATGTCCTGAACAAGACCGGTATACCGGAATACCGATGAATGATACCCTGGAATGTGTAGTGGTAGTTGGTCGAAGATTGTTTGGATCTGAAATCGAATAGCGAGCGCAGTTGTGCCGTTTGCAGAGAGGAAGGCAAAACGACAAGAGATGGACTGAGAGGATGTGTTCCGCGTGGTATGCTGACGTTTAGATCAATAGTCGGCAATTCCTGCACAGAAAAGTTGAAAATTATCGGAGTTTTTATAGGCTTATCCCCCTCTTAAGGGTAGACGTCCCATCGTCTGCCGACAATTTGACATCCTCCGAGTCGCTCCGATAAGCGCCGGAGCGTTCCGGAATTTACCGGAGAGGCCCGAAAGGGACCTGAGAACCACCGTAAGGTGGAAGGAGCGACATTCCCGACAGCACAAATGCAGGAGGAAACCTCGACTGCAAACAGAGCGATAGGGATTGGTGGTCGTAACTCGGAATTTGGAATATTAGGCTCCGGAGAAGAGCTCCGGAAATCGGAGATACCGGAGGTTGATTCGGAGCATCGGAACGCCGCAAGGCGAGGATTCCAAGATGTGGACAGAGGTTCCGAGAGGTCCGAGCGACCGAACTCGGAATACGACCGGATGAACACCACCTCCGAAGATACATGGAGGCGGAATGGGTGGAGCTGTTTGCCAAAGAATAGAATGGAAAAGCCGAAATTTGATGGAAAAGCTCCAGGTGCCCGAAAAATTCTTCAAGCCAAGTACGTCTGGTTCAAAGACGTTGACTCCGAAAATGCAGACATCAATGAGTGCTATGATGGCACTCGAAAATGGATGGTCTGGGGGCTCCGGTAATGACGTAGTGTCCGGAGCCTCCGGATCAAGCACACGATGATGCTGGAACGGAGGAATCAAAGGTGGGATAATTGAACGGTAGAACCGGAGGTTTCGAAGTTGCTGCCAAGCGAATAATCTTGTTTTTGTACGATGTGCGAACTCCTTGTCGGAGGGAGCCGGAGTTGATCGGAGGTCTCCGGACAAAGTCGAGGAGACGTCCGGCAAAGACCCTTGCAGTCTGACTCCGGAGATCACCGGAGGATGACGTACGAGTGATCCGGAGACGTCAAGGACAATTGACAGTAAGCCGCCGGAGAACACGGATCTCCGGAGGTCATCGAAGGATGACCTACGATGGAACGGGTGAACTGGAGAATCCGGAAGATGGCCTACTTGTGAACCGGAGAAGAACGATGGACTCCAGAGGAGATCAAGGGCAAGCTCCGGAGGAAGCCGGAGGAGAACACAAGTCTCCGGAGGCTCCGGAATAGAAGTGGATGATGTGCCCATGATCAATGCAGTGAATCCGGAGGACATTGGTCGAAAGGTTCAAACAGGAGTTTTGGATGCACAAGGAAAGTTTCCTGACTTGCGACGTGGAAATTGATCCAAATTCCACGGAGTCCAGGAAATGGCGTAACTTCGAAATGATTGTTGAAAGACGAAGACCGAAAAGGGCGAGGATGAACAATAAGGCTAATAGCCTAAAAGTAAATTTGGGAAAGAGGTTATTTGGTCTCTTGAGAAGAGCGATCCACAAGCGGAAGCCAAGCAAATGCCGGAACGCCCGGAAGACCGTGAAGCGAATAGCCTCGGGGTATGACCGGAGATTACACAGAGCAATATTGCTCCGGAGGTTACCGGAAGTAAAGTGCTCAACGGATGTCGACGAGACAACCGGAGTGAGCGGAGGGGTGTCCGGAGAGTATCCGGGACGATGTCCGGAACCGGAGAGTGTCCGGAAGGACTTCCGGAAGATGGTGACGAGTCAAGATCCGGAAAAGAGAGACAGATGTCTCGGAGATGTTCCGGAGGAACGGGATGACGTTCTGGAGGAACGGTGGCACGCAGGCCGATGAGACCGAAGGGACTCGAGGTGATGGCGTTAAAATTGTCGGTATGAGCAGCGGAGGGTGTCGGAGCTCCGGCGCAGCATTGCTCTACCCGTGATTGGGTACCGAACCAATATCCGACATTGCTGCCGGTCGTGTGCACACTAAGCCCCATGTGAATAAGGAACAGATCAGTTGGAAACTTCCGACTAGTCAATCAACGGATTGATACGGTGGAGTTTGCCGGTATCCAGGAACCAGATTGATGGGGAATCAGAATCGATGACGCCAAGTTCCGAATAGGAACATCACCAGATGATGGAATTATGACAGACGAGGCTGCCGATTAGAGGGAAGAAGATGCCGATGAGATCCGGAGGGGAGATTATATCCGGAACTTCCGTGAACGGAGCAAAACCCATAGATTCACAGATAAGTAAAACAAACAGATCCGGAACGGAGAGGGAGTCTCCGGTCGGAAGTTGAAACCCATGGCATTTCTGAGATGATAGAGATAATGAGATCATAGATCCGGCTCATAAGAGCGGGACTGTCGTGAGAGTGGAAAAAGAATGGATGCGTGGGTATGATGAACTCGGAAAGGCCTCCGGAGGCCGACGCGGACGACCGGAGCGCGAGTTTTCGAGGCTGCTGGTCAGTTAGGCACTGATATTGGTCGGAACGGTGGATTTGGCAGATGAGCTTGCGCCGGAATGAGCCGGACGCTTCCTACACTCGGCAACTTGGTGTCCAGAGCCTCCGCAGTACATGCAAAGACCCCGGGCCTTCTGTTGTTCGTGTTCTGCAGGGAGAATCCGTCCGTTTTTACCGAGTAGCTTGTTGACAGTCTCCGGAAACTTCGGGTGACGAGCCCCGGAGACTCCGGAGGCTCGACCGGAAAGTTCCGGTGCTGCGGACTGCGGTACGGATGGTGTCAAAGACGCGAAACTGAGGACTGAAAGCGCCGGTGAAAAGTTGCCAAAATCAGAACTGCCGGAATCTCCTAAGAGGGATCCGGAATCATCCGGAAGTTGAGTATCTTCAACTCGAGCTTGCTCTTCATCGATTAGCTGCCAGTACCAATAGTCGATACGGCGTGCGATTGCGCGAACACCTGCGAACGAGCTCGGATAGGTGTACCGATCCATCTCCGAGGTGATCCGGAGAGGGAGTGCGGCGCGGAGAGCGTGGCTGAGAGCGGAATCGCTCCAATCGAGAAGAGAAGCGATTTTGTCGAAGTTTACGAGGAATGGGATGATCCGGTCGGAGTGTTTCATCCGGAGGCGTCGGAGCTGATCCTCAGCGACGCCGGTCGGATCCGGAGGACCGAATACGTCGAAAAACTCCATAATGAACAAGGAGAAATTTCCTTGCCATGGAAGTTCCTGCTGCGGGCCGGAGGTTGCGAATAGGCGTGCAGCGTCACCCCGGAGGAACGACAAGATGAATAAGTTCTTGTCGTCGTCCGTGCGGAAGTCCCGGGGACGCTCCGCAAAATGCAGGTAGCATTGGGCGAGGAAAGGATGGAGTTTTGAAGGATCGGTACCGTAGAAGAATTCCGGATTCCGGAGGTTAGACCGGAGCGAACGAGGAGCTGCGTTGGAGGAGTATAGAATGGTATCCGGAACTCCGTCCGTGAACGCTGATGAGCTCGGAGGACGCGATGAAAGGAGATTGATGTGATGGGAATGATTTCCGCCGATGCTGTCATGAGTGCCATGGAAACCGTCCTCCGGGAAACCGGAGTATGACGGAGGATCCACCAGTGATTGGATATGATGTACCGGTTGGCAATAATGATGGAAAACAGCGGATGGAACGGGATAGATCTGCCCGGCCTCAGCGTTCCCAGAGAACACTCCGGAGATTCCCGGAATGGGAACCGGAGGTTCCGGAGAATACGCCAAGGGTTGTGGAAAGCCGGTATAAACCTGATGAAAACCCGAGCTCCATGGACCGATTGGACTGGAAGTACCCGGAACAAGGTACGGGGTCCATGGATTGGCAGAAAATACGTCGGAGGACGAAGTCGACTCCGAGGCATCACAAGGTGTGGCAGTGTTGTGACCAAGGTGACACTCCTCAACGCCCAGCGGGGAGCCCGCTAGCGATGGGAAGACAAGAGGAGTGGTGCCGAAGGAAGAATAAGACATAATTGCCAGCCCAGACAGTGAGTTTGATTATACTGTTATATACCGTGCCGGAATGGACCTAGAACGAGATGGAAGATGGGCCGGAGGTTCCGGTTAGGACCGGAGGTACCGGAAGGCCCGGAGGAGGTCCGGTGCAGTATAAAGGAAGGATAGCAACACCACAGGGGATTAAGGGTGAGCTAATGCCTTGACTGACGGATAACCGGAAGTCGAGGTACCGGAGGTGATAAGGAGGTACGAAGACGACTCAGATCAAGAGGAAGAACCAGGCAACGATTAACGTTAATAATCAAACTGAAGTACATGAAGTAAAGACGTAGTATTTAAATGGAATACCTAATTGTATTCCCAAATAGGAAGGAGAGTGGTTCATGACAATAAGACTTGTCATGAGGACTGATGATAAGTTGTAAGACAATTAAAAGGAAGATGAGAAGACGGATAAACGGGAAACGCTCAGTAAGCCTTCATTGCGTAAAAACCCGATGCTTCCGGAAGGTCCGGAGGCTCCGGGATATGACCGGAGCGACCGGAAGGTCGACGGGAGGCTCTGGGATGTTGCATGGATATAACAACAGCTCAAGAAAGAGCATTTTGTCAGTTATGTACCATGGTCCAAGAAGCAGGCCTGGAAAAGCTTAGCATCCTGCTCGGCTCCTGCTACTTTCAATGACTTCTTGAAAGAAATTTACAAGTTATCCTGAGACTGAAGCAGACAAGATTGGGTCCATGGGTGCATTAGTTCAAAACTGTAAACAGTACAAAGGGGTAGCCATGTCAGAGGAGGGCAGGCTGAGACGCTTTGGTGTAGATTTTCAGACCGAAATGTTGAAACTGTTATAACCTCCAGTGCAGATCACGAACAAGCAGGCAGTTAAATTGTATTTGGCTGCAAACACTTTGAGGTTGACCATTAGTTCTACCCAACTATTGAAGGCTCAGATTTTTGGATTAAATTTGGCTCCACTACGTAGAGGAGACCCAATAGAATTCAAAGACCTAGTCATCATGGCAGAGCAAATGGCAGCCACGGAGGATCTATCTTTGGATATTTTTTTGGTACCTGAGTTTGGCCGTGCTGCCAACTTTCCTACTGCAAAAATGGAAGAGAAAGATGAACGTCTCAATGAGATTGCCAGTATCAAGGACCAGATGCAATCACACCAGAAACAAGTACAGTCTCTTCAGGTTGAGTCAATGAACCACTATGAGGAGATTTTACAAGTTTTCAAACAGGGCATGGGCTCAAATGGCCACTCGGGTGATTTGGCCAGTGATAGACAGTCTGAATGCTTTTATTGCGATCAGGCTGGCAATTTTTCTCGTGAATGACCATACAAAGAGGAAGCCTTAACCAAAGGCCTGGTCATCATCGAGGACGGTAAAATCAAGCTTGGGGATGGCAATTAGATACCATTTGGGCCTGGAAGTCAATGTTGGAAAGTGGATAACTATTGGCGTAATAAGGCTATTGATCAGAACAATGATTATCAGCCTGCCATGTCTCAATCCTATGCTGATGATGACGATGATGATGAAAGACAACCAGATCCATATGACCAGGCCTTGTGTGAAATCTTGACGCTCAAGGTACGGCTTGCAAGGGCTGTAAACCAGGCTCAATCAGCTTTCATGAATGTCCCACAGGTGGTTCAACCCACTTTTATTCCACAGCCAGTACAGGCCAGCCCCATACCACTGCAAGAAATCAATTTGAATCAAGCTTTTCAGTCGCTCTTGGCAAGGGTTCAAGTGGGAGAAATCCTACTTCAGCAAGGGCAGATTTGAATTGTGTTTGGAGAGAGATGACAGCAAGGGCTGTTGAAAGGGAAAGCAGTGATAAAGAGGTTCACTTGCCAGAGATCACGAAATGAAGAGGGCCAAAGAGGGCTGATAGGTGAAATGAATGAAAGCAATGGTGCAGTCCAGCCAACTGATTTTTGCGTAAATTGCGAAAATTATCAAGGGGATGTTGGTGAAAATGGTTGTTCGATTCTGTGGGGCAGGTCAAGTCAGTTGATGGTCTGGATGAATCTGGTTAATGTCCCTGAACGATTCTGAGCACTTGGCTGTGTCCTAACCGACACATCTGGTCACTTACATGCAATATGGCAATGTGTACTGGGGACAATAAATATTAATTGAACACCCCAGTCCCCACTTGTCAAAGCAAATCAAACATGCTTTCAATTCAAATTCACTCAAAGCCAGATGCCAATGAGACTTTCGAACTGGCAAGGCAGTGCTTACCTCAGCTAGAATATGTGGTGCTGGAGGACTGGGAATTTTCTTGAACACACAATAAACCAGAAAGGGATGAAGTCTGCACTATGGGACCAACACAGTATGAATTTCAATCAAATGTAGGATGAAAAACAACTCTCAAGCTATTATCGGGTAACCTTAGGTTGATTTCATTCAACCTATTTTTTAGGCTGACTTGTATCCTTTGGATATCATCCTATCGACGGGTGATATTCCGTTGTCTGGCTCCATGGGTATTATCAACCTACGTCTGATTTCAACCTATAATAGGTTGACTTTGAATCGATGAGCCTAAATGGCTCGAAATAAAGGCCCTGTATCAGTGATAACATTTACAAGACATCACCCTGCTAATTTTCGTTCATTCTCTTCAAATTTCAATTGCCTGCGGTCAAAACTGGACACGGATGATTCCAATCGGTGCAATTGACCACAGAGACCGAGTCCGAATGAACCGATTTATCAACGGGATAGATGGAACCCTAATCCCGGACCACATAAAAATTGCCAAAGAAGGTGAACCCATACGCACCTTAGGCGCATGGGTGGGGAACAAGATAGCACAGGTTGGAACGTGGGCCCGCACCCTCGAGAAAATTGACGCCGCTCTTGAAAGATGGGAGCTCAGCCACCCCTCGATGGAGGGGAGAAGGCTAATAATACTCATGGTAATAGGTGGAATGACACAATATCTAACCACAGTCCAAGGAATGCCAAAAGACATTGAGAAAAGACTTGAAAAGAGAGTCAGAAGTTTCCTATGGGCAGAAATAGTCAGTGTCACAGTCAATAAAGAGACAGTACACGCCCCAACCGAAATGGGGGGCAAAGATCTCTTGGACATAGTAGCCCGGAACGAAGCTATCGCAGTAACGTGGCTCAAGACCTACCTTAGCTTCGGCCCCAAAAGGCCGCTCTGGTGCTTTGTAACAGACGAAATCCTATCACACAAGGTGGTGAGCGGAGATAAGAACATAACAGAAGAAGTGCGCACAAACCCATATCTCCAGAATTGGTCTCCACTAGTCTCGGCGGCTTCCGTAGGCAACGACCTTGCAGGGATGATGAAGGCCGGCAGGAAGTACGGCCTTGAAATGGATGCCATCGCAGTCTCGAGGGAAATCCAGAACAAAATGCCCATATGGTACCACCGAAAATCATACGCGAGCCGGTCAGTGTACAACTCAGACGTAGAAATCTCGGAATGCCTACAAAACAAACATAAGATCCGAACCATCAGACAAGCAGTCGAGCTAGGTGGGAAACTGGACTCACCGAGACACGTACGCCGGAGGAACTGCCGTTGTGGACAATGCCAAATAACCAAAGTCCTGACCGGATGTAAAAACCCAAACCAGTGCTACCTGAAAGCCAGAGAGATAGATGAGCTGCATGACAAGTGGGATCCCAGGAAGCCACAACCAGAGGATTACGAGGACGAACTGGCACCACAGAATAATGAAGAATCAGGAACAAAAGAATTCGACTCCAGAGTGACAACTCACGGGACAATCGCTGACACGTTGATACGGCTCGTAACTGCGTGCCGGTGTAATTGTGCATTTTTGCACTTCTAGTCGCCAACTAGAGCCTCTATCCGGTGAAAACACTAACTCTCAGGTATGTGTGAATGCGAAATGCGAAATGCTAATGCAGCAGAGCTATGAACTCTAAACCACACACAACACACAACACTATCAACAACTAACCCCTCAATAGAGAGAGTCAGAGTGCAAGTTCGGGGGTGTAAGTCAAGTATTAGACTTGATAGCAGCTGGTTTCTCGGTCGATCGCTTAGTTAACTTGTTATATGTCGAGTCAGGCCAAGGCCGAGGAAGTCCGACCTCGGAGTTCGCGGTTTCTCGCAACACTACAAAGAATAGAGTGAGCGACTATTCGGGTCCGCAGTTCCGCACAAGACTATAGTCTGGAGTCAAGGAGTTCGGAGTTCGGAGTTGAAGTCCGAATAGAGGATGAAGACAGAGGCTCGACCAACGCCGAGATAGCGAAGAAACAATCAATAATCAAACTGAAGTACAAAACATATCTAACTAGCTTTTTTAAACTAAGTACGCTATTGTCTATTGAATACAATAGCGTGCGAGATATTGGTAAGTAAGAAACGTTAAACAATAAGGTAGCAAGGTGATTTAGTAAGGTTAAACAATAAAGGACTTCGGGCTTGGTAAGGACGCCCGAGAAAGAAGTCGGACTAGACAATAAGGCCTCGGAGAAATACAAGTCCGTCGGCCCGATGAGTAATCAGTGATTAGAAGGGAAACGCTCAGTAGACCTTCATAGCGTGAAAACCCTCTCGGGAATTGCCGGACCGGGCCGGCCGGGCCGGCCGGTCCGACAAAGCACGGATATAACATAACTAAGGGTCGCTCGCGCTTTTGCAAGGTTTGACTGGTCAAGTCAAGTTGTATTGGACAAGTAACGTCTAGGACATCAAGGAGACAGTATAGGGTAGGTTTTAAGACCGTTAAGTCTGCACTTTTTGTGTCTTTCAACGGTTTCAGTGTTCTGTTCAATGTTCTGGGTCTGTTTGCCGTATTCTGACTATTGCCGTGTTCTGATTCTGAGTCTGGTATACGATTCGTTCAAAGCAATCTAACCTCCACGGCTATCAGAGCGACGGTTCCAGTGGCTGACACAATGTGTACAGCACCCCTAGATGTGCTAGCTTGCCCTCTTCTTCTGCTGCCCTTTTATACTACTGCCCTATGGTTTACATCACGATGATTACTGTACAATGTCCGTGGGTTCGCGGCACCCGAATCCTAATCCCTGACTCCTGATTGGTCGTGTCTTGTTGAGACATATGGTAGACATGTGGTGTTTGACACGACACATGTGATTGCTGATTAAGTGGATAGAAAGTGTCTTCTTCGTCTGTAGCCTCTAGTCCCGGGCCTGATTAGTCTTGAAGCTCATGCACCTCTCTTCTACCTTTCCAATGATACCCCATAGCCCCTGGTTTGGTTTGGTGGTTCAACCACAAAATCACAATCTCTCTCTCTGTCTCTGGTTTATCCTCGCGGCTAAACGGCTGGATCATGTCCTACTGTTCAAGTCATCCCCAGACTCGGTCTGGACCCAATGCGTGATCAAACGCGTCCTCAGTTTTGGGTAAAACAGGTCTAAATAGTCTTGTCGCGAATAATTGGGTTCTTCCCACTGTTGCCTGCCAGCGATCGGTATCTCGCCTTCGTAACCTCTTTGGTATGCTGTTTGTGTCCTAGCAAGCAGCCTTAGGCCTTGTATGTCCTAGTTTCTCTGCCACCATCATCAAGTTTCCTTAGTTAACTAAGAGATCTGGTGGCCCCATTTGTGAAGGTACCGGTAGAAGTCCTTGTTAACCTCGTAGCTTGTGCTAATAGACTTGACCACTCAGTCAGAGTGCCCTGATGGTCCCTCAGTGCGTGTTGACACGCTGAATCATGCAAAATCGCAAAATTCATGTGTACTTGATTTCACGGCTTATCACCGGTGATATACAAGTAGAGTCAGAGTGAACTCCGAGCTGCTGGCTAGGTGTTCATAACGCGAGAGGACTATTGTCTTCTAGATACAATACGGTTTGATCCTTATACCATTGGGGGTTAGTGTGCGGTGTCTGGGACTCAGTGGGCTTCGTAGTATTGAATTGACTTCGCAAAGGGTCGGTTGTACTAAAAGCTAGACACTGTATCGAGGAGGTAAAAACACCTAAACTTGAGAGACATGCATGAAGTCCACAGATTGGGCATGGAAAGTCATATATATACACTAGACCCTGGACGGGGTCTAGTCGCGACAACTATAACTTGGTTCGTGAACAGTAGTTCGAGCGAGAATCATGAAACCGAGAAAGCCGAGACATCGGAGATCGTCGGGAAATGATCGTGACGAGTGTCGATCATGGAAGGACACGTTGCGACAGCAATCACACATAACGAGATAGTCATCAGAATCGATGACAGACACTTGGGCCGAAGGAATGAGCGAGACGCGTCGATACGGCCGGACGGCAGTATTGCGTCGACCAATAGAGAACTAGAGATATGCCGCAACCTACGTGGTCGCACGGCAAGCAGTTGGGGCGCATGTCCGGCTAGCATACGTGTTAGGACCGGCAGGCCTCGGGAACAAACCAATATGGGTTCGAGCTGGTCAAATCTAGATGACTAGTCTCAGCCTCATACTACGAATACCAGCGGCATACCTCCGCAGTTCCGTGTACATCAAATCTCTCTTATATGTTGACTCATTTCTCATTACTATCTACAGTTCCTGTGTCGTATATAAAGCCTAGCAGAACCCGCGATGCAGTACTGCATCTCCCACCAAGGTAACGGTGTTGGTGCTGGTCTGAGCCTAGCGCGTGTTATATGTCGAGTCAAGACAAGGTCGATGAAGTCCGACCTCGGAGTTCGCGGTTTCTCGCAACACTACAAAGAATAGAGTGAGCGACTATTCAGGTCCACAGTTCCGCACAAGACTATAGTCCGGAGTCACGGAGTTCGGAGTTCGGAGTTGAAGTCTGAATAGAGGATGAAGGCAGAGGCTCGACCAACGCCGAGATAGCGAAGAACAATCTAACTAGCTTCTAAACTAAACACGCTATTGTCTATTGAATACAATAGCGTGCGAGTTATTGGTAAGTAAGAAATGCAAAACAATAAGGTGCCAATATGACTTAGTAAGACTTGACAATAAGAAACCTCGGGCTTGGTAAGGAAGCCCGAAGAAGAAGACGAACCAGACAATAAGGCCTCGGTGTAATATAAGTCTGTCGGCCCGAGGAGTCAACTGTGCTTAGAAGGGAAACACTCAGTAGACCTTCATAGCGTGAAAACCCTTCTCGGGAATTGCCGGACCGGACCGGCCGGTGAAACGGTTGCTCAGGTTCAACGGTCAGAATAATGCAACTGCCAAAATCCCCCCTATCGAACGACTGAGTTACACCTAACTCACAAAGTGAGATTAAGCACGACTAAATCGACGGTAGACAGACTCCAACACCACACACTCTTTTGACGACCAAGATACACTGACGAGATTCGGGTCTTTTTGGACACAAGTGTAGGTCCAAGGAAACCACGAGTAAACATATTTGTCACGAAAGTATTCAATTCCCGTTCCCCCAAGGATGGCTAAGTCTCAACTAGCTTTCTCGAAGTGGTGTTCAAGACACAACCTGAATTTATCGGTTGGTTCCCAACGTGGATTTAAGTGTCCCAACTATGCAAAGATAACGGCTGTGAACCGGCTTGGTTTTGTGGGCTGTTTAGACCCGGTTTTGTTGGCTCGCACCTTATTCCGACAATGATTGGCTCGCACCTCAAACTTGCTGGCTCACGCCCCGTAACTATGGCTCGCGCCCTGTAACAATGGCTCATGCCTCAAACTTGCTGGCTCGCGCCCCGTAACTATGGCTCGCGCACCGTAACAATGGCTCACGCCTCAGACTATGGCTCATGCCCCGTAACAATGGCTCACGCCCCGTAACTATGGCTCGCGCCTCAAACAAAGTCTTATTCCGAAACCGCACTTAAATTCCAAGGCTATTTGACAGCCAAAGAGTCAAGCCCAAACTTCGACTTTGTGCGCAAGGGCTTTATTGCTCCTCACTCTCCGGGTCTAGTCCGGTCCTTTTGTTATTCCAAAACCAAACTTGAATTCTGAGGCCTGTTGACAGCCAAAGAGTCAAGCCCAAACGTCGACTTTGTCCGCAAGGGCTTTATTGCTCCTCACTCTCCGGGTCTAGTTCGGTGCCGTCCTCCCTGGTTCTGCCCTCCTTATATACTGTACAGAAACTGTTACATACGCGTGATTACTAGGCCTCGGGTATTCTACTTAATTAATTAGCCTGTGATCGGTATCAGCTGTGCACGCCCTGGCGTTCCTAGCCTCCTAAATGTTTGTATAATGACTCCTTCAACCCCTCATGGATTAGGGGTTTATATGTTCAAATATCCCCTGAATAGGGTAATTGGCCCATATCTTCTTCTGTTGTGTGTGCCCCGACTTCTAGTATCGCTAGTTGGATAGTATAGGTTATTCCCTTTCCAACGATACCCCAGATGTCCTTAATCGACATCCAGGAACACATAGTACGTGCTTAGTCCCGGTCTGCAGCTTATCGGGTGATCGCGTCCTCATGGACCTGGTGTTTAAAATAGCAATATTGAGTCTAGGCCTTGATCCTGTGACTTGTCGCGTCGCGTTGGATAAGCCAAAGTTGTGTAATCAACTCAGCATTTCCTCCCGAATAAGGTTCCCAGTGTCCCAATAGATGTCAGAGGTGGATATTATGATTCTCCCTTTGGTAGTGAGCATTGCAGTTGCCTTCCCACGTATAGAGGGTGTTTCAGGACTTTGATATTTGGGCTTCAAGCCTTAATCCGGATCTGACCCCTAGTGATCCAAGGGTGTTGTCTCCTGGAATAAGCCATAGGCGCCAGTGTTTAGGATGATAATGCGATATGGCTCTTGGTTGCATGTTTGGAGCTCACACCAACCACTGGATGAGCGCAGAATGGCATGCATTTGTAAAATTTGAAGTTTCGCAAATTTCGCGGCTTATCACCGGGCCGGCCGGTCCGATAATGCACGGATATAACAGTATCCCCCTCTTAAGACTCTTACCCTCAAGAGTCTTCAGAGTTGGGTCAGCGTAGTCCGCTCGGAAGATACCGGTAGCCGAAATAACCGAAGACCGAGAATAGCCGAGGCCAATGTCCGAAATCCGATAGGCCGAGAAGTCCGGTGCCACGGGAGTGTCAAATGAAAGACATATAAGAAGGGGCAGTTCGGTGTCGGAGTTTAAAATCCCCCTTAACTTGTACCACCATCATGTCCAACACTGTCGCACCGCGCTACCGTGAGTCCGACGTCGGCCACCGTCGGTGTCGCCACTGACAACACCGACAGCTTGCGAACGCTGCCGCCGGACCGGCCGCACATGTATGAAGAAAATCGGAAAATCCCATGGCTGCATCAACTGTCAGCAGTCGAAGGTGAGGTGCGAGTGGCCGACGCGAGCCCCCGACTCCGACCCCCGAACCCCGACCGCCATTGCTATCAGCGCGGCTGGTCCTTCGCAGCCGAGTGCGGCGCCCGCCGCAGTCGCGGTTGTGGGGCCCTCGAGGACGAGGCCGCCCGTCGTCCCGCACATCATACAGCCCACGACGCCGTTCCGCCAGCGCTCCTTCGAGCTGTCTCGGAGTCCGAGGTCGCAGTCCCGTTCTCCCGCCCCGAAGTGTTACCGCTTCCAGCGTCACGACTTTGGCCTCTCGTGCCCTTGCTGGTTCGAGATCGCCCAGCTGAAGCTGGTGATCAAGACGGTTAATGAGCGCTACCGTCTGATCTGCGCCCAACACCGCCACAACCGCCTGAGCCGCCTTCAGCTCAACCATGCCATCCTTTGGATCGAGGAGTGGATCAAGTCCGCCGACGAGGACTTTACTCTGTACCCGCTGCCGATGTTCCACACCCCCGTCTCCCTGTCCCCCGAACTGTCCGAGGTTACTCGCCTCGACGACCCCGACCTCGATCCCGATCAAGACACGATTTGGTATGGGTTCGGGGATGATGTGATTGAGGACGGGGTTCGGTATCGGGATCCAAAGATCAAGCCCGAGCCGATGGATGTGGACGTTTCGGAGGCCTCGGGGTCGGTGGCCAAGGGCAAGCGGAAGGAGAAGGAGAGCACGGTGGAGCAGACCGAGGCCTCGGGGTCGGGGTTGACAGCCGCGGAGAAAGGCAAGGGAAAAGCGGTGGAATCGGAGCCCGAGGAAGAGGAAGAGGAAGGTTCGGAGTGGGGAGGGATACCGTGAGAGGACTTGTAAATAGTAAGCCTCGGGGTTTGTATATAGAATAATTTCTTGGTTGTAATGTGAAATTGCATCCGATGTCTGATGTCCGAGGGAAGACCGATGTAAGAGGAAGTCCAAATAACCGATGTCCGAGAGGTTAATAGTTCAGACCCGGCTTGTCGGGGTATCGGAGGTGGAAGCTATCAACGAGTTCTGGTGCGTGAACATTGTCAGCTCCGACCCAAGTATACTGTTCATCAGCGTTCTCATATCTGAGCCATTCCAGCTTGTATCGGAGTTTGACTCGGAATCTCTGATCTAACTTGGAGTCAACAATATCCTTGACTTCAAAGTGCTCCTCGCCATCAACAACTTCGACAGCTGCCGGAGGCTCGGGGGCCCGAGAAGGATAAGGATTGGGTAGATGAGTCTCAAGCTGAGAGACGTGAAAGACCGGATGTATACTCCGAAGCTCCTTTGGAAGCCGAAGGGTGTAGGACATTGAACTGGGTTTGGCGATGACTTCGTAAGGTCAGAGATACTGCTCGGAGAACTTCGGAGTTGGACGGGTGGTTCGGATATGCTTCGCCAAGACGTAGGCCGAATCTCCGATGTTAAAGGTCGGACCGGGGTTGCGATGCCGATCGGCCGTTTCCTTGTATCGGAGTTGAGCGGAAGTGATTTGCTCTCGGAGGAACTCGTGAAGACTTTGTAGGTCTACAGCCATGTCTTTAGTGTAAGTGTTAGCCACGTCACGCTCCGAATGAATGGTTATAGAAGGATGGTAGCCCTTGTTCGCGAAGAAGGGTGAAACTCCGGTAGATGCGTTCAGAGAGTTGTTGTAAGCGAACTCCGCCAAGGGTAATAGGTGGTCCCAGTCGTCCTGCTGGTAAGAAGTGTACATTCGGATGTACTGTTCCAAGGTCTGGTTAGCGTGCTCGGTCTGTCCATTGGCCTCGGGGTGATACCCCGAGGTGAAGTGCAACTCCATGTTAAGCAGCTCGCCTAAAGACCGAAAGAACGCTGAAATGAACTCCGAACCCCGATCGCAGGTGACGTGAGAAGGAACTCCGTGTTTTGAAAAGACATGAACAAGGAAGAGTTGAGCCAGCTCGACTGAAGTGATGTGAATGGTGCATAGGATGAAAATGCCTTGTTTTGAAGAGCGGTCAATAATGACGAGAATGTTATTGAAACCACCGGATAAGGGTAGTTCCTCAATGAAGTCCATAGAAATCGAACGCCAAGGCCGAAGTGGGACCGGAAGAGGCTTCAAAAGCCCGTAAGGTTTGTGCCTAGGCTTCTTGTTGCGTCTGCACAAGACACATGATAGACAGAAATCCTGAACGAAACTCCGAAGCTTGGGCCAGGTATAACTCCGACGTACAAGCTCCAAAGTCCGATTCTGTCCGAAATGCCCCGAAAGGATGTGGTCGTGGTGAAATTGAAGAACTCGGACTCGGAGTTCATCCGAAACTCCGTTGACCAAAGGCACGTAGATGTGTTCATCAAGTCGGAGTAGACCTTTACCGTCGATGGACCAACGGCCGGAGTCCGAAGCAGCATGTCCGAGTCCGATGACCGCCATGGGGTCGTCTCGGAGATGGGCGAGAATGTCGGTGTGAAACTGCTCGATGTCCATAATGACCAAAGCACGAAGGACTGGTCCTTCAAGATAAGTGGCTCGGAGTGACGCTGATAACTGATCCTGAGTGAAAACGGGGCGAAAATTGTGAGGGTTAACTTGGCTATAAGCCCTATCCCCCTCTTTAGGGTAGACGTCCCATCGTCTAGTTAATGTGTCCGGCTTGCCACCTAAACGACCAGGGCGAAAGCGAATGACCATATTAAAATGGCAAAGGTACTCGGACCAGCGCACTTGACGGCGAGTCAAGACCCTTGAAGTAGAGAAGTACTCCAAGTTCTTGTGGTCAGTGACCACGTCGATAGTCAGTGGTGCGCCTTCGAGATAGTGACACCAAGTTTTGAAGGCATCAAAGATGGCTAGGAGTTCCTTGTCGTGAACATCATAGTTCAACTCCGAAAAGCCACCGGGTGGATTTCACCGTCATCTCCGAAGATCGAGAGTATGGCGGCTAGAGCGTAGTCCGAAGCATCGGTCTCGATGATGATTTGTCGGCCTGGAACCCAATGGTGAAGGATCGGGGCTTCGGAGAACTTGTTTTTGAGGCGTTCAAACGCCGATTGGGCCAACTCCGACCAGTCCCATTTTACTCCGGAACGAGTCAAGCGAGTGAGGGGAATGGTGATGTCGGAGTAGCCATTGATGAAACGCTGATAGAAGTTGCAAAAGCCGAGGAAGGATTGGATGTCCTTAACCTTCTGAGGGACCGTCCAGCCAAGAATGGCATCAACCTTGTCCGAGGCCATTGCGAAACCATCGGGGGAGAGAATGTAACTGAGGTATTCACAAGTCGTAACTCAGAACTCGCACTTCGGAAGTTTGCAGTAAAGTCCGGCTGCGCGTAATCTCCGAAGGACTTCTCGGACATGCGAGGTATGCTCATCGGAGTTGTCGGAGTAGATTAGAATATCATCAAGATAGACGACCACGCAGATGTTGAGCAAGTCCGAAAAGAGACTATTCACAAAACGTTAAAAGGCCGCAGGTGCATTAGTCAGCCCTTCGGGGACGACTCGCCACTCATAAGAGCTGTAGCAAGTCCAAAAGGCCGTCTTCGGCGATAGGCAGGAGGTGGTAGGCATGTCGGAGATCGAGCTTGGTATAGATTCGGGCTTTGCCCGGAGCGTCGAGTAAGTCCGAAATGAGCGGAAGAGGGTAGCGATCCTTCTTTGTAATGCGGTTAAGTCCTCGGTAGTCGACACAAAGCCGAAGGCTACCGTCTTTCTTCTTGGCGAAGAGTATCGGAGCACCGTGACTGGACTTCGAAGGATAAATGAAGCCCGCCTTAAGGTTCTTGTCAATGAACTCGCGCAAGGCCGTGAGTTCGGACTCAGACAACGAGTAAATATGTCCGATCAGCGGTACTTCACCGTCCTCGGTGTCTATTCGGAGGTCAAACTCCCGATGAGGAGGAAGGTTGAACGCTTCGGACTCCGAGAACACGTCGGTGAAGTCGTGGTACTCCGAAGGCAAGTCTGACTGGTCCGAAGCTAGTGTCGAGGACCGAGCGCAGACATCTTCGGCCTTTGGTGTTGCGCGAAGAGTATACTGCACCGTACCGGCTTGTCCGATGATCATGGAGTAAGCGGCAGCAGAGACGAGTGAAACCAAGGGTGTGGAAATCGGAGGGCTGGTAAAGCCCGAGGAGGAGTCCATGGAAGGACCAAGGTCCGGTAAAGACGTCTTCGGAGTTTCTGGTACAACTCCGAACGCTGGTATGCCAGTCGTCGGAGTCGGCTCGGAGTTGCTCAACAACTCGGAGTCCGGCAGAACTGAGGCAGGACTAGTGTCCTGTGGTGTCGACACAGATGGACCAAGCAAAGTGGAACGGAAAGAGATACTGGCCTCCGACCAGTCAATCAACGGATTGAAGTGGTGGAGCCAGTTGTATCCAAGAACCAATTCAGAAGGTGAATCGAGACGGGTGATGTAGAATTCCATTAAATGGACTTCACCGGTTGGAAATCGGATTGACAGAGTGATCTACTTTTTGATAGTAGAGGACGAACCGTCGAGGTATCGCAACCGGATCGGACATATTTCGGAGGTCGGCCATGCGTTCTTCATTACAATGTCTGAAGAAATAAAACAATGTGACAACCCCGAGTCTATAAGTGTCCGTAAAATGGTGTCGAGTCCCGAGGCGAGTGAGTCCGATAAAGTAGTAGCATAGAGATCGAGGTATAAGGCATTAGGTGAAAGAGAGGATGCGTTGAGATAGACTTCTTCCGTGGGCACCCCGAGCGAGTCAACGCAACTCCGAACGGGTTCTGGAGTTTCGGAGTTGCTGGTCATTTTTTTGACTCAGTGGACGGAGTGGCCTCGGAGTTCGGAGTCGTGGCGGATGCCCGACCCTGCGAAGGCGTAGTCCTCTTCTTACAGTCCGCAGCCTGATGTCCCTTCCCACCACAATACATGCACAACCCTTCCTTCAAACGCCGAGCACGCTCGGCATCCGTGATCTTGCCGTTCTTGCCCAGCTTGTCAGCGTAAGGCTTCGGAGTTTTCGGGGTTGCGGACCCCGAGGCTGCTCGGTGATAAGCCGCGAAATTTGCAAAACCTCAAATTTTACGAATGCATGACATTCAGCGCTCATCCAGAGGTTGGCGTGAGCTCCAAACATGCAACCCAGAGCCATATTGCATTATCATCTTAAACTGGCAATAACAGCTTATTCCTGGAAACTTCACCCTTGGGACACTTGGGGGTTGAATCCGGATTAAGGCTTAAAGCCCATACATCAAAGTCCTGAAACACCCTCTATACGGGGGAAGGCAAAAGCAATGCTCACTATCAAAGGGAGAATCATATTATCCACCTCTGGCATTTATTGGCACGCTGGGAACCTTATTCGGGAGGGAAACACCTAGTTGTTTACACGACTTTGGCTTACCCGACGCGACGCGATGGGTCACCTGATCAAGGCCTGGACCTACAATTATTACTCCTATACACCGGATCCGCGACAGCGCGATCACCCGATAAGCCGCAGGCCAGATTAAGCTTGTACTGTGTGTTTCTGGATACCGATTAAGGGCATCTGGGGTATCATTGGAAAGGTATTAAACCATACAATCCAGTCAACGATACTAGAAGTTGAGGCATCTACCACAGAGGAAGATATGAGTCAATTCTCCTATTCGGGGGACTAATTACACATATAATCCCCTGATCGACGGGAGTCATTAGACGGACATATAGGAGGGCTCAAGTAGCGAATAGGAACGCCAGAACGCGCTCCACTGATACCGATTGCAGGCTAATTAATTAAGTAGAATACCCGAGGCCTGGTAATCACGCATATGTAATAGTTTTTGTACAGTATATAAGGAGGGCAGAACCAGGGAGGACGGCACTGAACCAGACCCCAGAAAGTGAGGAGCAATACAGCCCTTGCGTACGGAGTTGAAGTTTAGGCTTGAATCTTTGGCTGTCAATTAGTCTCAGAATTTAAGTTCGGTTTTGGAATAGCATCAGTGGGATTTATAAGTGTCAGTTACGGGGCGTGAGCCATACCAAGTCCGAGGCGTGAGCCATTGTGTGTGTTTTGAGGCGTGAGCCATAGTTACGGGGCGCGAGCCAAGCAAGTTTGAGGCGCGAGCCAAGTCAGTGGAATAAGGCGTGAGCCAAACAACCGGGTCTAAACAGCCCACCGGATTAATAGTCCACCAAAACAAACCGGTCTAGAGCCGTTATATCTGCATAGTTGGGAAACTTAAATCCACGTTGGGAACCAACCGATAAATTCAGGTTGTGTCTTGAACGCCACTTCAAGAAACTAGTTGAGACTTAGCCACCCTTGGGGGAACGGGAATTGAATACTTTCGTGACAAATACGTTTACTCGTGGTTTCCTTGGACCTATACTTGTGTCCAAAAAGACCCGAATCTCGTCAGTGTATCAAGGTCATTAAGGGAGTGTGTTGGTGTTGGAGTCTGTCTATTGTCGGTTTAGTCGTGCTTAATCTCACTTTGTGAGTTAGGTGTAACTCAGTCGTTCGATAGGGGGGATTTTGGCAGTTGCATATTTAGACCGTTGAACCTGAGCAACCCATTCACCGGACGACGAGACGGATGCCGAGGAAGAATTGTTGGTGGGTTTCGCGGCTTGTTGTGGTTTCTTTCCACCGCCGCCACCCCCCGAAGACTGTGATCCGGTGTTCGGGGTTGAGTCGGGGTTTCCTTCACGTTTCTTCTCCGACTCCCGCTTCCAGTAGCGCTGATCGATGCGCTGTGCCAAGGTCCGAAGTCCGACTAGGTTTGACGGAGGATCAAGGACCGCGAGTTGGTTCTTGATCCGACTAGGCAATCCTTCGTAGAACTGGGACCGAAGTGCCGCTTCACCCCAGCGAGTCATAGCTGCTTGGGTGTTGAACTCGACGATGTAAGTTGAGATTGGGTCCGAAGGCTTCATCCGAAGCGTTCGGAGTTTGCTCTCGGCATCTCCGACAGGGTCATGCGGTCCGAAGACCGACATCAACTCCTGAATGAAGAGTGAAAAGTTGCCGTCCCAGTCTGGGACAGTACTGTCCGTGGCAAACATAGCGGGTTGGAACCAGGCGGCCGCTGCCCCTTTCAAATATGAAAGGACAAAGATGATGCGGTCGTCGTCCGAAGGGAAGTCCTGAACTCGCTCAGCAAAGTGAAGTCCGCATTGCGAGAGGAATAAAGGAAGCTTGGAGGGGTCCGAGCCGTCGAAAGGCTCGGGGTTTCGGAGGTTGGATCGTGAACTCCAAACGGGAGCCGAATTAGCTCCTGAAAGCGACCGCAGGACGGTAGTAAGATCGTTGAGTCCGCTGAAAATCCGAGCACCGATCTCGGCGTCGTCCGGAGTCCGACGCCGACGCCGAGGGACAGGCCCACCACCTCCGGGCCCACCAGGGCCATCATCATCCCCGTCGTCACCCCCATCGGGGGCACCTCCCACAGGTTCCTCGGGTTCGGTGTTCTGAGTCGGAGGGCGCTCGGGGTTCTCAGCCTCGGGCTCCGGGACTGGAGCCTCCTCGGTATCAACCTCCTGAATAGAGGCCACCGAGGGCACTCGCATCTGAGCCGGAGGGATTCCAATCGGGGATGGAGTCACTGGAGTTGCACCCCGACAGAGAAGCGGAACTGGCGCGGTATTTGGAACTGATGCCGATCGAAGACGAGGTATGGGATGAAAGACAATAGGAGATGGAGGTTGTTCTGAAGATTGGCCGAAAGTAGGTGGTTGAACCAGAGTTTGACCGAGAGTAGGAATGCTAGAAAAAAGTCGGTGTTGGTGTGTCGGAATTAAAGGGTTAGGGGCGGTATTGCCCGGTGTGAAAAGATTGGGATTGAAGTATGATCCAGACATGGCAAACCGAATAGGTGAGTTTGATTATACTGTTATATGTCGAGTCAAGACAAGGTCGATGAAGTCCGACCTCGGAGTTCGTGGTTTCTCGCAACACTACAAAGAATAGCGTGAGCGACTATTCAGGTCCGCAGTTCCGCACAAGACTATAGTCCGGAGTCACTGAGTTCGGAGTTCGGAGTTGAAGTCCGAATAGAGGATGAAGGCAGAGGTTCGACCAACGCCGAGATAGCGAAGAACAATCAATAATCAAACTGAAGTACAAAACATAACTAACTAGCTTTTAAACTAAACACGCTATTGTCTATTGAATACAATAGCGTGCGAGTTATTGCTAAGTAAGAAATGCAAAACAATAAGGTGCCAATATGACTTAGTAAGACTTGACAATAAGAAACCTCGGGCTTGGTGAGGAAGCCCGAAGAAGAAGACGAACCAGACAATAAGGCCTCGGTGTAATATAAGTCCGTCGGCCCGAGGAGTCAACCGTGCTTAGAAGGGAAACACTCAGTAGACCTTCATAGCGTGAAAACCCTTCTCGGGAATTGCCGGACCGGCCCGGCCGGGCCGGCCGGTCCGATAATGCACGGATATAACAGCGCGGAGATACGTTTATATAACTATCTTTGTTGTTATCGTTCAAATATAAAGTGGTCTTGTTGGCATATATGAGCTTTAAAGGACTTAAGCCGTGTTCGTGGAGAGTCGTGACACTAGTGTGAAAGGCACCTGTTTGGTTGTTACCTCAGGTCTGCTGTTGGCACTGTTCCAGTGAGTTCAGTCGCAGTACCCGGTCATTGGCATCTGTTCCAGTGAGTTCGGTCGCAATCCAAAGTCTAGATCCAGTGTGGTCTCCATCAGAGTACGGCAGGAAATCCTATCTAAGTCTAGAGAGACTTATAGGTCTTCGAGATATCTTTTTGAGGTGTCTAGAAGTATAAAATATATAAAACCCATATCGCTTCAGTTGAAGTAGATAATCCCTGGTCAATCTTTGACTACTTTGTGCTCATATTAGTCCTAATAAGACTTCTATCGAGTTGGCATTTTCGAGACACGAATACGAGAAAGTTCAATCTTACCTGTAAACTGCAGGACGACCCGAACTCAATTGTGTGTGTGTGTGTGTGTGTTGGTTGTAGTGTTTTTAGTTGGTTAGTTGCCGTCTAGCAGCTTTCTAATTATGTTCGTGAACATCAGTGTACCCATAGCCACTATTTCAATGTTCCGAATATTCACGGAGGGAACACGGAACCTCCATGAAATTGCCCCGAACACCCGACGCAACGCAGACAACAACGAAGAAAAGGTAGTGGTATACACGGACGGATCTGCCACTAATAATGGAGGGGACAAACCAAGAGCGGGGGCTGGGGTCTACTTCGGGGAAGATGACCCGAGGAACCGAGCTCTTCGGATCCCAGAGGAACTCGGACCATCGAACAACGTGGGTGAGATTGTGTCAATCAAGGACGTAATTGAAACAACCCCACTGGACGTAAACCTGGAAATCCATAGCGACTCCCGTATCGCAATAGACGGTCTGACCAAAAACTTGAAGAGATGGGAAGATGAAGGATTCTTGACAATTGAAAATGGCGACCTGATGAGAACAACAGTTACCAAGATGTGGAAAAGACGTGCGAGAACCTCCCTGAAGTGGATAAAAGGGCACTCTGGAAATGCCGGGAACGAGGCGGCAGACACGTTAGCAAACGAAGGCCGTGAGAAAGAACAAGCAGTCAAAATTAAAATGACACCGGCCTCGAACCTCCTGTTACCAGGAGCGAAGCTTCAGGCCTTGACACAGTCAATAGCGTATAAAATAATAAGAAACATTAAAATGAAACACCCGACCTATAAAACCAAACTAGACCGAAACGCAACCCGCAGAAATATGGAACTCGCCAAAGCAGCCGCAGAAGATGGAGAAGGGAACCGGCCGGCATCAAGCAAAATATGGAAATCTACAAAACACAAGGATGTGTCCAGAAGCATTAGATTCTTCCTCTGGATGACCATACACGACGGATACAAAGTAGGAAGTCACTGGAAACATATCGACGGGCATGAGGAGAAAGGCGCATGCAGCCACTGTGGAGTTACAGAGTCCATGGAACACATACTCACACAGTGTGAAATACAAGGCCAAAAGAAGGTCTGGGAACTGGCCGGGGAGCTGTGGAAGATGAAGACAGGAGGTGACCTACCCAAACCGGTCATGGGACAAATAATGGCAAGCGCCGCAATCACGAAGGGTGACACGGGAACGACGCGTCTATTCAGGATTATGATGACAGAATCGTCGCACCTCATCTGGAAACTCCGCTGTGAATGCGTGATAAATAACAAAGACCCTGCCTCGACTAGAGAGATTCAAAACAGATGGAGGAAAGCAATTAACAACAGACTAGCTATTGACTGTGCACTCACGAACGGGGTGAAATACGGGAAGAAGGCAATTGATAAAGAATTGGTCAAGAAGACCTGGAAGAATGTCCTGAAGGATGAGGAAAATCTCCCCAAGGACTGGATGTGGGAGACCAGGGTTTTGGTGGGTATCGGTTAGTTGGCGATGATGAGGTTCAGGCGGCTTTGCCGCTGGGATCCCGGAGCTGACGCTGAGTCCCACACGATGTGTAGCGACAAAGTCGGACACAAGTACATCAAGTATTTCCTCGGGCGCATGCATTCCTCTGGCCGGGTTCCAAGTCCAAGGCCTCACAATTAACGGGTTAGGGGTTTCCGGCTATGCCGGCCCGGATGAAGCACCCTCGGGTATGGACGGGAAGCAAGACCAGGGAGTGATTTATCTCTGGCGCTTTTACTCTTGACTACCCCAAACGTTCTGCAAAAAAAAAAAAACTGGACACGGAGGAATTGAACGTAAATTCACCCAGTCGATTTGATTCTATCTCGGATCATCGATGGCATCAAGATCACATGCGATGGCGTGCTCGGTTGATCGAGTATGTGCATGGATGCTTGAATAGAATTTGCAAGGTTTGGAGCTGCAACTTTTGAGGAATAACTTGAAGACCTTGGAAGTTTTGAAGGTCTTGAGGGTATCTACCAAATGAGGGCGGGGAATGGACATGGTGGAGGTGGGGGAAGAGAGGAAAAGACGGTGTACTCTAGCTGTCACTGCAGGAGGCTTATGGGCTCACATGGGAATTGGAACTGGCGCTTGAAGTGCTTTATTTTGCTCCGCTCCTCTTAGGCCTCTGTCTCTTGTTCTTTGTCCCACTGGCTGCTGGCCCACTCTGCAACATGTGACTTCTCAAATCATCGTTTCACCTCCTGGTAATCATTGCTCAACGGTCAGGATCCATTGGGCCTTAATCCTACAGAGGTGCGAAGCTGTTTTGACCAACCCGCATATACTGATTGGTGTTTATACAGACGCCGAGGTCGTGGCAACGGTTGGGTGCGGAGGGACAAGAAGCATCACATTGGCCGTCCTCAGCACGCTCTCTTCCACCCCGTTATCCCCAGCCCATGTCCCCTAAGTGTTGCACCATTGTTGCTCCGTGTACGGAGTTGCTGCCACTGCCCACGCTGCCAAACGAGGGTGAGTGGGACAAAGCATCTGTTACCCGCGGGCCCCACTCCATCCCGTGGGCTTCGCGTCATTGACCGTGCACCGCCGATCCACTCCAAAGCAGCCCTTGGAAGTCGTGGACGTGGATGTGAATTATACAATGCTCCCCAAATTCGTTTTTATCAACGAACACTCTTGTGGTTTTCAGTAGTATTTAGGATGAGGCCGTACTATACTATGGTAGGTTGATAATCATGCAGAAAAGCCGACGGAACGATAGATTGAAAGTGACGGTTTTAGAGGTGATTTCGTCCTATGAGAGGTAACCTATGACCACCTACATTTCATCCTAAGGTCGGTGACCACCTACATTTCATCCTAAGGTCGGTGAAATTCATCCTATATATTGCTGAATATTATCCTGCTACTGGTTGAACCTTAGGTTGATTTTCAACCTTCGCTGCCCTCCTAGAGCTAGTCTGCAGTTCAGTTTGAATTCCTGGACTTTGCAAATATATGCAGGCCAGGGATGCAAGCAGCCATGGTTCCTGACGGGTCTATAACCAAAAGATGTTGGCTAGATGATGTTTGATGCCCTGAATGACCTTCCATTCCCTGGGAAATTCGTGCCAAGTGTGAATTTGCAGGCAAGCGGTATTGAACTATCATATCCATTGTAACTGGTACAAGTTACAAATTATGCGTAAATAATATGCGTGGAAACTACACTCACCAAATCTCTGGGATAGTCTTCAAATGGACAGGACAGTTGAATCGTTTGAGCAATGTTGAATGATAATATGTGGGCCTTGGAATATTTCTGGCTTGTATTGAACTACAAGTTAAAAATGTGATATCTAAGCCGAAATTTATTGCCGCTGGTATAACTGGGGCAGATAAGATTTTTGTTTTGGGGAGAGGGTGCTCACCATGGAATAGTCAGTCATTCAGCATTGGGACCAAAGATGTTTCCAAAATCTTGTAATTGAGACCAGGATGGATTTACGCGAAAATCATAGTTCAAATCTGAAGACCTGTTCTTGCCTGGGTCATGGCTACCCAGGTAGTCCATAGATAGCCAGAGATTCCTATGGCAGCCTGTGTCTCACAAATGGCCTGGCTACGTAGGGCCTGAATGCAGTGAATGGGTGCTGGCTTGATATATCAAATGCTGCCCTATGATTCTGGGTTTGATATATCATGTTCCATACTATCTCCGTAGGCAATTACCGGTGGCTGATATATGGCCCCATACTAAGCTGATACTAAGGTGTGATAGCTTCCAGGTCCTTTTTGCTGCCATATAGACATTCAGAAAAAACGTGAACCGGGAAGTATACCAATCATCGTATACTTCTAGATAACCGAGAGATTTGGTATACTTTCGGCAACTTCCGATATATGAATGGTATACTTTGGACTCTCTGAAGTGATCTGGCCGGTCAGTACACTTGGTACACCTGGTACACTTAGGGTGAGGGATTTATTTATTAATCCAATCTATTTGCCTGTGTATCTGTACCATCAACTGTCAAAACTCAAACTCCGCGACGCGGCAATTAAGTCTCGTACTATCCCTCTCTGCCCCGACACGTCCTCAGCCCCCAAACTACTATGGACACGTTCAACGAGATATATGCGGCACTCAATGCTGTTCCTGGGCTCTGTGAATCAATTGGAATGGAAAAAGGAATGGTGTTCGTCAGACTTAGGGCCCACCTCAAGGATGCTATAACGACAGCTCAGTTGGCCAATCATGACGCGACCGAGACTCCCAATGAACTCCCTGAGGGCATTCACACGTTCCTCAGTAGCGCAGTCGACCACCCCATGGAATATGTTGAAATCACATACGGCAGGAACATGCACCACCCGAAAGAACAAATCCTTGCGTTCTGGCACCACTGTGCCACGACAGCAACTCTGACTGCCCCTACTGAATCAGGGCATCTGCTTAAGATCTGAGTAATAATAATGGGTATCATAGTCACAAATCTCCGTATCAACACCGATGACTCTCACATTGGATCACCAACTCCGCAAGATCACTCACTAGTCCGCAGGTTGTCATCGAGGTGCCACCTCATGATGAGCTGCTCCTCAAACTAATGTTGCCATGACTTGAGTTGAGCAAATTCGACTTAACTCGATTAGCATGACATACATGCCATCAACGGGAGGTAGTGGGTGCCAACCAGGTAGTGTCAACGTAACTGCATGACATAGTTACAGCATTCTAGCCCTTGTCGGACAATTGCCGAGTAAGAAGCAATTTATTGCTTTCCAAGTCGCAACTCAAACTCATGACTTGGATTACAATAATCAGCATATTTCTCCACAATAAGAACCTGGATCACCAAGTCTTCGGTATGTTATGCACATATATTGACTGTACCCACTGTATAACATCCGGGTTCCCTGGTGGCTGTGCTCGGCTATCTGCCAAACATTGATCCGAGTCGACTTGAGTCGCTGCAACATTACCTCGAACCATTGATCCTGGAATCAAAGAGTAATTATAATACCTTGCTTGAGTCCCTGCGCCTGAAGATTCTATGGCTGACTTCGGTGATAGCACCCTGGCGACATTATATTTTGACAGTGGCGCAATATAGCAATCACACCAGCCAAATTGAATATTCAGCTCGGCTGATTGCCACCGGAAAAGATCCTTTTCAGCTACTAATTCAGCTTGCCATTGGCTTGGCATTTTCCGAGCCAATGGCAAAAATGCCTCCAGCTGAACATGGTGCCGAAAATGGTGTTTTCAGGTAACATTTAGGCAGCATAATCCCGGCTGAATATTCACTTTTGCAGGTGTGAGTATATTCACATCAGCACAATGTAGAGTCATCACATCTTTAACAGTTTACTTTTCTGGTCTTGTACGTTATCGTACAAGACCGGACAGGCCAAGAAAGACCGGAAGTTCGCAAGAGCAGCACCACAGTCTGAGAGCAGAAGACATGTCTAAAATCTCAAAAGGCCATTTTTTTGGACCCATTTCATTGGCATCTAGGCATGATTTCTGCTAACTTTTTTTTTTTTCATGCAGGAGACAAGGGTCCAAAGCTTTTTGTCATCTTCCTGATGGTGGTGAGGTAAATCTCCCTCTCTATAAGATTACGTAATACGTTATCTGGCTTTCAGAAGCATTTTTAAACTCCGCCAACTCCTACCGAGGTGTCTGTCTAGGAGAGACTAGCCAACTCCGTGCTCGATTCAACTTACCGAGACCTAGCCCGTGAAGTCAGCTTATGTATACAAACACTAAAACTCAACAAGTGGGTCACCCCAAAGTTGATTGTCTGATGAATCTTGCCTCTATATCTGTTCTCAAAGTCCAGGACATAACACAACAGTGGACTTCGAGCTTCTCAGCTCGGAGGACCCAACATTGGCTTCTCGGGGGTACCTGAACTTCCATGATCACTTCCCTTCCAAATTAGCTATCGGGTCATGGGTTCATCGGCACTAAGCTCTTTAGAAGTGAAGCTTTGACATCTGCACTGCATCAAAAATATCCAGGTCGGATATAATACTCTCAAGCGTGCTGAATCCCGTTCCTGCAAAAGACATTCACACTCTCAGTGATGCGCCCCACATCCCTCGACACAGCTGAAAAAATTCTGCAGTACACCGCCGTAGCGGCGAAAACCCTCCATGATGTCTCAGCGGCAACCCAGATACTGTACACTCCCTTTGACAATCATTCCCATGGTGCGGGTGCGGTCAGCTAGTGAATCCCTGTCATGTCTCACTGAGATTGCAGGCCTTGAAGTATCAACAAGACCGATGCCTCTGGATAATGGAGGAGATTCACCAGTTGCTCTATGCACTCATGAGCTTGTGTATGCTTTCTGATGACATTTGAGCCCCGAAGATGCTGGATCAAATTGCTCAGTGTACCCTCAGGCTGTAAGTCCAATGTGTGTCGTCAAAATTATGTCCATTGATATTCTGTCTCATGCCAGCACACTCCAAAAATTCCATGCTTGTGTGAGAGCGCAGGGAGAGCTGGGGAAAATCAAGTGCCTTTTCAAACAAAATGAAATCATGGTTGAGTTGTGTCATTGCGAGGCTGAGCTAAAAGCCAGTTTGCAGATTTTTAGTGTAGGTTGTAGTTGGGGACAACACCGAGATTAACCCTTGGTTTGAAGGATGGCATCTGAAGTTGGAATTGCAAGTGCTCTTACTGAGTTCTCAATTGATACCGAGAAGCGGCATCAAGAGCTCCTTGAATTGATTACAAGTGACAAAGTTTTTGGTGGGTGTTATTCAGAGCCTGGTTCTTGTGTTCTCAGATGACTCCCTAGATTGGACAGAGTTCTTTCAACAGCAGGTGAATAAAATTATTAATTCATCATCACCACTCATTCCATACGACCATAGTTCTGGTTCCATTTCTCTGCTCCCTGCCTCCACGAAAATATTCCATGTTCGGGAGTCTGAGCTCAAAGATCTCATTGGTGTCCTTCTTTGTGATCCTGCCCGTGTGGTTGTACTTGGACCCGGTGGGATGGGAAAGACAACCTTAGCCATGGCCGCACTGCACCATCCTGCCATAATTGAGAAATACAACCTCCGATATTTCATCTCGTGCGAATCGGCCAACACCTGTGCAGACATGGTGCCCATCATTGGTTCGCATTTGGGGTTGGAGCCATTGAATCGACCCGTGAAAAGAATTGTGCAGCACCTCGAACAGTGTGGGCCATGTCTCATTGTGCTTGACAATTTGGGAACACCCTGGGAACCCATAGAATCTCGAAATAAAGTGGAAGATTTTTTGTCCTTGTTGGCTGATATTCCGAGTCTTGCATTGCTGGTGAGTTGACCTGTCATATCCTTACACCAAATGCTGATATATCTATAGGTTACCATGCAAGGAGCTGAACGGCCTGGGAAAGTGAATTGGAATTGACCATTCCTCCCACCTCTGGAGCCTCTCTCTCCTTCTGCCTCACGGAAAATATTTGTTGAGGGCACTGATGAACCTGGTGGTGGGGAGGAATCAGCGCTCAATGACCTTTTGGATCTCTCGGGCAGTCTTCTTCTGGCTATGAGCCTGATGGCCAGCATAGCGTCATTTGAAGGGTATTCAAGCACTTTAGCTCGGTGGCAGAGGGACACGACAAATGTTCCAATCTTGAGAAATCCATCACCCTTTCGCTCAACAGTCCACACATTTCCTCATCCCCCCATGCAAAACATCTCATCTCTCTCCTTTCCCTCCTCCCGGATGGAATCTGGGCACAGGACCTCGCCACAAGCCAGGTGCCGATTCACAATGACCGTCAATGTCAATCAGTGTTGGTTGGCACATCTCTGGCATACATAGATGTCAAGGGACACCTGAAAGCATTGAGCCCTGTTCGCAAATACATCAGGTGGGCCTATCCACCCTCCCACTCCTTGGTCCGGGCCCCTTCAGACATATTTTGAAGAGCTACTTGAGCTCTGGAGAGATAAGTGCCAACTCTCTTCTTCCGGAACTGGCTGGCCAGCTTGGAAACATTAATCAACTCGTACTCGAAGGGTTAAGGATAGAAGACAAATATGCATGGATCGCCATCGCGAATAGCATCCTAACACTGAATGTTTTCTCAGAGGTCATGCTGAAGGGCGACAGTCCACTTTTCTGGAGACTTCCTCATTTGATCAAAGTAACGGGTGACGCAGCGTTGCAATGGAAATATATGGGCAGAATTCTTACAAATCCAGATTATCACTTGATCCAGGATCCAGATGGTTTGATCAAACAGGGGGTTCAGTACTTCAACGAAGGAACTCACCCTGTGAGAGATGGTGAGGTAGTTCCTGCAGGAAACCACCCCTGCACTAACCACTGGGGACATAGCCATCCTTTTCTACAATTCCATGGCAATGTATCGTACCAATGGTGGATGCAAAAACCTCTTCAAGGCCCCAGAATTCAATAAATGTGCATTTGCCTTGGCCCGGTGAGTGTATGATGTCGACCTTCACTGGTTGAACATTTCACATTTTTGAGTGAAAAAATTGATAAAAAATGTCGTTCAATTTATAGCCATTTTTCACCGAAAAAAGAAGTGAAAAATTTAAAACATTTTCACCACTTTTTTGACTTGAAATCAAAGTGAAAAATAGGGATCTTCAAAGCTCAGATTTCGAGCTCATTTCGACTTCATTTCACTTCCATTTCACTTTCTATTTCACATCTTCGAGAGCCCGAAATGAAAATTCAACTCTGATCCTGATTGCGAAATGAGATTTCTGCGGCTTCGGCACCTCGGTCGCTCAGCGGCGATCAAAATATACGGTCATGTGGCACATCGGCACCTATTATTGATGTCGTATTAAAGGAGGGGTTATCGCAATGCTATCGCGATGCTGTCGCTGCATCCTTCCACAATGCCCACTCGAACAGCACGCCAAATGGCCGCTGATGCTCTTTACCAGGCCTTTCTAGTTGATCTCATCGCAAATTCCGAGGCCCAAGCCTGGGCCGACGACGGCTATGACTCTGATGATTCTTCGTCCTCATCCTCGAGCTCTTCATCCTCAGGCTGGAGCTCTTCATCGTCGTCTTCCTCATCTGATAGCGATGATGAGCCAACTCCTGCAGAAACCTACCTTGAATCCATGGCCCACCTGTACTCGGAGCGTTATCTTGCCGATCGCAGGGATATTCCAAAAACCGATACGTTGTTATATCTCCTTCTCAATGACTACAAGGTCAACTTTCCAGACATATTTCGCTCATATCTCAGGATCGACCCCGACTGCTTCGACAAGCTAGTGGAGGCCATCCGAGACGATGAGGTGTTCCACAGTAATTCCAACAACTCGCAGATGCCGGTTGAGGAACAGGTTGCCATTGCGTTGTATCGGTTTGGCCATTATGGGAATGCTGCGAGCACTATGAAGGTAGCACTTCAGATGGGAGTGGGGTATGGGACAATCCATCTCATCACAACACGGGTGATGAAGGCAACGTGCTCGGAACGCTTTCGATCCGCATCGGTGCAGTGGGCAAGCAGAGAGGCAAAAGAGACTGCCAAGCAGTGGGTCAGCGACGTCTCTTGCCCGGCATGGCGGAACGGTTGGCTGATGGTGGACGGGACGTTGGTACCGTTGTTTCGACGCACAGGGCATTTCGGAAATGTTTGGTTTGACCGGAAGTCCAATTACTCCTTGAACGTCCAGGTATATCCTACTCCCGTCCCCGAACCCGGAACTCACCATATATTACAGCTTATATCGACACCAGATCTTCAAATAATTGATTATGGGATTGGTCTTCCAGGAAGTCAGCACGACTCTTCTGCATGGCTAGAGACACGGGTTCCACAGCAGCACGATGTTTTACTCGAGCTGGACGAATGGGTTTGGGCAGACTCTGCGTATCCGTTGCAGAAATGGTGCCAGTC
The DNA here is from genome assembly GCA_029448575.1 of Mycena maculata. NCBI lineage: Eukaryota > Fungi > Basidiomycota > Agaricomycetes > Agaricales > Mycenaceae > Mycena > Mycena maculata. The sequence continues at coordinate 72,952 of JARJLG010000087.1, read as the reverse complement.
TCCTTACATTAAGTGCGTTGTCATCTTCAGTTCGAGTATTGTGCAACATCTGACAAGGTTTTTATAGACCTGAGAAGCTCAGCGCAGAAAACACCAAGTACAACTATCACGTATCTGCCGTTCGAATTCGCTCCGAGCACTGTGTCGGCTTCTTGAAGGGCCGATGGTCGTCCCTTCGTGGTCTTCGTATTGCAATCAACAACAACAAAGGCGTGAAATACGCCTCGCTGTGGATTATGGCCTGCATTAATCTTCACGCATTTGCAATTCGGCATGAGAACAGCGATGGATTTTCAACGGATGCGTTCTACCAAAGTGGACAAAGGTATATGAAGAAACAAAAAAAACTTGAACGGAAGTGGCGTAGGAGAAGACGAAGAGAGAATGCGGAAACAGAGCGTGCACGGCAAGAGAAGGATGATGTAGATTTGTTGGAGGGAAGGATTAAGCGGGAAGAATTGAAGGAGAAGTTGTTTGAATATCTAGATGTAGCGTAATGAATCTAACGAAAGAGAGCGGGGTCATAAGCACTCGGCGGCGGCGGCGGCGCACCGAACGCGGGACCACCCGCGGGACCGAAAGTAGAAGGGCCAGCCTGGCGCATCCGTTCGAGCTGGATTTGACGCTCGAGCATCGCGTACTCATGCTGACGCTGGCGCTCGGCCTCTTGCTGCTGATGCTGCATTTTCCTGAGTTCCAAGTCGGATTTGGTCTCGTACTTGACCTTGGCCCGAGTCATCTTCTCACGCTCACGGATCTCCGTAAGTTTGAGCCGCTGATCACGGTCCTGCGACGCAAGCTCCTTGATTTGGTCGTGTGCCGTCTTGCGCTTCGTCCCGCGGGTAGCAGACGCTACAGCTGGCCCAGCTTTCGTGCAAGCAGCAGGCGTTTTCGGGGTGGTAGGCGGTGGTGCACGAGCAGGGGACGAGGAGCGGAGGGAAGTGGCATCCTCGTCCTCCTCGTCGGTTTTCACCCAGCCCGAGATCGCATCCGAGGACGTGTCATCGTCGTCAGACTCGGACTCCGGGGCAGAGCTCTGTTTCGATTTTTTGGCCTGCCAAATATTAGACTACTTACGTGTGATGAACTCAGAACGTACCTTTCCATTTTTCTCATCAAGAACAGTAAGGTCGATGTGAGTCTGGCTGTTTGAAAGGGCAGTGCGATCGATGATGGGGCTGCTTCCCATGAGTGCCTGCATCCGCTTGTACCACGGGAATCTTCGCTGGATTAAATCTTTACGCGTTGATGATGGGATGCGGGAGCACGATAAATAAAAGAGCGTACCCCATATGTTCTCGATACTGCTGCCACTCTCGATCTCGGACTCGCGGTTCTCGTCAACTAAACCCTGCCCGGTGGCTCCCAGCTTCTCGCGGTTATCGCGGAATCCTTTTTTGAGGCTACAATTGGTCAGTTCGGGTCCAAGTCAATTAAAAACGTAACGCACGCGCCGATGCAGTTGCCGACCACGGCAGCAAGGCTCCCCAGGTCGTCCGCGGTGTACTTTGACTTCTCAGGGTCGATGAAAAGCGCCTGCGCAAGCTCTGCGTGGAGGTCCGGTGGCTTCTTCCCCGAAGTTGGGACAGCCTCGGTCGTCGCTTTGTTGAAGCCAAACGACTGCCGGTAAAGGGGACTTCCTTCAATGAGGGTGAGCAGCTGATCTGTAAGATGGTGATAATCCGCGTTTGCCCAGCTGTAAAGCGCGGGGGTATCAGTGGCGTTCGTGGGTTCATGACATGTCACTTACCGCACGCTGGGCGGATTTCTCTTCTTCTTTACGGCAGGCGGCTTCTTTTTGGGGGACTTGTTCTCCTTCTCCTTCCTGGATTTGGACTTGGCCTTCTCGCTGGCTTTGATAGCTAGCAGCTTGGCCTTCAGGTCGTCTTTGACGGAGGGCATGAGTGACGAGGGGCCTTCGCAACGGTCGCAATCAATTTACGTGTTTGAGACTCCGCCTGATCTCCGAGTTCAGTGCCGAAATGGAGCCTCAGCTCAGGTTCGGTTCGGGGATATCGGACGAGACGAAATGGAATTGAAATGGAAGTGAAATGAAGTCGAAATGAGCTCGAAATCTGAGCTTTGAAGATCCCTAATGTGAAACAAATTTTGTGATGTTGTTAAGATGTTTCTTTTGCATTTTTTGACTGAACTCAAGGTGAAAATGATGGTGAAAAAATCAAAAGTTTTTTCACTAATTTTTTCAGCAGAAATCAAAGTGAAAAATGTGAAACAAAGTTGGTCATATTGTTAAGATGTTTGTTTCACATTTTTGACTGAAACTCAAGGTGAAAAATGCGAAATATCACTTGTTGAACATTTCAATTTTTTGAGTGAAAAAATTCATAAAAATGTTATTCAATTTATTGGCATTTTTTCACCGAAAAAAGAAGTGAAAAATTCAAAACATTTTTCACCACTTTTTGAGTTGAAATCAAAGTGAAAAATGTGAAATAAAGTTTGTGATGTTGCAAAGATGTTTCTTTTGCATTTTTTGACTGAACTCAAGGTGAAAATGAAGGTGAAAAAATCAAAAGGTTTTTCACTAACTTTTTCACCAGAAATCAAAGTGAAAAATGTGAAACAAAGTTGGTCATATTGTCGAGATGTTTGTTTCACATTTTTTGACTGAAACTCTAGGTGAAAAATGCGAAACATCACTGGTTGAACATTTCAAATCTTTGAGTGAAAAAATTGATAAAAATGTCATTCAATCTATTGGCATTTTTTCATTGCAAAAAGAAGTGAAAATTTTAAAACATTTTTCACCACTTTTGTGAGTTGAAATCAAAGTGAAAAATGTGAAACAAACCTCATGTTTTTCTTTGAACTAGTAATACCATTAATTCATACACATTTCAAGGTAAAAACAAAGGTGGAAAGATGAACAGTTTTTTGACCAGTTGTTTCACTAGAAATAGAAGTAAAAAATGCAAAACAAACAGTGGGGGCAAAAGCTAACTCACCCAGAATTCACATGTGTTTCACTCATGTGTTCCGAAGGTGGTTGGCAGCTAAACAAAGCCGATATCACAGTCCATCAATTGTTCTTTGCCAGACAAAAGACACACAAAGAATAGACAAAGGACAGACAAAGGAGCTTGGAAATCCTGTGGCCCTTTGTCCTTTGTCCTGTGTCCTTTGTCCTTTGTCCTTTGTCCTTTGTCCTTTGTCCTTTGTCCTTTGTCCTTTGTCTTTTGTCCGTCCTTTGTCTATTGTCTGCCTTTCACTGGTGAAGCAATTCAAGTTTTTTTGACGGAAAAATTGGGAAAAAATTCAAAATCTGTTTAGTACATTGTATTTTGGGTCCCAGTGGCATTTTAGGTGCATCTCAGGTCCCTGCATCTATTTCTGGTGTGCTTGGGCCCATGCCACCCACCGTTCCCTCACGGATTTAAAATCCGAAAAATCACCCTTTATTGCTGTTTTAATCAGTACTTGGCCCGCGGTGAGTCCAATCCCAGACGGATTTTGGGGCCCAGCGGCATTTTAGGTGCATTTCAGGTCCCTGCATCCATTTCTGGTGTGCTTGGGCCTATGCCACCCACCGTTCCCTCACGGATTTAAAATCCGACCTAAAAATCAAGCAAAATGGCTGTTTTAATCAGTACTTGGCCCGCGGGGAGTCCAATCCCAGACGGATTTTGCGGCCCAGCGGCATTTTGGGTGCATTTAAGGTGCCTGCATCCATTTCTGGTGTGCTTGGGCCCATGTTGTCTGCCGTTCCCTCACGGATTTAAAATCCGACCTAAAAATCAAGCAAAATGGCTGTTTTAATCAGTACTTGGCCCGCGGTGGGTCCAATCCCAGACGGATTTTGCGGCCCAGCGGCATTTTGGGTGCATTTCAGGTGCCTGCATCCATTTCCGGTGTGCTTGGGCCCATGTCGTCTGCCGTTCCCTCACGGATTTAAAATCCGAAAAATCACCCTTTATTGCTGTTTTAATGAGTACTTGGCCCGCGGTGAGTCCAATCCCAGACGGATTTTGTGGCCCAGCGGCATTTTAGACGACATGGGGCCAAGCACACCAGAAATGGATTCAGAGACCTGAAATGCACCTACAATGCCGCTGGGCCCCAAAATCCGTCTGGGATTGGACTCACCGCGGGCCAAGTACTGATTAAAACAGCAATAAAGGGTGATTTTTCGGATTTTAAATCCGTGAGGGAATGGCAGACGACATGGGCCCAAGCACACCAGAAATGGATCCAGGGACCTGAAATACACCCAAAATGCTGCTGGGCCCCAAAATCCGTCTGGGATTGGACTCACTGCGGGCCAAGTACTGATTAAAACAGCAATAAAGGGTGATTTTTCGGATTTTAAATCCGTGAGGGAACGGCAGACGACATGGGGCCAAGCACACCAGAAATGGATAAAATCCGAAAAATCACCCTTTATTGCTGTTTTAATGAGTACTTGGCCCGCGGTGAGTCCAATCCCAGACGGATTTTGTGGCCCAGCGGCATTTTAGACGACATGGGGCCAAGCACACCAGAAATGGATTCAGAGACCTGAAATGCACCTACAATGCCGCTGGGCCCCAAAATCCGTCTGGGATTGGACTCACCGCGGGCCAAGTACTGATTAAAACAGCAATAAAGGGTGATTTTTCGGATTTTAAATCCGTGAGGGAATGGCAGACGACATGGGCCCAAGCACACCAGAAATGGATCCAGGGACCTGAAATACACCCAAAATGCTGCTGGGCCCCAAAATCCGTCTGGGATTGGACTCACTGCGGGCCAAGTACTGATTAAAACAGCAATAAAGGGTGATTTTTCGGATTTTAAATCCGTGAGGGAACGGCAGACGACATGGGCCCAAGCACACCGGAAATGGATGCAGGCACCTGAAATGCACCCAAAATGCCGCTGGGCCGCAAAATCCGTCTGGGATTGGACCCACCGCGGGCCAAGTACTGATTAAAACAGCCATTTTGCTTGATTTTTAGGTCGGATTTTAAATCCGTGAGGGAACGGCAGACAACATGGGCCCAAGCACACCAGAAATGGATGCAGGCACCTTAAATGCACCCAAAATGCCGCTGGGCCGCAAAATCCGTCTGGGATTGGACTCCCCGCGGGCCAAGTACTGATTAAAACAGCCATTTTGCTTGATTTTTAGGTCGGATTTTAAATCCGTGAGGGAACGGTGGGTGGCATAGGCCCAAGCACACCAGAAATGGATGCAGGGACCTGAAATGCACCTAAAATGCCGCTGGGCCCCAAAATCCGTCTGGGATTGGACTCACCGCGGGCCAAGTACTGATTAAAACAGCAATAAAGGGTGATTTTTCGGATTTTAAATCCGTGAGGGAACGGTGGGTGGCATGGGCCCAAGCACACCAGAAATAGATGCAGGGACCTGAGATGCACCTAAAATGCCACTGGGACCCAAAATACAATGTACTAAACAGATTTTGAATTTTTTCCCAATTTTTCCGTCAAAAAAACTTGAATTGCTTCACCAGTGAAAGGCAGACAATAGACAAAGGACGGACAAAAGACAAAGGACAAAGGACAAAGGACAAAGGACAAAGGACAAAGGACAAAGGACAAAGGACACAGGACAAAGGACAAAGGGCCACAGGATTTCCAAGCTCCTTTGTCTGTCCTTTGTCTATTCTTTGTGTGTCTTTTGTCTGGCAAAGAACAATTGATGGACTGTGATATCGGCTTTGTTTAGCTGCCAACCACCTTCGGAACACATGAGTGAAACACATGTGAATTCTGGGTGAGTTAGCTTTTGCCCCCACTGTTTGTTTTGCATTTTTTACTTCTATTTCTAGTGAAACAACTGGTCAAAAAACTGTTCATCTTTCCACCTTTGTTTTTACCTTGAAATGTGTATGAATTAATGGTATTACTAGTTCAAAGAAAAACATGAGGTTTGTTTCACATTTTTCACTTTGATTTCAACTCACAAAAGTGGTGAAAAATGTTTTAAAATTTTCACTTCTTTTTGCAATGAAAAAATGCCAATAGATTGAATGACATTTTTATCAATTTTTTCACTCAAAGATTTGAAATGTTCAACCAGTGATGTTTCGCATTTTTCACCTAGAGTTTCAGTCAAAAAATGTGAAACAAACATCTCGACAATATGACCAACTTTGTTTCACATTTTTCACTTTGATTTCTGGTGAAAAAGTTAGTGAAAAACCTTTTGATTTTTTCACCTTCATTTTCACCTTGAGTTCAGTCAAAAAATGCAAAAGAAACATCTTTGCAACATCACAAACTTTATTTCACATTTTTCACTTTGATTTCAACTCAAAAAGTGGTGAAAAATGTTTTGAATTTTTCACTTCTTTTTTCGGTGAAAAAATGCCAATAAATTGAATAACATTTTTATGAATTTTTTCACTCAAAAAATTGAAATGTTCAACAAGTGATATTTCGCATTTTTCACCTTGAGTTTCAGTCAAAAATGTGAAACAAACATCTTAACAATATGACCAACTTTGTTTCACATTTTTCACTTTGATTTCTGCTGAAAAAATTAGTGAAAAAACTTTTGATTTTTTCACCATCATTTTCACCTTGAGTTCAGTCAAAAAATGCAAAAGAAACATCTTAACCACATCACAAAATTTGTTTCACATTTTTCACTTTGATTACAAGTCAAAAAAGTGGTGAAAATGTTTTAAATTTTTCACTTCTTTTTTCGGTGAAAAATGGCTATAAATTGAACGACATTTTTTATCAATTTTTTCACTCAAAAATGTGAAATGTTCAACCGGTGCTTCAGTTGAAGTGTCTAGAATCAGCACACAATATTGTCTTCACATACCAGGATCCGTATTGGGCACTGAAAGTGGCATGCAAAGCCCGGGAGATTATGGGGTTCATATTAATGGGTTTCTCGAGAGCATACATGGCTTAGACGTGAAGCCTGGGCCTACCAATGGATGGGAAATCTATCCCGGGTGCTTGACCTTTTGTTGAAAGCAGAAGAACAAGTGATATCGGTCGGAATGGAGGGCTCCCACGAGCATTTACAGGTTCTCGATTTGCAGGCAGATATTCTCTGGGTCAAAAGTGAATATCTGGAAGCATGCCAGCTTTTCGCACAGATGGTTAAGAAGACGTCTCTGACATGCTTGCCTTGGTACCATGCTCATGCCCTCTGCCGGATAGCAGAACTGGATATTCTCACAGGGTGCAAGAGCACTGACATCCTTTCCCATGTTGTTACATGCATGCAAAATGTGTGTAATCATGTATATATAGTCTGCAGCCTATGACAGGATTAACCTGTCATAGTGGCCTTTTGGCTCAGTTGGTAACAGTGTTAGCTCGCAGGCACGTTACATAACACATGTGAATGCTGCAGAAGCTGTGTATGTGGTGCTTGGCTCTCCAAGAATATTATTGTGCTCCTGGTTGCATGCTGAACTAAAGATCTATCACGGAAAAACCGAGGATGCCCATGCAGCATTTTTGGAGTGTCTCTTGAAGAGTTAAACCATTTACCCAGACATTCCACAATTTTGTCTTGCGGCTCTGGCCGACCCAGCACACAAAATGCATGGGATAATGAATACCTTCTGTGTTATATACCGAGCCAGAATGACCAAGGACCGAAGGACCGGAGGCTCCAGTATGTTGGAGCGTTGGAGACCAGAGGGTCTGGAGCGTATACAAAGAGGGATCACAACACCACAGGGGGTTAAGGGTGAGTGACTACCCTGGCCAGCAGGTATCCGATAGGAGAAGACAAGTCGGAGTACCAGAGGGGACCAGAGAGTACGGAGGCGACTCAGTGCAAGGGATGTGAGCCAAGCAACGTTAATTATCAATCTGACGTACATGACATATTAAAGACGTATCTATACACACCCAGGATGGGAACCTTTTAAAGTCGCTTAAAAGACCTATGGGAAGAATATGTATTCGTAGTCTAATATATCTTGATTGATTTAGCGAGATTCAATGAAGTAAGAAAGGATTACAGACACAACTAGAATTCATAGGTCTTTTTGACTTGATTGATTTCTATCTTAGTCACCATGTAAGAAAGGTGTTTGAAAAGAACATCAATCAGGTGCCAAATCAACCATATTTGATTTTTGGGGTATCGACGGTACACAAAAGCACATCGTAAAGTACATGTTTTAAGCCGATGAGGGATTTTTGCTATTTGTCCGGCATTTTCCGATCCAATGGCAAAAATCCCTCATTGTCTGAAAACATGTACTTTACAATGTCCTTTTGTGTACCGTCGATACCCCAAAAATCAAATATAGTTGATTTGGCACCTGATTGATGTTCTTTTCAAACACCTTTCTTACATGGTGAATAAGATAGAAATCAATCAAGTCAAAAAGACCTATGAATTCTAGTTGTGTCTATAATCCTTTCTTACTTCATTGAATCTTGCTAAATCAATCAAGATATATTAGACAACCAATACACATTCTTTTCATAGGTCTTTTAAGCGACCTTGAAAGGTTCCCATCCTGGGTGTGATACTAAGTAGCTAATTGTATTCTATAAAAGGAAGGAGGGTGGTTCTTAACAATAAGACAAGTCAGAAGGACTGATGAGAAGTCGTACAACAATAAAATGGAAAGATGGATAAACGGGAAACGCTCAGTAATCCTTCATTGCATAAAAACCCAATGATACCGGATGGTCCGGAGGCTCCGGTATATGACTGGAGCCTCGGAACCAACCGGAAGTACCGGAAGGTCGACGAGAGGGCTGGGTATGCTGCATGGATATAACATTCCGTTGGGCAGTGGTTTACTTCACATTTGTGCAAAAGGCAAAGAATGCTGCAGGCATGTTACAGGCTCTTCGGTACCTTGCAGACCTACACATGTCACTGGAAGATGATGAGACCGCTCTTCATCTCTTTCATGTCATTCTGGAAAAGGGGACAAAGATGGGCATACATCGTTGAAACAGTGGCTATGGGTACACTGATTTCGCGAAGATAATCAGGAAGCTGCTAGACGGCAACTAACCAACTAAAAACACTACAACCAACACACACACACACACACACAATTGAGTTCAGGTCGTCCTGCAGTTTACAGGTAAGATTGAACTTCTCAGGTTCGTGTCTCGAAAATGCCAACTCGATAGAAGTCTTATTAGGGCTAATATGAGCACAAAGTAGTCAAAGATTGACCAGGGATTATCTACTTCAACTGAAGCGATATGGGTTTTATATATTTTATACTTCTAGACACCTCAAAAAGATATCTCGAAGACCTATAAGTCTCTCTAGACTTAGATAGGATTTCCTGCCGTACTCTGATGGAGACCGCACTGGATCTAGACTTTGGATTGCGACCGAACTCACTGGAATGGATGCCAATGACCGGGTACTGCGACTGAACTCACTGGAACAGTGCCAACAGCAGACCTGAGGTAACAACCAAACAGGTGCCTTTCACACAAGTGTCGCGACTCTCCACGAACATGGCTTAAGTCCTTTAAAGCTTATATATGCCAACAAGACCACTTTATATTTGAACGATACAAAGATAGTTATATAAACGTATCTCCACGCTAGGCTCAGACCAGCACCAACACCGTTACCTTGGTGGGAGATGCAGTACTGAATCGCGGGATCTGCAAGGCTTTATATACGATACAGGAATTGTAGATAGTAATGAGAAATGAGTCAAGATATAAGAGAGATTTGATGTACACGGAACTGCGGAGGTATGCCGCTGGTATTCGTAGTACGAGGCCGAGACTAGTCATCTAGATTTGACCAGCTCGAACCCATACTAGGCATATTGGTTTGTTCCCGAGGCCTGCCGGTCCCAGCACGTATGCTAGCCGGACACGCGCCCCAACTGCTTGCCGCGCGACCACGTAGGTCGCGGCCTATTTCTAGTTCTCTATTGGTCGATGTGACACTGCCGTCTGGCCGTATCGACGTGTCTCGCTCATTCCTTCGGTCCAAGCGCCTGTCATCGATTCTGACACTGGGGGCAAAAGCCAACTCATGTGGACTCCAGATGAGTTTCACTCATGTGGTCCAGAGGTAATGATCTACCAAACAAAAGATGTGTGACATTTTGACAATGGTTCTTTACCAGACAAAGGAGGGACAAAGGATAGACAAAGGACGGTGATAAGCCGTGAAATCAAGTACACATGAATTTTGCGATTTTGCATGATTCAGCGTGTCAACACGCACTGAGGGACCATCAGGGCACTCTGACTGAGTGGTCCAGTCTATTAGCACAAGCTACGAGGTTAACAAGGACTTCTACCGGTACCTTCACAAATGGGGCCACCAGATCTCTTAGTTAACTAAGGAAACTTGATGATGGTGGCAGAGAAACTAGGACATACAAGGCCTAAGGCTGCTTGCTAGGACACAAACAGCATACCAAAGAGGTTACGAAGGCGAGATACCGATTGCTGGCAGGCAACAGTGGGAAGAACCCAATTATTCGCGACAAGACTATTTAGACCTGTTTTACCCAAAACTGAGGACGCGTTTGATCACGCATTGGGTCCAGACCGAGTCTGGGGATGACTTGAACAGTAGGACATGATCCAGCCGTTTAGCCGCGAGGATAAACCAGAGACAGAGAGAGAGATTGTGATTTTGTGGTTGAACCACCAAACCAAACCAGGGGCTATGGGGTATCATTGGAAAGGTAGAAGAGAGGTGCATGAGCTTCAAGACTAATCAGGCCCGGGACTAGAGGCTACAGACGAAGAAGACACTTTCTATCCACTTAATCAGCAATCACATGTGTCGTGTCAAACACCACATGTCTACCATATGTCTCAACAAGACACGACCAATCAGGAGTCAGGGATTAGGATTCGGGTGCCGCGAACCCACGGACATTGTACAGTAATCATCGTGATGTAAACCATAGGGCAGTAGTATAAAAGGGCAGCAGAAGAAGAGGGCAAGCTAGCACATCTAGGGGTGCTGTACACGTTGTGTCAACCACTGGAACCATCGCTCTGATCGTGGAGGTTAGATTGCTTTGAACGAATCGTATACCAGACTCAGAATCAGAACACGGCAATTGATAGAACACGGCAATAGTCAGAACACGGCAAACAGACCCAGAACATTGAACAGAACACTGAAACCGTCGAAAGACACAAAAAGCGCAGACTTAACGGTCTTAAAACCTACCCTATACTGTCTCCTTGACGTCCTAGACGTTACTTGTCCAATACAACTTGACTTGACCAGTCAAACCTTGCAAAAGCGCGAGCGACCCTTAGTTAACTAAGTGATCGACCGAGAAACCAGCTGCTATCAAGTCTAATACTTGACTTACACCCCCGAACTTGCACTCTGACTCTCTCTATTGAGGGGTTAGTTGTTGATAGTGTTGTGTGTTGTGTGTGGTTTAGAGTTCATAGCTCTGCTGCATTAGCATTTCGCATTTCGCATTCACACATACCTGAGAGTTAGTGTTTTCAACGGACAAAGGGCAGGTCCGGATTCCTGGGTGCTGGGAATCCGGACCTGCCCTTTGTCCGTCCTTTGTCTATCCTTTGTCCCTCCTTTGTCTGGTAAAGAACCATTGTCAAAATGTCACACATCTTTTGTTTGGGGGATCATTACCTTCGGACCACATGAGTGAAACTCATCTGGATTCCACATGAGTTGGCTTTTGCCCCCAGTGTGATGACTATCTCGTTATGTGTGATTGCTGTTGTGACGCGTCCTTCCATGATCGACACTCGTTGCGATCATTTCCCAACGATCCCCAATGTCTCGGCTTTCTCGGTTTCATGATTCTCGCTCGAACTACTGTTCGCGAACCAAGTTATAGTTGTCGCGACTAGACCCCGTCCAGGGTCTAGTGTATATATATGACTTTCCATGCCCAATCTGTGGACTTCATGCATGTCTCTCAAGTTTAGGTGTTTTTACCTCCTCGATACAGTGTCTAGCTTTTAGTACAACCGACCCTTTGCAAAGTCAATTCAATACTAGGAAGCCCACTGAGTCCCAGACACCGCACGCTAACCCCCAATAGTATAAGGATCAAACCGTATTGTATCTAGAAGACAATAGTCCTCTCGCGTCATGAACACCTAGCCAGCAGCTCGGAGCTTACTCTGACTCTACTTGTATATCACCGGATAGAGGCTCTAGTTGACGACTAGAAGTGCAAAAATGCACGATTACACCGGCACGCAGTTACGAGCCGTATCATCGTCTCAGAGCAAAGTGTATGGTTGGAATTGGGGATATTATGCTGCGGCACAGTGACCCTGTTCAAGTGAAGGAAAAGTGAGCAGCTGCCCACCTGCTCTTCATTCATTCACTGCACCTGAAGGATTCTGCATCGGTTGAGAAATGACTGCAGAAACACTCTCAACAAGAAATGTCACACACGGAGCTCTCAACCGTCAGACATCAATACAATTACAGTGGAATCATTGAGCTTGGAAAAGCTAGAGACTCCATCAGCACCAACCATCTCTCCTTTGCTGCAAGTTAAAACCACGGTGGACCTTGGAGCTTCAACTGATTGGCATGTAAAATCATCCATCCTGTAATCAGGTAGTTTCACCGGCTCCACCCCACCTCCACCCTACGTTCATTTTCATATATGCTCAGAGTACATATGATACTTGCTTTTGAGACCCTTCCATGCTTTCTACATTTTTGGGTGACTTATTTGACTCTAGATACCCAATAGTTAGGATTAACAAATGGTATTTGGTTTACCTGGAAACTCGATTGTTCAACGTTCCCGCTGCTTTATGGTGGAAGAAGCCCTAGCAGTTTTGATTAGACCTCAGCCGCTAAGACTGTAATCTCCAATTAAATCCAGGAGTATCTACCATTACTGCAGAGCACTCGTTGAATTTCACCAAGAATGTAATGGACTGTACCTGAATATTCTCAACAGAGAACCAAACCTATCACGTCAAAGTTCTATGCTATACGTGAATTGTGCACATCAGCTCATCCTGGGGCCAGATAGACTTTGTAGGTTCTGCAAATTGGATGTTGTAAAATCCAGACCCCACCCTACATACTGTAAATACTTGTATTGTAGCAACCATCAATCCACCGTGACATCGCCGGGGGGTTTGCGCAAGGCAACCAGCCAAATTTTCACCATGACAGTTGAATTTTGGCAACCCAAAAGTGCAAAAGGGGCCTCATTTTGGTTGTGAATGTGATTCTGAGGTCATATTCAGCCCAGAATGAATTAGGGAGGTTTGGAGGATTTTTCATGATTTCTTACTGAGATTTTGGGGTAAAAAACATATTATTTTTGCATGTCACGGTATGAGGCCAGGCAACGGACCTTGTTGTGACTGTGACCTGGCGAGGTTTGGGCAACGCAATGGAACCCATCGTGACCGTGATGGTTGCTACAATCCAAGTATTTACAGTACATCCTTTAATGCAGTAGTTCAACTATTCCATTATTATACTGTGATACCTGCAAATCTAATGGCACAACTCTAGGCCGTAATTTTCCCGATACTTAACACTGGTGGTCAAATGTGTCAATATGACCTTCGGAGATCTAAGATGTTCCTGTTTTGAGCTTGTTTCAAAGCCCTCATTCTCCACTAATTGCTTCTCTATTTATCCTTAAGCTCTACCGTGGCTTCATCGGCATGTTCCTGTGGGAACCCGATCCCTGGCTGTCCAATCACTGATGACTCAAGCATAGCCTTTGGTGTTTAAATAGACGAGCGTTTGATTAGGCACTTAGATAAGGTGTTGTCGCAATTAGATAAGGGGTCACGACACAAGAGGAATGTGAGAGGCAAAAAAATTACATCACCGAACTAGATGCCAGCAGCTACCGTTAAATAGTGATTTGTGGTGGTATGCATCAACTCATGTAGTACATCAGGATATTTGCGAGATTTGTGAGAGCCAATGCCCTCTTCAAGATTATTTGAATCATGCCTGGGATTTCACAGTATATTACTCATGCAAAATACAGGGCACCTAAAATTGAAGTACCACCGAGTTCAATTTGTTGGATGCGCGTTGAAATAGCTGACTGTACTCACCATCTCAGACCATGAAGCTGAAGATAGAACCAGGAATTTTGGTGGGTCAACGGTATGCACGGATAATGGTGAACCCAAAGACACTCACATCACATAGGAATCTTTCAACTTCTGGTCGAAGGTACATCACTTCATGGGGAAAGTACTTACTGTACCTCCCATGCCCTGGCTAATCCTAACAGAACTAAATCTTCCAAATGATTCAGAGAGTGGAGGCTTGCTGGTTGACCTCACAGTTAGTAGGAGTGACATGCCCTGGCTAATCCTAACAGAACTAAATCTTTCAAATGATTCAGAGAGTGGAGGCTTGCTGGTTGACCTCACAGTTAGTAGGAGTGAAATGTGAAGAGTGAAGTCCTCCCCTGTCCTTGGACACTGCGTATTGGTAAGAGGTGATGTACTCACTTGTCATATGCTTCTGCCAGTGCTTCAGAGACTGTAATTTGATCAGCCATGAGACGGCCAACCTTCCAAAGAAAATGAATGGGGTTAATAAAGAGACTGACCGTAGATGAGGGTCACTGACTTCACTATAAGCACGGCAAATGCCAAAAGGTGGTGATAAGCAACAATGTGCGACAAGAGAGCCTGAGAACACCTAGCTTAGACCATTTACGGCAGAACTGAAATTCCATTGAATAATTGGTGGATCTTGCAATAAAGTTGGCCCTGTTGGACATCAGCAAAATGGCAAAAGTCTTGTGGATAAGACTGTGGATAATATTAAGCCCAGCGTGGTCCCATTTCAGAACATGCCAGGTTGTAGTGTACAGTACATTAGCCTCTAAATAATGTACTTCCAACTATGCCAACATGCCATCCCCTCCAACCAGCTCACCCCACGCAGGAGGCAGTAGATCTCGGGTTCTGACACACTAGCACTGGTTGAACATTTCACATTTTTGAGTGAAAAAATTGATAAAAAATGTTGTTCAATTTATAGCCATTTTTCACCGAAAAAAGAAGTGAAAAATTTAAAACATTTTCACCACTTTTTTGACTTAAAATCAAAGTGAAAAATGTGAAACAAATTTTGTGATGTTGTTAAGATGTTCTTTTGCATTTTTTGACTGAACTCAAGGTGAAAATGATGGTGAAAAAATCAAAAGTTTTTTCACTAATTTTTTCACCAGAAATCAAAGTGAAAAATGTGAAACAAAGTTGGTCATATTATTAAGATGTTTGTTTCACATTTTTGACTGAAACTCAAGGTGAAAAATGCGAAATATCACTTGTTGAACATTTCAATTTTTTGAGTGAAAAAATTCATAAAAATGTTATTCAATTTATTGGCATTTTTTCACCGAAAAAAGAAGTGAAAAATTTAAAACATTTTCACCACTTTTTTGACTTGAAATCAAAGTGAAAAATGTGAAATAAAGTTTGTGATGTTGTAAAGATGTTTCTTTTGTATTTTTTGACTGAACTCAAGGTGAAGATGAAGGTGAAAAAATCAAAAGTTTTTTCACTAATTTTTTCACCAGAAATCAAAATGAAAAATGTGAAACAAAGTTGGTCATATTGTTGAGATGTTTGTTTCACATTTTTTAACTGAAACTCTAGGTGAAAAATGCGAAACATCACTGGTTGAACATTTCAAATTTTTGAGTGAAAAAATTGATAAAAATGTCATTCAATTTATTGGCATTTTTTCATTGCAAAAAGAAGTGAAATTTTTAAAACATTTTTCACCACTTTTGTGAGTTGAAATCAAAGTGAAAAATGCGAAACAAACCTCATGTTTTTCTTCGAACTAGTAATACCATTAATTCATACACATTTCAAGGTAAAAACAAAGGTGGAAAAATGAAAACTTTTTTGACCAGTTGTTTCACTAGAAATAGAAGTAAAAAATGCAAAACAAACACCGGAGGCAAAAGCCAACTCACCCAGAATTCACATGTGTTTCACTCATGTGGTCCGTAGGCGGTTGGCAGCTAAACAAAGCCGATATCACAGTCCATCAATTGTTCTTTGCTAGACAAAAGACACACAAAGAATAGACAAAGGACAGACAAAGGAGCTTGGAAATCCTGTGCTGCCCTTTGTCCATTGTCCATTGTCCATTGTCCTTTGTCCTTTGTCCCTTGTCCTTTGTCCGTCCTTTGTCTATTGTCTGCCTTTCACTGTTGGAGCAATTCAAGTTTTTTTGATGGAAAAATTGGTAAAAAATTCAAAATCTGTTTAGTACATTGTATTTTGGGTCCCAGTGGCATTTTAGATGTGTTTTAACCCCTGCATTCATTTCTGGTGTACTTGGGTCCATGACCCACCATTCCCTCACAGATTTGAAATCTGAAAAACCACCCTTTATTGCTGTTTCAATGAGTACTTGACCTGCGGTGAGTCCAATCCCAGATGGATGTTGCATCCCAGTGGCATTTTACATGAAGGTCCATTGCCTGCATTCATTTCTGGTGTAATTGGGTCCATGCCATCCACCGTTCTCCCACGGATTTGAGTTCAGCTATTTTGCTTGATTTTTAGGTCGGATTTTAAATCCGTGAGGGAACGGTGGATGGCATGGACCCAATTACACCAGAAATGAATGCAGGCGATGGACGTTTTCAAGTCAAAAAAGTGGTGAAAATGTTTTAAATTTTTCACTTCTTTTTTCGGTGAAAAAATGCCAATAAATTGAATAAGGCCCTGTTCGGGATCCCGAATTAAAATCCCAATTCCTAATTTTCCCTGCCAAAAACAAAATTAGTATTTACACGGAAAATTGGGCCACAAATAGATGGGAAAAGTGTTCGGTAGCATCTCTCTGTTTAGCAACCGTTGTCACGCCCATAATTACACGTCCGGTTTGGCGGACGCGTTTGCTCACCTCTCTCTCTCTACCTTCCTCCCTCCCTCGTCTCATGGGCAGAAAAAAGAACAAGGAGAACCAGGATCCGGACTCCAATCCCGAGAAAAACAAGCGGTCTCGATGGAATACCGACTGCGACGCGATACTCATTGGGCAATTCACCGCGGAAAAAGCAGCTGGAAATCAGACCGACAATGCAGGCTGGCATCAGGCAGCATTCACTGCATGCGCCAAGGCCCTTGCAGGCTCGGAGAAAAAGAGTGGAGGTGCCGTGAAAACGGCAGATGCGTGTATGACACGCTGGGGTACGGTGCGTGATTGACTCACTTGTTCTTCTCGTTCTCGTTATCATGCGTTCCTACAGCTCAAGGCCCAGTACCAACTCATCAAGGCACTGCGCAATAAGTCAGGCTGGGGCTGGGACGATGAAAATAAGCATGTTGTCGTCGAGGACTCTGTCTGGGATGCAGCTCTCCTGGTGCGTTCCTATTGCATACTCGGGCATCGCTCATACCCTTCTAGATCAATGGAAAGATTCGTCCGTGGCGCTTCAAAGGCTTCCCCCTCTTCGACGAGATGGCCGACCTCGTTGATGGTGCTGTTGCCACGGGCGAAGGAGCCTTCCAGCCGGGGCGGGCCCCATCACCAGACTGGCCAGAGGAGCTCCCCTCCGATGACTTCCCTCTCGACCCCTCCCTCCACGGAGCTGGTGGGCGCGTTGATGTTCCTTCCGATGAGATCCAGGACCTCGACGCCTCGCGTGGTGGTGAAGATTCGGATATGGAAGTAGAAGAGGTGCCGTGACAGGTTTCTTTGCCGCTCAGTTCTCATAAATGTCTAGACCATTCCCATTTCGCGAAAACGTATCCGGGCCATGTCAGACACCCCACCATCGTCCTCAGCAGCCAAACACCCCCGCAGCGATGCCCGTGGCCACGGCCGCAAGCCAAGCAATGGACATGCGCTCATGGCGGTCTCAGAGTCTCTTCAAGGCATTGCGGCAGCCCTCAAGGCAGATAGCACTGGCCCCAGTTCGCCTCAGCGTAAGGGAGCAGCAATTGGTCTCATTGTTCAGATGGACGAGTTCACCAAGGAGGAGAAGAGCCAAATATTCCGGCTCATTCGTTCTGATACAGGATTTGCAGACACTTTTCTTGCGATCCCTGAAGACAAACCTGAGTTTCGTATTGACTACTTACGTGCTGAGTTAGAGTAAATTCGTATTCATCTTTCCGTACATTTGCTTCTCATAACCACTCCCACATTCATTCCATGTCTATTCATTGATAGCTATTCTACCCTTCTTCTTCCTCTTCGCCATCTAATACATATTGGTCCCATATCTCCTGCGCAATGCTATTCCGGAATGCTTCTGCTCGGGCCTTTTCCTCTGGTGAGATGAATCGGCCAAGCTCCTCCTCGGGAAACTCTTGTCTGTCATCTCCATCAATTTCACGGAGGGTGAATGTGGTGTTCCGCGGACCACCATGTCCGGGACCATCATCGGAGAAGTCGTCTGGATCAAGGATACGAATAAAGTTGTGCAATGCAGCAAGTGCGCAAGGGATTTTGGCCTGCGTCTCTCGGGAATATTCGGGTGCCACGTTCATAAGTCGGAAACGCCGCTTCGAAACCCCAAAGATTCTTTCGATTATATTGCGGAGTCGTGCGTGCCGAAGATTGAAAAGCTCTTTGGCATTTGCAGGTCTGAAGATAGATGAGATTGTGAAATGGATGCAACATACAGTAACAGTACCTCAAGTTACCAGATTTCCGCCATTCCTGCAGATGATATCGTACTCCGCGATAGGGGACAAGGAGCGCGTCACAAACTGGGAATCCGGCATCACCGAGATAGTATGTACCCGGGACAATGGCAAACCCTTTGCGACGTGCATCCTGGAATACTCTTCCATCTGCAGCACTACCTTCCCATCCTGTGAGAAGATAACAAAACAAGAGGTTGAAGCGGCATGCAGCAAAAATATTTTGAGAGATCCGGCCTTTGCGGCTGCGGTAACGAGCCATATCTTCCATGGCTACGAAGCCATCAAGAAGCGAACCATCGACAGCACCACGGCATCCCTTGAAGAATGGGTAATAGTGGGGGTTGTTTCGAATTTCCGGCGGGATCTCATCGGACAGAGGTAACTTGACATATGATGTGTAAAATGCCGGGTCGACAAGCATGTTGAGGATCCGATGAAAGCATCTGGAAGAAAAACATGGAGCCTGCAGACTAACACCAAAGTGAAATCACACATACTTCGAGATTGTGTCTCCACTTCGTTGGAACCGCTCCTGCTGCTCTCTATTTCCGAGCCCGGTGACAGAAATGCGAAGAAAAATTGCGACTTGCTCCTCGCTTGAGACGTGTTTCGTGGATGAGAGCCCACATTTGGCACGGAGAGCCTGGATTAATTTCAGGAATACGTGACGTCCCATCCCAAATGCCCGCCGGAAGCGATCGGGATGACCTTAAATACCACATGAATCCGGGAATCAAAACAGAGGAAGTGATGGATCCAGACCATTCAGAAGTTCATCGATCCACCTTCGGCCGGTCTGCCAGGATGTATGCATTGGTTCCTTGTCCCCAGACACACCAGCAGACACAACGGCCGCAGCTGCGGCTGCTGCACTGAGTGCTATCACCTTCCGGATCTTGGTGCGATGGAGAATGTGGATGGGTACACTCTTCTTCTTGACGGTTACAGGGCGAGTATAAACCATAGTAGAGTGGATACGGTTCTCCAGATGTGTCAAGAACACGCAGATGAAGGCGGTAACACGTCGTAAAGGTGTGCGCGTGGTCACTAATTAATTGCACAGCTTTAGGTCACATCGTGACTCCACGTGTAATTTGGCCGGGTCTGGGATACTCTTTTGGGAAGTAGATATTTAAAAACTAAATGTACATCTAGCTAACAATTTGGGATCCCGAACTGGGCCTAACATTTTTATGAATTTTTTCACTCAAAAAATTGAAATGTTCAACAAGTGATATTTCGCATTTTTCACCTTGAGTTTCAGTCAAAAATGTGAAACAAACATCTTAATAATATGACCAACTTTGTTTCACATTTTTCACTTTGATTTCTGGTGAAAAAATTAGTGAAAAAACTTTTGATTTTTTCACCATCATTTTCACCTTGAGTTCAGTCAAAAAATGCAAAAGAAACATCTTGACAACATCACAAAATTTGTTTCACATTTTTCACTTTGATTTCAAGTCAAAAAAGTGGTGAAAATGTTTTAAATTTTTCATTTCTTTTTTTCGGTGAAAAATGGCTATAAATTGAACGTCATTTTTTATCAATTTTTTCACTCAGAAATGTGAAATGTTCAACCAGTGTAGCCTAAGAAGAAAATCACAAACAGGGGTATCTACATTCCATCTGGCCATACCATGGGTACCACATCAAAGATAGCAAACACCTTGCAGACAAACCTGGCAGATTGACAGACAGTCTCTCTTCGAATGAGCGTAGAACATTTGTTGTGTTCCATGCTGTGACTGCCACAATCTGCGGGTCAGTCGTCGGCATGGCTGTTGTGTATGCATTGTGGTATTGTAGAAGCTCCTTGCCTGCCTGTGAACAGAAAAACAGTGCTTGTTCCACCGTTTCAATATGGTTACATCCAAAGCAGCATAAAGGCTGATCACAGGGCACAATTACTCAATGTCTCTGTTGTTTGTAATGCATTCGTTCAACTGCAAGTGGGTGCTGGCTTACAAAAAGTCATGTCAGAGCTTTTCGGTGCTTAGCGTTAACAACAAGCACCAGGTAGTGCTTGAGAAATGCTGTCATTTTCTTTGGTGGTTCATCTTCCAGCAGAAGTTCTAACCTGTCATGCAGCATATAGAGGCGTGTTGAGGAGTTCACCTCAGCATCAAGATGCCTCATAGCCGCAATATGTACCTCTTTAGTCAATGCAGTACATTTTTCAGGTGTCAGTTCAGGTAGTGCTGGTGGAAACCTGCAGTGCATACACGAGATCCATCCAGTAGCCTTGGCAGCCCTTGAAGTACAGCTGGTATGAGTCCTCAGGGGCAGCTTTGGCATAGTGGGTAGCAGCCAGATTCACAAGGTATCCCAGGTATCGGAGGGCCAAGATGAGATGCCAGTAGCGCAGGGGAACCAGCCCCAGTTCAGTGAACAGCGGCGCGCGCATTGAGTATGCCCCAAGGCCAAGTAGAGGGCGTAGAAAAGCATTTTGTACCTTTTCAAGGTGCGCCAGCGACTTATCATCAACGTCAATGATAATGTTGGCTCCGCTCACCAAGTGCGGGTCAATGCATGCCATATATAGTCTTGTGACCTTTTTGTCTGGTTCTGAAAAAAAAAGTGTTCAGAAATGATCCCTAGAATGCTATGTATGGGACTCGGAGCCAATTTTCGAATGTTACAATACCGTGACTCACAACTCGCAGACTGGAATGCCCGTCCTTCCGCCCGGAGTCCCGACACTGTTTGTTGATTTTAGCTTTTTTTTGAATGGGCAACAATCCCGACAGGACCACTCCAAGTGTCTTCCCCACCACACTAACATGTCTATGCACTTTGGGACACATCTGTCATCTGCACCACCCGGGACAGGACGAAAGATTTTGGTGAACAACGAAAAAACACGTGAAACACCACAATCAAACTGTCAAATTGCTGATGTACATCAGATTCCTCACTGCGCAGTACTACTGCGGATCGCGGTGAAACTTTACCATTTCCGAAACTTCAAGGTGTGTTCGCCTTTGACCGTGAAGTTCCGGTCTCGTTTGGGAAGGTGAACTTGAGGTGAACTGTGAGACTGACACGATCGCGCTGACTCATCGCGAGTTTCCCGTTTCTTTCCGCATCATCTCGCACTGGATGTTTGACAACGATGTATGTATGCGTACGCAGTCGTGCGCAGCCGACCCAACGTTTCCTTAAATCTCCCGCCTCCCACCTCTTCTATTCTCTAATTCATCTGCACGCAGCAGTCCGTACCTCTCGTTCATGCTTTCAGACGTGATAACATACATGAAAACCCCCACAGCCAACGATTCCATTCGCGCTTCTCCAGCCACGATGATGATCGACGACAAAGTCTCCCAGCCCCCTCCGTATGCCGACCTCCAAACCGCTGAAGTTAGAGTAGATGCCACTGCTCTTCCCACCACCATCAGCGAAGCGGAATGGCGGGCAAAGTTGCAGAAGCTGCAGAAGAAAATCCGAAAGTACAACTGGACGAAACGCGGAGACGAGGCAGCGATTCTCGAATCGATGCGTGACCTCGCGAAGAGCCACAACGACCGGCAGGTTCAGGCCTACTGGACTCGCCGAGCGGACGACTTCGAGAAGGCGCCCGAGGCCAACAAAAAGAGCATTCTCATTGACATTGGACGGGGCCTTGCCATTCTCATCGCTGCGCCATTCGCCATCGCCGGCGCCGTTTTGGTGGGCACTGGGATGCTGCTGACGGCGGGAGGAAAACTCTTGTCCGGCGGGATGGCCAACTCGATAATGGCAAAGTAGCGCGGTCAGTGTTCCTAGTCATTTATGATTATCTTTATTTCTCTGACCAGTTGATTTTCAGGATGTTCACTCATTCTATGGATGTTCATGTTCGATTTGGAGTACACCCGATTTTTTTCTCCGCATGCTTTGCGCAGGGTCATGATGAAAGGGCTGGTCAGAGCCCCGCGTACTTTCGGTACTTGCCGTTTGTAACTATATGCGGTCCCCGTGTAATTGCTACTGTATCGGCATTTATTTATTCACTTCTTCGGCACCCCCCGCGTGAATCCGATATATATTCACAGCAATCAAATCAAACCGAAAAAGGCTCCAGTGCTAGCTGTCATGTATGTACATAACATGATCCCGTACCTTCCACCTCAACTTGTGCGGCAAATGTCCATTCCAAACGAGTCTGCAAGTCGTGGATATATTCAGAATAATGGCTGCTGTGTTCAGCGAAAGAGGTACATTATGCCAAGAGATGGACGAGGCAAATATCCGGCCCAGTAACTGGTAGCCAAGCTCGGCACTTCGCAATGGAACAGCTTCGCTTTGAGACATATATTTTCCCCAGTTCGAGAACCAAATTCTCGCCCCCGGTCATGGCAGAGCGGGCCTCGAGGATCTCGACGTTTCATAGGCTCGGTGCGTCGGCGCTTCAACACGGCTCGCCAACCGCACAGCGTGGCCATTCTAGACAGAGTTTATCATGGGCCGCAGCATCGCCTCACCATCGACGAGCGGAAGGATTGGCTGCGTGTCGAGGTACATCCGGCTGTCGAATTTAACATATCCGACATCCGTTCATGGAGCACCAGAAATGTATGGCCCTGCGAGGGTCTCAGCTCGAGCCATATCAACGGGGCGTACTTACGGAAATCCTCCATACCAGCGGCTCCTACGCTTGGACGGGGAGAGCGTGTACAAAGACGTACTGGAAGACATACCGTGTCTTGTCTTCAGTAAAGTCTATGAAACCCCCGTGCTCAAAAGTATCGTTTGGGAACTTGAGCGGCAGGCCGCCGACACCGGTGAGGGTCGAAGGTGGGGATACCTGATGATTTAATATGCTGCTACCAGAAGCTTTCTCCCTCTATATCATGACCCCAGAAATCGTCGGGTGTCCAGTGATCATGATACAATCAACTAGTGGAAGGGCGAGGCGATGATTCAGGACATTGAAAAGAAGCCGATATCCTAAAAAAAATGTATTTTATTTCGGAAGCGCGACGACGGTCCGGGTCGTTAGTCGAGTCGCTCGAGCGTGTCGGGGGAGGTTGGCGACCTCGGTGTCTGTCACAAGGCACAAACACGCTGCCAGATGCCGCCAGAGAACGCGGAACTTGCCAGACTTTCTGGTTCGTTGGAAGTTTCCTGGAGGGCGGGCTGCCTACAAACTGTTTGAGTGTACACACTACGCGGTCCACGGTATCAATGGGACCGAGAATGCGGGCGCATTTCTCCGAGTATTGTTGGTGTTCCCTGAGACGAAATGAACTCAACATGCCATTTCTTCGTAGAAACAAAACAGCTGGAAGTCTCCAAATTTCCGGGAAAAGCAAAGGCAGCGGCGGTAACTTTGTTGAGGGACGTGGCATCTAATTTGCAATTAGCACTCAGATTTGCTCAGATTGCAAGCCAACCTCTATACCAGATGTGCGAAACTGGGACTTAATTGGATCACCCGCAAAGAACCAGTGTTCTCGGGTGACCTTTAGAGTGATCTTTGTGGGCGCGGCGTAGAGAAGTGATACAATTGTGTGCGTTTCGCCCAGCTTTCGCCTGCGCGTTCGTCGACGGCCCCAAAAATGGGGTCGTGGGGGGGTGCAACAAAGTAGTTTACGGTCCGAAGGGTCTGAGGACAGGGAATCAGGCAGCAAAGGACTTCGAAGTTTGTCAAGAGGGCCGGGGGTGGGAGTCAAGAAACACTCGCACGCATTAAAGGTCTCTCCGAGTCACGAGAGCTCGCGAGTGCCAGTCGCTTGCCAGTCGATATATATATATGTCGATGTGGCCATGGCCGTCGATGAATGCAGCATGCCCTGAGCCGGGAACTGGAAAAACGTCAGCATAGTTGTACTAAGAATCTTGTGGCCACATTGCCGGGCGCATTTAGCGGAGTGAGGTCCATTCTATCACCTAGTAAGCATCGGAACTAGCCATTGGAGTTTGGATCCTGCGGCGTGGCGTGACGTGGTGGTAACACGGATGCTCACGGATGAAATTTCGATGAAACCTGGCTCAAGACCTGGCTGCCGTTTCCATCTGTTTCCGATCATGATATCGGAGGCTCTGTAACTCCGACTCACAAAAACGCGCCTTTACGCGCCATAGCGCCTGTGTCGCACGCGTTCGCTGCCAGATTCAGACAGAACTGTGGGCGCTCATCAATCGGAGGAGGTGTAGCTCCGAGGGCGGCCATCTGGAGCAAAAGCCATGGCGCTAGCAGTGGGCTTTGCTCTTTGCTCGCAGCAACTTCGTCTCGATGATATCCTGGTTATCGAGTCATCGCCCCAGGCGGCGGGGAGCCAAAAAGGCGGCAGCTCAACGCTCCGATTCGCCGTTTCCCGCCTCGAAACTGAAGAAGACAGTCGCGGGTACTACGGGCTTGGACGGCCTTTCCAGCGGCGTTTCCCAGCGTCCCCCTCCGTTCCGTCCTATTAGGCGACAAGACACCGATGCCACTCTGGTAGACGGGTCAGAATTCGATTCAGACTCCGAGTCGTCCTTTTTCGACCCCAATTCCAAGCGCTGTGTCAGCCCGGACAGCTTTGACAGTCTCTCCATCAAAAAAGGAAAAGGAAAAGAAAAGGCGCCTCGCAGAGCTGTAAAAACCTATGGAAATCCCGATGATCCTTCTCTTTGGAAAAAATCGCAGGAGACTGGGAAACAATGCTTTGGTCCTGTTCCGTTGGATTGCGAGCCACCAGTTAAGGTACACAGTTCCAAGTGGAGCAAGTTCGCATCGGGAACAACACATTCGATTGGGACGATACTCGAGGCCATTGTCGTAGTTGGCGAAGCTAGCAATATCTCGTACCTAAAGGGTCTTGCCGGTATCATCCTTCTGATTTCAAACACTATTCAAGTAAAGTTTTGTGTCGGCGTTTAAGAAATTTACTCATTTTTTGGCAGGCAACAGAGGATAATAAAGTCGAATGTATAAAATTATCTAAAATGGTGCTCGAACTAGCCTCCGTTGCTGCACGTCAAATGGAGGAGCAGGAAAACCCTCATCAGTTATCACTGGGCTTGCAAAGCCTTTCCCGGTATGTCTTGCTTCGTCCAATTCCTGCGTATTTCTAACCAGCGACGTAGGGCGTTTACTCATATCCTTCAAGCTTTGCAGACCACCATGAGACGCTCACATACTCGGCGCCTCATCGAGTACACTAGCGAGAGCGATCTTTTACGCCAGTGCGAGAAGGAGCTTCAGCATTGTCTGGATGTATTCCAGGTTTGTTCCCGTGTGGTCGGCATACATTGTACTGAGATTGAGACAGGTGCGCTCCCACATAGTGACGTCCGTTGCTATCAAACGGAAGGATACCGCGGACGCAGCATTCGAGGACCAAGTCTCAGATGCACTGCTTCCTATCAAGAATTTGCTCGCACATACCGTCTCGCACAGTGAGGATGTACGTCGATTATTTCATGTAGAGCGTGCGACTAACTCATAACTGGTTAGATATCTGAGAGCTTGGATGAACCCTTTGACCTCCCTCCGATGCTTCAAATATTCTATGGACGCGATAGCCAGCTTTCCGGGCTTGTCCAAATGTTCGCACATCCCCAGCAGGCTCATGCAGTTCTCATGGGTCAGGGCGGCGCTGGTAAATCAAGTCTGGCGCTCGCTCTCATGCATCAGTCTCAAATCAAGGAGACCTATCGCCATCAACGCTTCTTCGTCAAATGTGAATCAGCAAAGGGCTCTTCAGACCTCCTTTCCTGTCTCGCATCTGCGATGGGCTTACCGGTTACTCGCGAAGGGACGAAGTCGTCTGGGTACAAAGAGACGATCTTCGCTTCCTTGGGATGTTCTCAAGTTCCTGCTCTCATCGTATTTGATAATCTCGGTAAGTTCGTCTCCCCTCCCACTCGCTTTACCTGACCTCATTGGTACCAGATGGTGCCTGGGACCCTCCCGCCACAAGGCTCGAAGTCGAAGATCTCCTCACCGAACTTTCCAATATCCTCACGGTCTCCTTGCTCATCACCCTGCGCGGTACACAACGCCCTCTTGGTCCAGCTTATAGTAAACCCTACCCGGCAGCCGTTGGGCCCGTTGACCCCTCGGCCGCTCGCGAGATCTTCTTCGCTGTTTCCGACGTCCCAGAGGACGGCGAAGACGCCCCGCTCGTCGACGTGCTATTGCACATGGTGGGGTTCCTACCCATGCCCGTCACTCTCCTCGCCCAACTGGCACAATACGAGCCCCTCCCATTCCTGCTCGAGCGATATAGGGAAGAGGGGACGGCGATGCTTTGCAGCGGAGAAGTCAGCATGGAGGAATCGATCGAGGCCTCCCTGTACAGTCCACGCGTAAGCGAGTGCCCCGCTGCGCTCGAGGTTCTGGGGGTACTAGCAAGGTTTCCGGAGGGGACTCCCAAGACCGAGGTTACTGCCCTCGTTGTCGGAGGGGGGAGATTGCCCGGGGCCATGGTGAACAAGTGTCTGAGCACTCTCCACAAGACATCTTTGGTCGTGGTCGTGCCTCGAGACCAGGACGCAGGCAAGCAGGAGAGACTCAAGGTCCCGGAAGTCGTGCAGACGTATCTGGGGCGCCATGTCCTTGATGGTGGACGCTTCAGGAGCTCAGAAGCGCTCCCCATGTAATACTTATCGAATATGTACGCGGCATGAAAAGTGAGAGTTCCCTGCTCTCTCTCTATCTGTCGCTGCTTACTGACGCGCATTTCCGCAGAAACCTTCAAGAACGCTTCATGCGTCATTTAATTATAAGTTAATCAAGATACCACTAACACTTTATACCTCGGTCAAGTTCTAATGCGTTGTAATTCTTGTTATGCACTATGATCTATCGAAACCACGGATCACTATCTATGGACATTACATCTATGTGTGCGCTCGATGCCCTTATCTACCATAATTTACCCATCCCATACAAATAAATCTTCCTCGCGCTGCGGCAGAGCGCTCAGTGGCGTGACTTTGCTCAATTCGGCCGTCCTCTAAACGTCAAGTCGAGTTGACCGGCGCCGCAATCGTGATAAATACAGCATACAAGTTTGTAAAATACAGCGGATCTGAGACTCCTCTAACCGCTTGGGCCAGCCTGCCTGCCGTCGTTCTGTGGATTCAAATCCTCCAGTCGCGGTGTGGCGACATATACCGAAGGCGTCTTCAGATCGTCGTCGACTTCATTGTCCTCTGTGGGATGCCGGAACAGCCATACGTTGATGAGATCCTGATGGAAAATGAATAAAAAGAAACGAAGGCGGAACGATCAGGAAACGAACCATCTGCACTCCGAAAATTATCACTCCCAAGGCCGGGACTGGTATTTATTAATTGGATGGCGGACAGTAGGGTGAGCGAAATGCGTACGAATAGCCATTATGATATCGAAGACAGGTCCCTGTTTGGAGTAGAGCACATACGCGAAGCCAACCCTTATAGAAAAGAATTGTTGGCACCAATACAGAAATACTAGGAAGTATCGTACCCTAGACCCAATGCACCCAGCAAGCTGAAGACCATGATTCGAATTGCCATTTGAACCAACTTGAAGTTCTTGAGGTAATTCCGGTTCCTAACGAGGCGGAATCCAACATAACCTGGCCAAAAGAGCTTAGTGGTGTGATGAAAGGCTTTACTCCATCGTCCATTTTACCTTGAATGAAAAGGAGGGGGAGTGTTGCGAAAACTACGATCAGGCCACTGATTTTTGCCCTACAAATAGACGTGAGCAAGCGACAGAAGACGAAGAAAGTTGTTACGGAGTAAAGGATAATAAATCGCAGTAGGTCCCGTTCGGTCCTGACACATTGAATGGTCAACAAGCGCGATTATATTCGGGGAAGCTCAACGATACCTTTCCCAACGAAGGCTGGATTTTTGAGACCGAACTTGGAATATTTGGAACTTGAATTAGGGGATCGAGTACAAGAGGAGCACACACCACCAAGAAACCGACAAAAAGGAAAAGCCAAATCAGGTACGGGACAATCATGAGCTATTTCAAGTTTTAGACGACATCTCTACCTGGACTTCAGAGACAGACGAACCGCCAGGGTTATAGAGTATCTGCGCCTAGGAAGCATATTCGTTGATGCGGCCCGCAAACCGAGCAGCATCTAGATGGAGATTCCATATCAATGACAGTTCGCCGGAGAATATGTAAGCGGAGATTTACTCACGTCAATCGCGAAAGCGAGCGTGCCACAGCTCGTCCTGAAACTCCCGTTTGTCAACACGAAACACTCTGACTAGCCAGAACTGATGCGCACAGCGACGGCGCGGAGTATATAGCCGCAGCCTGCGTAACACATACTCCGAAGTTGGGTGAATCTTGCTGCCCAACGAGGAATATGAGACAATACGAGAGGGACGACAAGATCCAGGCGATGCAGAATGTGTAGAAGGTAGAATTGCGCTTGATGTTGCTGGACCCCAGAGCCGTCCAGAAGATGATCGAGAATCCTAGCCCGCCCCCGAGCTGCAGGCCCAGGAACGCGTCGATTAGTTGGGGGTTAAAGTGCGTGCTGTAAACTAGTACTTAGTGTTTAGCGGTATGGATGTACGAGAAAGTTCCGGACGAACCGAGTGGGGGCATGTCGAATCTTGAAAGCGGCTACCAGGCAGTTGAAAGAAAACTGCGGCCTGCGTTGCGAAAAACCGCCGCCAGTGCGAAGGAAGCGCGAAGAAAGAAAAAGAAGAAGCTTGCCATCGACGGGTGCGAAACAACTTATATACTATGTCACGGTACGGCATCTGTAAAGATGATCCAGCCACTGACCTGATTGATGGTTTTTGGATACGCTGATCGTCTGTATGTATTCGATGCAACTAGATGATTGACCGGGCACGCACGGTCGACGGAGGTCGACGGAGTTACGAATCCTCCAATTTCTTTCTTGACTTGTAGTACATAGAACTCGTGATTCACATAATCCAAGCGACACTGCCCCAGGGTTATCAGGATCGTTCAATGCCTGGTAAGATAGTTACAATGAAGCCGCGTGCAGATTCAGTGTTGGCCATTAAGGGTTAATCTGGACCCCTCCGAAGGGTTATTCCGCATTAAGGGTTAATATTAAGGGCATCATTAAGGCCTTAGTTCCCATTTTAGGAAATAATTTCCTATGCAAGATTTGGACGCTACAGAGGCCCTGGTCGCAGGCTACTTCCGAATTAATTGCATCTCCATACATAATTAAGAAATGCACCAGTACAAAAATAGGTACCCTTCCACTGCTTTTCCCAGTCATCTTTGTGGAAGATCTTCGAAGGTGCCGTTGTTTTGGAGAATTTCTTCTCCTGAACAAAGCCCTTGCAGTACTGGAGCCAGTGGGTTCTCTGTCTCCATCCTTACAGAAAAATCCATCCCCAGATCTCAATGACGGACGAGGATGGTCGTGAACAAGGGGCTCCGCTTTCCTGAAAAATGTACCCGACGTCGATTTTTGTTTTTCAGAGGTCGAGGGTACCCCCTCCCCCCCTCACAGCCACATGATGCCATCAAATTCCCATTTGGGGAAGACCCTAACTTCTGCTATACGTGCTGCTTTACCCCCACACGACCCTTCCACACACTCTGTATGGTACTGACATCTAGGAAAATTCCTACGGCACCTCCACCATGACTCTGGGTTCCCTCTGTATATTTTTTTGTGGCCTCAGGTAAGGTTTTCAGACCCGATGGCTCCTGCCTCAAGGTTTTCTGCGGGACACAGAGGTCAATTCAAGGTTTGAATAATCACAACAGGTTTTACCTACCTTGTGTCACAAGATGCTGAGCAAGCCGTCCAAAGATTTGGAGAGCCACCCGGGCACGGATGAAATTTGGGCTAGCTGTTGCAGGCGCATCAGGGAGAGTCCACAGCACCCTCAGCAGGTTGTATGCAAAGGGTGCATCTTGATGATCAATCGGGTTCAGTAATGTATTGATCTGTTGTTGGCTGATACCGACGACTTGCAAGTGTTCGCTGACAATGTCGGGAGTGATGTGAAAGCCCCCAATATCGAGACCCATTGGGCGCGTGAGGAGTGATCGCAAGGTTGTAATCATGTGCCGGATATCGCCGCGGGAACGAAACTCGTCCGGGTTGACTCGGAGATCCATTGATTCAAGAGAAAATTTTCAATCACGAGAAATTGATTTGCCGTGGGAAGGCCTGCGAATTCAACATCACCAAAGAATACCATGCTGGTTCTTCTGGTATGGAAACATTGCCAAATGCGGCCAACATAGGCCAACATCTACCCAACTGTGCCTCAACCTTCTTATCCACTTTATTGAACCCCCAGTGGACTCCCTGTGTGCCCAGACTACTATAGAAACACTCAAACCCCGGCCGCAAAATAAGGTATAGATTTTTTTTTTCGAGACCGAGGGGACCCCCCCCCCTCCCCCCAAATATGGAAATTTCCTATCTTGGTAGCCCCTTGGTCGTGAAGCAAACTTTCATGGAGCCCGGCAATGTCCGGTGCTCCGGCCCGATCCGATCCGCAAGGTTAAGGCTTAATGATCCTCCCGGGCTACTGGTTAAGGGTTAGGATAAGGCCTTAATAACCCTTAACCGGATTAAGGCCTTAAACCTTAGAGCCAACACTGTGCAGATTAGCGTCGCAACAATAGTTCACCCTGACAGGATGAAGGTCGGTAGGTGGATCGAACTCGTTCAGAACCTTACCGAAAAGTAGCCTCGCAAAAGGGACATACGTCAGCGCGGGTCTGGAATAACGCCCCGACGAATATGTATTGGCGTTCCAGAGAAATGGATCGCATTGCAAAGCCTCAGGGCGCGCTTTACGCCTGAACTCACACAAGCTGTCCTTCGAGCGTCAATGATCGGGCCGGGATCGGAACTGAAGCTTTACAGGAGAGAAAACAATTCAATTCAATGTTGGTTTATTGGTGCAGCGAGATATCAATAGTGTCGGAAAAGGTTCTAGAGTACAACAAGGCCACGGTGCAAGGCTTTCACCGACCGTATCTGAAAGTATGGTTAGTTCAGCAATGAATAAGAATAGGGACACGCACTTTTGCAGCTCCCATTCACGATTGTCCAACGGACACACATTACGCGTCTTCAACCAGCGCGAAATGCAGTGGAAGTGGAACGCGTGCTGGAGAAGCCACCGGTCAGGCAGACGTCCAGCACGAGGGAACAGGACACACATTGCAGATACCCCACGCAGCATTGCATTCCTCTGAAGTGGCGGAGACTTGGTTAGCTTGACAGTCGATGCCTTCACCAATGTCAGTGTGGATAAAACAAAGACGCCGGCAAAGGCTTACATAGATCCATGATGTGGTTTCTGCAGATCGCGCAGTTGTCGACCACGATGTCTGAAAGGAACACTTGAGTGAACAGAGAAGGGGATTTCACACCCGATGCGCACCCCACGCCCAGAGCGAGACGGCATTCCACTGGGGAGAAGAGATTAGGATGGATTTCAAAGTGGCGACGGCACGCAATACCTTCTTGACCTCGAAGCGCTGTTTGCCTTCCTTCTCCTTGCCCTCCTTCTTGGATGGCGCAGGGGTGTCTACGTCCATGTCTGCCATTGTGGGTGTGTGTGAGTTGTAGTGAGATGAAGGCAGGAAGAAAGGCGTGAGCGGGCACTGCCGAGCTTGGTCAGCAAATGCGCGCTTGTTGAATCTCTGATCAGACTCGAAGACTTCAATGGCCGACGCGAAGGGGAAGGCCAAGGCGCGCGGGGATCCTCAATGCGATGGCCCACAACTCATACGAATAACAAATCACGGTAAGATTGCGACTTGGGTAACATTAGCGCTCGACTTTCTCGAGGTCCGAGCGTTTTTTCTTGTCTCAAAGCTGAAATTGCCAACCTGGACACTTTAGAAACATGAAAATCTACCCGTAGTACTACACACTTTTCCAGCAACTCCAAAGTCCACTCCAGCAGAGAGTCCCGACGGAGCGGGACTCGCCGTGAACCCGCCATCGTTCTCTCACACGGTTTCTACTGTCCCTCGTCTCATCTCTGTAGTCGAAATAATCAAACGGGAATACGTCAAGAAACTGGAGTTAGAACATTCCAGCACGCTCACTGGGTTACACCAATACAACGAAATTGGGACACTCGAGGATCATTGCCTCGCCATACCCGACCCCGAGGTTCCTCAAGATGCGGAATCACTTCGATCCCAAGAAATAGTTGAAGCTCTGCAAGGGAAGACTCAGTAGGTGGCCTTTGAAACTCTTTTCATTCTTCTCACGGATCTGGTTTCCAGTTTAAAGATCAAACAGACGCCTTTCATGAAGATCACCCTGAGCCGGACGGAGTTGACTGGCCTTGCGGCCGCGACGTGAGGAAGACAAAGATCCACATGTCCCTTCTTCTAATACATGCCGTAGATACCAGCCTCCCCTACTCAGGAAAATTTCCAAGTCGGTGAAGGCAAGAGCGAAACGAAGAGAGAATAAAGCTGCGGATACCAGTGAAGCAGATTGAACACAGCTCTTAGACTTTCACATTTTCAAGTCTTTATTGAGCACCACGTAGTAGGAGATCCATTTCAAATGAATCTAGAAGTTGGGCCGACTCGAAATCTGAGCTTTGAAGATCCCTATTGCCCCGTGCAGACCTGCCTAGATTCAGACTGGCCAGCAATAAACCTCGCGCCAAATGGTGAAACGGGCAGAATAATCCCAACACTTGTTCTCTCAGGCAGACGCGTTTTTGGGTGGCCACAAAAGATTTAGAGGCTTGATGCCAAAGATTACACTGTCATTTATCGAACATAAGATACAACGGATCCTTGCAGGAAAGTACATGCGCCTTTGACAAGCAACCTCAACCAAACGTTTGACTCTGCAACACGAAATCAGTGTGCAATAAAATGGCCAAGGCATTATTCTTACCGAACGCGCACTGCTCTTCGCCTTCGACAACCGCCACTCGTCCGGCTTCTCGTACTTGTTGAACAGCGGCTCGATCTTCTCCTGCCTCTTGCGCTTACTGATCTTATTTGCGTCGGCGACCTTAAAGAACTGGGGCGCGACCTCCACGAGCCACTTCGGCTCGACAGCGGTAACGTTATGGCAGTACTCCCTCGTCGTCAGCACGAGCTCGTGGTACACGACCCACTCGGGATTGCGATTGAAGAGCGCCGATGACGGGTGGATGTACACCGGTGTGCCCTCGACAAGCGTTTTGTATCCCTCCTGCGGGTCCTTCTTCGCCGCATTGCGGAAGAAGCCGGAGCAGATGGCCTTGCGGACGATATTGTAATCTCGTCCCGCGGACAGAATTTCATGCTTGTACCTATATAACGTTTAGGAACACATGCGAGTACGGAGGAAACAAATAACATACCGGTCCATAATACCCAGCAACTGCTTCCGTACATCCTGTGCGCGCCGCATGCTCCGCGCCTGGATAAAGTTTTCATAACACCAAGGGTTCGAAAAGTTGGCCGCCTTCCAGCCGTTGTAGACCGTCAGCAAAGTCAGATGGTCGCCCTCCGGCTGGTGGAACTTAGCCTTCTTCGAGTCCGCCTGCCCCTGCTTCTCCTTCGGCCGGTAGAATACGGTCTGCACCGACAGCATCGCCACGATGGACAAGATCTCCTCGGAGCATCCCAAGTCGACAGACGCGATCAACATCTTCGCCTGCGAAGGGTCCATAGGGAAATCCGCCATCTTGCGCCCAAGCCGCGTGAGCAGGCCTTCGTCGTCGAGCGCCGACAGCGCATACAAGGACTCCAGCGCCGTCAACATGGTCTGCGCCGGGGGCGGGTCCATGAAATCGAAGCTGAGGAGATCGTTGATGCCCATGGCCTTCAGCTGCAGAATCGTCGAGGAAAGATTCGTCCGCTGGATTTCTGGGATGGAGTTCGGCAACATCTCGTTTCGGAAGGCCGCTTCGGTGTATAGCCGGTAGCATTTACCGGGACCCGTGCGCCCCGCACGCCCCGCACGCTGCCGTGCCTGCGCCTGCGAGATAGGCATGACAACGAGCGAATCCATCGCCAGCCGCGGGTCGTACGCGCTCTGCTTGACGAACCCAGGGTCGATAACGTAGTAGATACCCGCAATGGTGAGACTCGTCTCAGCAACGTTAGTCGCAATGACGACTTTACGCGCTCCGGGCGGTGTGGGCTCGAACACCCTCGACTGGACTTCGGAGGGGAGGGCGGAGTAGATGGGTAGGATGATCAGCTCGGGGACTTTGGGTCCC
This sequence comes from Mycena maculata, assembly GCA_029448575.1. Taxonomy (NCBI): domain Eukaryota; kingdom Fungi; phylum Basidiomycota; class Agaricomycetes; order Agaricales; family Mycenaceae; genus Mycena; species Mycena maculata. The sequence continues at coordinate 38,245 of JARJLG010000087.1, read as the reverse complement.
AGGGCTTTCATGCGTTCAAAGAGGATCTCGCATGCGGTGTCGATCTCCTCTTGACCAGTGAGGAAAAGTAGGATGTCGCCGGGGGGCTCGGAGAGGTGAATTTGCATGACAGTGATCAGGGATGCATCTAGATAATCCGATTCGGGATCCTTGGTGTAAAGGACCTCGACGGGATACGTTCGACCGGGGATCGTGAAGATGGGGCATCCGAAGAAGTACTTCGAGAACTTTTCGGCATCCAAAGTCGCTGATGTCACGATGAGCTTGAGGTCAGGGCGGCGCTTGACGGTTTCTGTGACGCAGTTAGCATCGAGAGTGGGTTTTCGTGTGCGAATGGACGTACTCTTCAAAAGACCGAACAAGACATCGGTGGCAATTGTACGCTCGTGCGCCTCGTCCAACATGATGACGGAATATGAGCTGCACAGCGGGTCTATCAAGCACTCTCGCTGCAGCATACCGTCCGTCATGTACTTGATGCGCGTCTCCGGACTTGTGCAGTCCTCGAAACGAATGGTGTACCCGACCTCTTGACCCAGGCGACACCCAACCTCCTCCGAAACACGCTTCGCCACGGACATGGCGGCCACACGACGCGGTTGGGTACACCCAATTCGGCCACGATCAGCGTACCCAGCCTCGGCAAGATATTGCACCATTTGCGTGGTCTTCCCTGACCCAGTGTCACCGATGACAATAAGCACTTGATGCTGAAAAGAAATGTAAGCGTCGGTCGATGTCGGAACGGGGAGAAATACCTTTCCGATGGCTTCGAGCAATTGGTCCCGTAGTTTGTATATCGGGAGACTCTTCCGCTGATCTTGGATGCTCAGGTTAGTGATTTCTCCAAACGCGGTGGCCTTGTTGAACGTCGACTCCTTCCACTTCGGTACCTCGCCGGCTTTCTGCCCCTTCAAGTTCCCTCGCAAGTCCTGCGCGAACATTTTATCCGCCTCCGTCGACATGGGATCAAGCCAAGGCTGCGTAAAGTCGCGCGCCTGGGAGTCCGCCTCTTCGTTAGCTTCGTGCTGCCGTAGCTCGCGCCGCTCGCGCGCGAGAGATGCACCACCCAAAGCAGCCCTGTTGAGTGATCCATCAGGGGCCTTAACGATCTTCACAGGGCTGAGATCCAGCGTGCGCTTCGTCTGCCCGGCAAGGAATGGCGGTTCATCCTCTCGCACTTCGACGTCGAGCTCTTCCTCGACCTCCGCGTGCGCCATCGGGTTGTTGAAGTCCTCGTCGAGCTCGGGATACTCCGAGGCATCCAACGCCCCCGACGAGATAAGCTGCTTGATCTCCCAGCGTTCTGGAGAAGTCAACCGCTTCATCGACCGCACAGGGGCGTCGTTATCAGACGACCGTAAAGGGACAGCATTCGCCCCGGAGGAAGCGAACGACGGGCGGTTGCGCTCCTCCTGCATCTCCGCCTCAGATTGGATGCGGAGGTGTGGGGTGAGGTCGCGGCCAGACGCCTGATCGACATCCTTCATCGAGAGTCCAATTCTGCTCCCCGCAACGCTCATGACTTTCACCTTCACGGACTGGCCCCGACTGAGCAGGTCTGATGCAGAATTTACACGACCGGTCTGGATGTTTGAGATATGTACCATTCCTGAACAAGGGTCAGTATCTCCAAATAATAGAATAGGGGTAGGTAGACAACACACCTTCAGCTCTACCAGCGACACCCTCGAGTGTCACAAACGCCCCAAAGTCCTTCATGCCCGTCACCTTGCCGTTGTAAATCTTGAACAGCACGGGTTTATCGTCTATCACGGGTCGCCCTCCATTCCTGCCCTGGTCCCGCCCATATCCACGGCGCGGGCTCGGACTCCGTCTCCGCGGAGAAGGCGAACGGCCCCGCCGTTGCCGCTTGGGCTCCCGGTCGTCGTCGGTCGGCCTCGGCCGCGCCGTCTTCTTCCCCGACACCAGATCCCCGAGCTCCTCGAGGAAGACATCGTCTGGTAGAGGTTTGGGCTCCTGGTCCTTGAGTGCGAGCCCCGGGAGCAGCCGCTTCTTCTTCTCCTCCTCCGTGATCATACCGTCGTCCGTGGCTTTGTTGGCTTTCCCTTTGCCATTCTTCGCTGCGTGCTTTTTCTTGTACTTCGGGTGCATGCTGAGGATGAGCCGGTCTACATTCTCGACGAACGAGTCGGAAAAGTCGGCGCCCATTTCCTTCAGCTTTGCCTTGAAGGCTGGTAGGCTTTTGTTGGACTGGTCATGGAGAGAGATGACGAATTCGGCAAGGGTCTTGTCATTCAGTCCAGAATGATTGTCAATCTCCTGGATGATTTTGGCGACAAGGGAGAGGAATTCAAGGTTGTACAGGTCAAGGTCCGAAGCCATACAGGAATCAACGTCGGATCCAGAATTGAGTCTTGACCTGTGGCAGTGACGACAAGCCGTTGCCATACATGAACAAATTTATGGATCCTTCGCAGTCACAAAACGACTAGAATCCCTTCTATATGAACTACATACAAAATTTCGTTTATTAATTTCCTTTTCACCGTTCAAAAATTTACAGACGTCCTATGATACTGGGTCAGGTGCGTCAAATGTCGCACTGGAAGACGACCTACCAACGTTGCCGAGATCGGTGCAGGCCTCCTTGACGCGAATGACGAGGGTCTTTTCACCTTCACGCACCCACAGACGAGGGTCGTAGTACTGCGAGCATCGTCAAGATGAGTAGCGAATGTAATGCGTGGGACTGACCTTCTTGTTCGGCTTGTCCGGCCCTTCAGGATTCCCAACCTGCGTCTGAATGTACTCCTTCTTGTTGATGACGAAGTCCTGAAAAAAGTCAGGGCCTGCGTGGAAAAGCTTGGAACAGGCATACCCGGATGCCGACGAGGTACGCAAACTGGGTGTCGGTGTCGACGTTCATCTTGACTACACCGTGCCCGACGGCAGTCTTGATCTCCTCTTTGGTCGAACCGGATCCACCGTGGAAGACGAGATACCTGCAAAATGAACAATTGCGACAAAAAGAATGGGACCCCACACTCACAGCGGTTTCTCGATCTTTCCTCCGAGCTTGCCGCTGGTGAAAACCTGATGTTTTCCCAGCAAGTCGGGCTGGAGCTTCACGTTGCCGGGTTTATAGACACCGTGAACGTTCCCGAATGCCGCTGCGATGCTGAAGTTGGTGCCCACTTTGCTCAGCGCATCGTAGACATCGAAAATGTCTTCAGGCTGTGTGTACAGGCTTGCGTTGTCGACGCCCGTGTTGTCAACGCCGTCCTCCTCCCCACCGGTAATACCAATCTCCATCTCAAGCCACAGCCCGATGGGAGCCATGCGCTTGAAGTACTTGACACACGTCGCGATGTTCTCTTCCTTGGGCTCTTCAGAGAGATCGAGCATGTGGGAAGAGAAGAGGGCCTCCTGGTGCTCTTTGAAGTACGCCTCGTCGGCTTCGAGCATGCCATCGAACCATGGAAGAAGCTTGTGGGCACAGTGGTCGCTGTGCAGGATGACCGGGCTTGAGGGGAGGATAAGAGCACCATCGGGATATGGATGAGTATCACCTACACGCCGTAAGATTTGGCCATCGTGCGTACATGGTGAGCAGCGGCGACGGCGCCCGCAATCGAGGCTTGTTGCTTATCATTTGCAAGACCCTTGCCGGCGAAGTAAGCGCTACCGCCTTGAGAAACTTGGATGATGATGGGGGATTTAATGTCACTTTGCGGCCGTCAGGACTACGGACGGATCAAGGCAGAGTGTATAGTTACCGGGCAGCCTCGAGAACGGCGTTGGCCGTTGAGGAGGACGTTACATTCTACCATTGCCACGTCAGAAAATGAGTTGGCAAGAATTGAGAATGGACGTACGATAGCCTAAAACACAATCGGTACGCGATCCAGGGAACTACACAGTCAACGAATTGCAAGACTTTGACTTACAGGGATTGCGAACTGAGTTCCAAAAGTCAGCGTTGAACGAAACCAAAAAAAAATGGCGCACTTTGTTTTCCTTCGCGTAGTCGAACAGTTTGCGAACATTGTCGCCAGTCAAGACGCCAGCCTGGAAGAGACACTTAGCATGGGCGAGCGATGGCGATAATGGTTGCATACAGGGACGATATCGAGGACGCCCATAGAGTGGATGTGGTGGTAAGAGAAAGAGTTGGGAAGAATTCGGAACGGTCACTATCGAGAAATGGCGTGACCTGACGTCATGAGAGCCTCGAGCATTCCGTCCGAATCCGTGCCTCCGGTTTGGCGACGGATTTTGGGTGCCGATCGAACCTATCTCCGCCTTCAAGTTTCAGGTCGAGATTTTGTCCTTCAAAGTTCAAACACATTGTAGAGAATTTGTAGCGTGCGGTACCGAGAAAGTTACCGCAAAAGACGCGCCTCAATAACCGGCTTTCCTTTAATCCTTGTCGATGAATCACGAAAATACAAACGCAGCTCGCGTCAGAGATATATGCTACATTTTATCGTGTCTTCTGGTCTCACGGCTGTATCCCCAAGGCTAAAGGTTAGTTTGACGGTAGAGATCGAGCAAATTGACTGACGGGAACGGGAAGCACCTGGTCGAGGACCTGCTTTGACGCCTCCACAATGATATCCCACTCAACCATATGCAGTCGCTTCGCAAAATCGTCCAGAGTATCCTCTTTCGTAAAAGGAATCTCCCGAACAATCAGAGGCTCCCCCCGATCTACGTCCTTGACCACGCGATGGACCATCACCCCAGAGTGCTCAATCTCCCCCTTCTGGAACGCCTCGTACGCCCGCTCGATGGCATTCGTCCCGTCAAACGCGCCTGGCAAAGCAGGATGCAGATTGATGACGGGGACGCCGTCCCCGCCCTTGGCCTGATTCGCCAGGTCCAGGAAACTCTCGCCGAAGACATGCATCCACCCAGCGAGGACAATCAAATCCGGGCACTCCTGGAGGACGCGCCTGGCCACCTCTGCATCGTAATCATCTCTTGTCTTGCCCGGATGTGCCTTCAGATAAGGTTGCAGTGCAAGATACCCGGTGCGTATCGATGGTTTGGCCTCCGATGCACGCGTTAGTCCGAACGCAGCCTTGCGGTTAGAGAAAACCAAGACGATTGAAGCATGAGGTAGCGACGGAGTGTTTTGGGCATCAATGAGCGCCTGCAGATTCGTCCCTAGATGCCAGTCATTCCCGTCTCTCAAGTGATGCCTCCGTTTCTACCTGAGCCGGATATGAGGACGACGATTCGTCGGGCCGGGAAAGTCGACATCGCCGCAGAAGAGAAAAATCGGAAGCCAACAACCCCAACAACAATCAGCTATAAGCAAGTCCGGCAACTCCCGTTCAACATGGAAAACTCAAGGGAAAATGGGCCGCGTATTTTGATAAACACCCCGGCCTATAGAATAAATTTATGCCTTCCCCCTGCTTTTTATCCAATAGTCAACTTGAAAACCGCTGGAATCAAGCCCGTGGCCCTGCGATAATCGCGAGCTAGTTCTTGGCTAGACAGGAACATGAAGGCGGTTTACAAGGGCGTCCTGCTCGATAATTTTTGCCTTCCACCCGGCCTCTACCTCGTCGAGATTCCAATTCGCCGAAACATATCTCAAGAAACGGCGAATATCTCAATAATCGACTTCAACGGTTGACATACCTTACCGTCAACCAATCCTCCTTGCCGCTTGTCAACCGTAAACAAGTAGCCGCAGGAAGCTGGAGGGTATCAGCGAGCCACGGGGCAGCCTCGGGGTTGTTGTCTGCCATCGACGTTTTGATAGCGCCGGGATTCAACGAGAAAGTCTTCACGTCGGGATGCTCGGCGTGTATGTACTCGTTGAGCTGGTTGAGTGCATGTTTTGAGGTGACATACGATGATGCGAATGGCATGCGCATCTGAGCGCCGACGGATCCGATGATAATGTTGTAGCCTTTGGTCTTAGCGAGCTGCGGAAGCGAAAAACTAGAGATGGAAATGGGATAAGCGAGAAATCAACCAGCAAATTTTAATCACACACTGTGCGACATTATAAACACCTATTGGAGGGATCAGATATGTCTAGACAAAAAACAAACCCCGAATGTTGACTTCCATTGTCTTCCACCAATTGTCGGGATCGTTCTCGGTGAATGCTGAGCAATGTTCATGAGCGACGAAGAATGATGAAGTAAAATAACTGACGCTTATTCCATGGGTCAGCCTTCCCCGCGTTGGCAACAGAAATATCGAGTCTGCCAAATGCCTTGACTGTTCCCTCCACTGCTGCCTTCACAGCTTGGGTATCCACGACATCGGCGATAAATATTTCGATTCGGGCGCCGGGTGCTTGAGACAGGATCTTCGTCTTGACCTCAGCTAGGTCCACCCTCTTCCGTCCCACAAGCGAGACTGACGCCCCAGCCCGCGCGTAAAATAGCGCTATCTCTGCGTATATTCCCTCAGATCAATGTGGTGGCGGGCAAAATAATGTTTGAATACCTTCACCGATGCCACGAGAAGCGCCAGTAACGAGAACTACTTTCCCCTCGTAAGTCTGGCTGTCGAAATGATGTTTGGGGTCGATGCCTGGGTAGACACTGCACGAATGAAACAAAATCGAACCAGCCTATCAGAGGTGCTCACTCGCTCTTGCGAGTCACAGGGAGATCTTCTGCTGGCACCATTGAATCTGAAGACGAAAGAGCTGTACAAGGAGGACTGAAATCGATGGAGGAGAGGGATTGTTACTCCTTCTTAATTTAAATACCGACGCGCTGCGAGTCCGGCCGTCAAGGAGGATCATAGTCCAGCAACCCAAGGATCTTCCGGTCCGAAAGCGTGATAGTTGGATTCACAAATATGTCCCGTTACGAAACCACTGCGCGGTGAGTTGGTAATGCTTACTGAGCATGAATAAAAGGCCGGTGTGGAAGGGATATTCACAGGGGGCAAACATGATGGCACTTGTCATACTGGCATCGGACAGGCATCCGCTGGGCATCGGACAGGCATGTGTTGGGCATGTGTCAGGCATGTGGCAGGTAATTTCTCACCTGCCTGCCATGTGGTGGGAATGTTTCACATCGAAATTACTGTATAGCTATTGGCTTCCTTGCATGTTGTCAGTAGTATGGCACAGTGGTTATTGTTGTTTAATAACCTGTTTTCTGACTCTTTTGTCCATTTCGGTTGCGCCTGTGTTCAATCCCTGCATTGTACTTCTTTTTTCGCTTTTCCCAGCAGAGCTCTTCACATCAGATTGATGCAGTCTAGCACATCTGAAGACTGTTCTATGGTATCATTCTTGATGTTTTGCACGAAGATAAAAATTTAGGTACTATTCTGCACATTGGGTCTGATTTTCGCATTTTTCTCTTTCCTCCTTTCCTCTTTGCCCCCGGAGTTTTCCAGGATTGTTTTCTATATATCCTGTGTATAAGTGTATGAAATAACTAAAGGATTTGGAGAGTGAAAGATATTGAGAAAGGGTTGCCGGACCATCAAAGTCAGTTAATCCCCATGAATGTTCTGGCCTCACGCCTCATCCTTAACTTCTGGGGAAAATTGAAGGGCCTTTTGTATCCTATTGAAGGCCTTCTACTTCCTCAGAATTTCTTGCCATGATGAGGTTCTCATGTTCTGGATGCGAGGAGGCTGCATTCACGAATGGCAAGGCAGCTGCCGAGTAGTGCTGCCTGAAACACATGAAGCGGGGGTATGAGTCCCCGATTTACCACAAGGAACAGTTCTTGCCCCTCCCCCTTAAAGATCCTGCAAAAAACCCCTTGCCTTGGGCCTGCAAAGTCTTCCTATAAATTTGTATCAATATTTGTGTTGTTAACAGTGGAAAGTTAGATTCTCAAGCCACATCACAGGAGGCCATTGATGCCCTCATCCTTGTGGAGCGGGATTATTGAGGGTGCATGGCCGGTGAAGCAGCAGCCACTGATGACATTATATCTCAGGACTTTATCAAGCAGCTAGGATATTAGTGACAACCAGTGGTATATGGTAAGTGGCTGGAATCTAACACATGATAAAGAGCCTTACATCCAAAGCAGACTGCGAGATCTCTGAACAACCAGAATGTCATGAGGAGCTTCATGTACAATGCCTACAAGTTCAAGCAGTGCAGGACCAGGCAGTGGAAGAGCTTATCTGTACGAGACAAGACCCTTGTGAGGGATAGCATGAACTCCATGTCATGCGCAAAGCCTCAAGTTCTTGATTGGCTGCACTCAAAGGCAGCAAAGTTTATTGCCAAGGGACAGCAGAGCATGGGCATATATATATACTATTGAATTATCTTCCGATTAAAATACTTGAACTGACAATTCATAACCTTGCATAGACACTGAAGTGTGAACTCACCAATTCAGGGTCAGAATTTGGGCAAGTCCGATTATTTGCCCTTTTTATTTTATCTCTGGCATTGGGGACTGAGAGGTCTAGAGAAATTAACCTGATACAGTTCAATATGTATTCATCCTGTTCCTCAGTGCAAGTTTAACCCTAGAGGCAGCGCTAGCCCCCATCATCAGGGAAATACTACTTTGGTAATTTCCCCAAAATTCGGGGTAATTTGGTCAATTACCATAATTGCCTCTATTACCTGATCACACATTTTTGTACCCTCTGGAATGGGCAAATTTTGGGAAAGGAATGATTCATACATTGACCAGAACCATGGCCATGACAGCACAAAACAAATGGGGCCTCAGGGAACATATTTTTTCGGCGGCTCAGAACACCATGAAATGATCATGGCAACATTACCCCGGCCCTAAACCTGCTGATTCAGATCGGCTGCTACGCGACCGCTACGCGATATGGACGTGTCCGTGGAAGTCGTTTGTTTTGATCTCATGGCAACACCAACAAACATCTCTCTTCCTTTCCCCCCATCTCCCTCCGCTCCGCTCCCTTCTCTCTCTCAATCCTCCACTCTGGTGCCCTCGTGGCTCAGTCTGGTATGACCAGCAATGCTATGGTATGTTGCTTCGGCTTCAATTCGGGTGTTGTAAGGTCTGATCGACATATATAACAGCGATGCCCGTGCGGGACACTTGACCTCCCTCTTGAAGTCACCTCATCGTTCTCCCGCATATCGGGTATAATCCTCCCTCATCTTTACCTGTGATGAGCTAACACCTTGTTGTAGGGCATATGATCTTTGCGCAGGATGTCGGTCACCGGTGTTCTGAAGCCCTTCATATGCCGTACGATGTCCATGTGCCTACTTTCTACCCAGGTGCCCCGTTCCCACTGACCTGTTCTTTCTCGCAGATCCCTAGGCAACAGGTAGCTGATCTGCTCGACACCGTGCCAAGGCTGTTAGGTAAGCTTATCAAGGAGTCAGTTTACTCGAGCTGACCGCTTGTTCCTCAGTCACGTCTCAACTGCTCACAACCTCCTTCGGCCACTGCTCTTTGTGCATTTGCCACCGAGTACTCACAGGTGCCCCAGCTATCTGCGTGTTTAGTTTATTTTGCTAACTACATTACATTGTCGTAGGCTTCCTTCTTCGTGGGGCTGGTCACGTTCCTGTACCCGATAAACCCGGTGATGACGCCGATTGCTGTGTGTCTGCTGAGTATCGTGATGCTCATATACACTGTGCTCACTCTCCTACCCTTTTCTTTGCCGACTGCCCTCAAGCTTGAACTCACACCCCCTACCAATTCGCTGCTTAGAGCCTGTTTCCGCGTGCAGGCTCATGCATCTCTGCCAGGTATTTGCTTCCCATTGATCTTCATTTCCGCTGTGCTGATACATTTTTACTCTAGCCTCCTAATTCATACCTTATTTGACCGTGTCGGACCGGGGGGATTAGTTTCGTTTTTAGTGATACGTAGTACACTTCATGTATCTTAGTAGACATCAAATATGATTTTTGTTCAAATTACTGTCACTGTTTATTGAGATTTGACCCCAAAAATGATTCGGAAATGGTGGGTAATCTGGTGGTAATTCGCCCGAATTTTTAGGGACTTGTGTAAAATTGGTAATGGAATAAATGGAGGTAATCCGAGGTAATTTGGTCAAATTTCGGTCAAGTTTCCAGTAATTTGGGGCAATTACCAAAGGAGGGTTTCCCTGATGATGTTCATGTTTAAAAAATCTGCTGCTCAGTTTGTACAAACACCGAGAAACCAAACATATAATATTCAAGAGTGGCCTATTTACTGTGTTTACAACGCAAAAGAGTCATTGAGCAACTACTATGGACAATTGAGAAAGATTACGAGGACTGCCATGTCATAAGTAATTTGAGGAGCAGCAAAGGGATGCTGGTAAAGTGGAGAGTTCTGGAAGCCTTACTGTGATTGAATGGAGGGAAGAGTAAAATTTGAACTTTTTGAAGGGTAGGGTGGCCGTTGGGTTGGAATGGCAAGCATTGGGGGGTGGAAAGTCCCAAATTGGTGTTGGGTGCCTGCACAGATCAACTTTTTGCACAGGGGTTTACCGGTCACAATGAGGTGCTCAATCTATTTGACAAGGACATGCTCCACAGAGGGGCTGAGGTACTAGTGGGCCTCTCAAACCACCCAAGGGGATTTGTGAATATTATTGAGGCGAGCATAGAGAGTAGAGTAAGACAGGCCCTTAATGCGGGCAGCCTGCTTGATGTTGGGTTTCTAGCCAGCTTCTGTTGGAGATGCTGCTCACACACCCTCTGGATCTTCTAATCTTTGACATCCTATGATGGACACGCTCGCATGTAACATGTCGAGGAGGATATCAACAACACATTGATGGTGTCAAAATAGATACCAATGCATTTAGCGAGTGGAGATTGAATCCCCTCCAGAACATCAGAACCCCATCATGGCAAGAAATTCTGATGAAGCAGAAGGCCTTCAATAGGATACAAAAGGCCCTTCAATTTTTCCCAGAAGTTAGGGATGAGGTGCAAGGCCAGAACATTCATGGGGATTAACTGACTTTGATGGTCCGGCAACCCTTTCTCAATATCTTTCACTCTCCAAATCCTTTAGTTATTTCATACACTTATACACAGGATATATAGAAAACAATCCTGGAAAACTCCGGGGGCAAAGAGGAAAGGAGGAAAGAGAAAAATGCGAAAATCAGACCCAATGTGCAGAATAGTACCTAAATTTTTATCTTCGTGCAAAACATCAAGAATGATACCATAGAACGGTCTTCAGATGTGCTAGACTGCATCAATCTGATGTGAAGAGCTCTGCTGGGAAAAGCGAAAAAAGAAGTGCAATGCAGGGATTGAACACAGGCGCAACCGAAATGGACAAAAGAGTCAGAAAACAGGTTATTAAACAACAATAACCACTGTGCCATACTACTGACAACAGGCAAGGAAGCCAATAGCTATACAGTAATTTCGATGTGAAACATTCCCACCACATGGCAGGCAGGTGAGAAATTACCTGCCACATGCCTGACACATGCCCAACACATGCCTGTCCGATGCCCAGCGGATGCCTGTCCGATGCCAGTATGACAAGTGCCATCATGTTTGCCCCCTGTGATTCTTTTAAGTTCCGCGGACAGTGCATCGGAACTTTCCCAGCCGGATTCGGAACACCTCAATCCTTCATCCAACCTCGCTGGATCCAGTCAGACTGCATTAAATTTCAAAACCAGACATACAGGTAACAGAAATGTTGATGAACGGAGGAAGGTCGAAACATGGGAAGTCAGCAATAGGGGAAGTCAGAGTGGACAATTCTGGACGATTCAGGGTCGATTCAGCGTTCGATTCAGAGGTGAGAATCGATGCAAAATCGACTTCGCCAGAATCGAAAGAGAATTGATGTTTCGTGTTGTTCCTCCTCCGGAGGAGGAACAACCACAGAATCGGCCAAGAATCGACTCGAGAATCGATCAAAACCCACATCTGCCAATGGTTTCTGAAGCGAGAATCACTCCCAGAATTGACGCCGAACCGAATCCCGAATCGGGTTGGTCAAAGTTCGATGCTGACTTAGTCTCTCTTGACAGACACTTTATCAAATCTTGCTCGTTCCTCGCATGATAAAGTCTGTTGGTTACCGCGCTGATTACCCGGTCAGCTACCTTATTATGTAAGCTTTCCTTTTCCGGTGTCCACGTGCACCACCCATTGACGCGACTTGGACGCGTTGTGCGGGCCAAACAAAGTATCCACCACCTCTGAGGGTACCAAGTCATCCCAGATGTTCACCAACAATACCTGGAAATTTCTCTGCCAAATAAAGAGACCCAGACTCCTTGTTTGGATATTCTGGTGGAATTTCAGTGTTTCTTGCCCAAAGATATTGATTTTCTGTAGCCAGATATGGTGCTCTCACCTATAATATCTAAGGTGGTTTTCCTATGTGTATATGACACTGATGGGCCTCCTTTGGTGAGAGCGGGGGGAAAACGCGTCCAAGTCACGTCCATAAGAGTTTGCACGTGAGTTCCGAAAACGGATGCTTACATAATAAGGTAGCTGGGTAATCAGCGCGGTAACTAACAGACTAATGCTGACTCGATTCTGCCTCAGAATCGAACTAGAATCGAATTGGGAATCGAGTAAGAATCGACGCACTCTGACTTCCCATGCCAAATAGCCGCAAATCCAGAGCAGCACGAGGCCGGGGCAGGTTTTTTTCATCTCTCTACCTCCATTGCACCTATAAATTCGTTGTGTGCTCGTGTTTATTCGGTAGCCAGCGCAGCTCAACCCCTCCCCCGACATGTCACGTGCCCGGCCGTTTTCCCGCCGCAATGCACGATGGTGGATGCATTCCCGTTAATATCACATGGATTGGAGTGAGGAACAGTAGAATAAGTGTTGAAAAGGTTGTAAAAGGTGGTGCTGGCGAGAAATGTGCGGAATTACAGGTACCTTGCTTGGTTTGGCCCACAGGGCTATACTACCTATTCACACTCGAGAGCAACCTTGCAATGGGACTATAGTGTAGTGGTTTCAGCGTGTGTATGTGGTGCTTCTACGATGCACGGTGATCGAGGGTTCAAACCTTCGTTCTGGCAGTATTTACTTTGCGGTGCGTATCAACCGACTTTGCCCATTCTGACAGCTCTGTGGCCCCTCAGGCTCCCTGCTTTCTTCTTTGTTGCATCTAAAAATCAAGTTCCGTTCGTTTTTTTTTCTGACTCCCTACTTCCATAGGATACTGCGATGGCCCAAAAAGCAATTATAATTGTTATTTAACATTTGGTGTTGTAAGTTGGTTGTAACTGCTTCAAAAAGTGACAGATTACATGGGCTATCTCACATGAGACACCACTTGAAATTATACGCACATAACTCAACTGTTGAATGAACTTGAGTTGAGTTCCCTTCAACTTGGTCGGGGCGAGGCATGTGACAACACGTGACATGTCGGGGGAGGGGTTGACCAAGGGGGGGTTATTCAGTACATCTGTAACTACTACTTCAAAGGGAGAACCCCCCTTGGTCAATCCCTCCCCCGGCATGTCACGTGTCCTCACATGCCTCGCCCCGACCAAGTCGAAGGGAACTCAACTCAAGTTCATTCAACAGTTGAGTTATGTGCGTATAATTTCAAGTAGTGTCTCATGTGAGATAGACCATGTAATCTGTCACTTTTTGAAGCAGTTACAACCAACTTACAACACCAAATGTTAAATAACAATTATAATTGCTTTTTGGGCCATCGCAGTATCCTATGGAAGTAGGGAGTCAGAAAAAAAAACGAACGGAACTTGATTTTTAGATGCAACAAAGAAGAAAGCAGGGAGCCTGAGGGGCCACAGAGCTGTCAGAATGGGCAAAGTCGGTTGATATGCACCGCAAAGTAAATACTGCCAGAACGAAGGTTTGAACCCTCGATCACCGCGCATCGTAGAAGCACCATATACACACGCCAAAACCAGTGCACTATAGTCCCACTGCAAGATGGCTCTCGAGCGTGAATAGGTAGTATAGCCCTGTGGGCCAAACCAAGCAAGGTACCTGTAATTCCGCACATTTCGCGCCAGCACCACCTTTTACAACCTTTTCAACACCTATTCTACTGTTCCTCACTCCAATCCATGTGATATTAATGGGAATGCATCCACCATCGTGCATTGCGGCGGGAAAACAGCCGGGCACGTGACATGTCAGGGGAGGGGTTGAGCTGCGCTGGCTAAAGGAAGGCGAGGGGAGAGTTGGACTCTAGACTCATAGGAAGGCCGGCCAATCAGATCATGCGACCTAGTCTCTTATAGCCAGACACTTCAACAATGATCGACCTCGTACCTCGGTTTGTTGAAGTCTGTTATTAAGTGTGGGGGTCCGATCGCAGTTCGAGCTTGTTACGTAATCTTTGCTTAGCTCGTTTGGGTCATTTTCTCTCTACGGCACATTTTTCTCTGCTTTCTTGGTGCGGAACTCAACCTTAGAGACTATTAGTGATGATCTGCCGCTTTGGATTTTTTAAAATGGTCGTTGAATCCGTGCAGGAGCTTGTCCTTCAATCCGATGGGACATCAATGTCCCCAAACCCATCAACTTGACTGGTCAACAGCTTCGCCCCATCGGACTCAAAAAATCTGAAAATATTTGGGTACACAGACAACATCTTTATTTCTCTGCTGAAGATAAATCTCGGGTTCAAGAACTACGGAAAGGTCCTCAAAACGTGATTACATAATAAAGCTGAACTCCGATCGGACCCCCGCACTTAAAAATGGACTACATGCAACCGGTAATCTGCTGGGTCAAAATAGCGCTTAGTTCGTGAACGGTGAAGGGGCAAAATCTCAAAAGCTGTCATCCATTCGCCATGGCTTCACCTCAGCAGGCTCAGCTCCATCTGCTAGCCCCAGGCCTCCGGGAGGAAGACCTCATCTCCCTCCGCCTTCACCTGCCCACAGTAGAGAGAACACTCGTCGTCCGACCCCTTGATGTGCCACCCCAAGTGAAGACGCCTCGCCACATGTGGATCATACCAAGCCGGGATTCGATGTATCTGCCCTCTGCCGGCTCCGATCTCATGATAAGGCAGGAATACAACAATATCCTTGCCGCAGTCCTGTCGTCCTTGTACTGCCAGTCGCGAGTCGCCCAACTGAAGTGGGACTTTCCCGACCTCGTCCCTGTGCCGTAGGTTCTCTAATTGTTCTGGGTCCTTGTTCCTGACATGTTTCCAAGGACTGATCAAATGAATGTGGACAATGGCTCGGACATCGAACCAGACCATATGCGCATCCCCAACAACCCGCCTGACGTATTTGAGGAGAATATATTCCCCAACCCCTTCGAACACCCCTGCCACGGCCGTTTCTATAGACACAGTAGTGCGCTCATCATAACCGGCCTTCCCGGTATAGGTCCGTTGTGTCGCTCTGTATCGTCGCCTTTTGTTGATCGAATGTATGACAGGCAAAGCACTTTTCCTATCCGTCATCTTTTACCTTCGCGCAGCCGCCGGGCTTCTGACAGCGTACATGTGATCCAATGATATCATGCTCGTGTATACAGGTGACCGGCTCTTCGTGCTTCAGAAGCCAGCTCTGGTCCAGCTGGCCGTCCCAACTGATGCGTGGATCCTCATCGACTCCAACGTGGGCTTTCTGTCCCCCCCTCAGGAGGTGGCGGAGTGCAACCGTTTCATTGTCCAAGCAGCCTCTCCTCGAGCTGGTCGCATGGCCTAGGCTGGCAAGCTTCGAGGTCCATATCAGTTTTGTTTGATGTGACCGTGGACATTAGAGGAGCTCTTTGTTGGGTGCATTTCGTTCACATAATGAATGCAGAGATGTGCTGACACAGTTTAGATCCTCCCTTCAACCCCAGGTCTGCTCAGGAGTCGAAATTCAGGCTTTCTTCGAGAAGTTCGGAGGTTCAGCCCGGCACATATACCAGGATTGCCAAAACCTCCTGGATTTCGACAACCAAGTCAACGAGTCGGCACTGCCCTTGGACAACAAAGTCATCCATAGGATTATGGCGCACACCTCCCCTACTGTTGCTGTCGATGACCTTGTCGGCCACATGCTCATCACAGCATTCCCATTGGACGACGAAGACCGGAGGAAATTTCGGCTCACGTCTCCGACGCCCTACCTGGAGGAGAAGCTCCTACGCCAACTCAATGACAATGTCCAGATAGCCCGTCAGGAGCTATATGTAATAAACATGGGAGTAGCGACCCCTGGGTGCAAAGCGACAGCTGGGGACCTGCTCGACAAGCACCATCATGGGTTCATTGCGCTTGGTGGAAAATGGTGCCTTCGCGAGTTCACAAAAGTAGGCTCGGCGAGCTCGACTACTAAAATCAATCTGTGGTGGGCCTCCGAGGACGACTCTGAGTGGATCCTGGAAGCAAATGGCAAGATGTCTGTTTTTCGTGAGGCCAAACCTGTGCGCCCTCCATGCAAGAAACGGGCCATCACCGAATTCACAGGATTGACGACAGTAAACTTTCCCTCGGCCAACGTCACCCACCTTCAGAAGGACCACTACTACCGGCCGTCGCAGACAAACTTTCTGACGTTCGACTCATTTTATATGGACAAAAAGGGACACGGGTTGACATTCCAAGCATCGGAAGGTGACAAGAAGCCGCACACTGTGAACGATGGGGGACGCGAATGGCTGGAGCAACGCGGCATCGCCAAGTTCACCTACATTCTTGTCAGCAGCCCGAAAATGGGAGCCCCCCCATCTATATCAGTCCCCCGTGACCACGAGGCCAAGTTTGACCATTTTTTCCATCTTGTGTTGGAATACCCCGAGCTGAAGAAATTGTTGTTGGCATAGTTTCTTCTCTTTTTTTGAATTGCGCCGTGTTACAACGAATATTCATCTGTTAGGTCTTCAGCGCCCGCCTCGGAGAGGCCTAATCCCATGTTATAAGGAGGAAGAAAGAAGAGGAAGAAACACCATTTCTAGAATTGGAGTGGCTGTCTAATGCCAATGGAATGAGGCTGCCCATGTCAATGTCAACAGACTCTTGAGTCTATCACTCTATGTCGATGGAAGCGATGGGTGGATACCAACGGGAAACAAACCCCCAGAACCGTAAATGGACTGGGACAATACGGTGGCCGAGCTGTTTGATCCCACATTGCCGCTCTCGGTTAATGCCAATTTCTGCCTTTTGAATTGTGCGAAGTCAGGTACGCGCTAAATTTCCAAGCCTCCAACTGCACCTCAAAAAAGAAACAGAAAAATCACGCACATGCCGGAAAATGTCCTTAGGTGTTACAGTCAAGTTACAGTAGTCCTAACCTCCGCGTGTTGGGTGCAGTTTATCTACTCATGTCGTTATGCCTTCCGTCAATTTACACTACTGCTGTTTGAACAGTTTGCTAACTCAGTAATTGCATCGGAACCCGACTGTACTTGAACAGGTCGTCCAGGCCTCATCCAACGCCTTCACGAAGCACGGCTCATGTGATCACAAGGCACTTTTGACCCTTACCAGTCCCGACGCCTAATGATGAATAGAACACGACTCACACCTGAACCGCCTTCGGATCCCCGATCCTCCCCTGTGCTACAACACAGGAACTTATGCCGGTCTCCTCTGGAAAAACAAATTGGTGGCGGAGTGTCTGCGCAGTCTGCCCCCGCAGAATTGCCAACGAGAATATTGGTCAAAGTTAATACCGTTTCGACGTGACTCCGTAGAAAAGCATTTTGTTCCTCGAGTTCACTGATAAGTCCATTTGTCATTCTAACCACAGACAAATTTCAAGAATCCAAACAACATTGGTTCAATCAATCGTGTCTTGACTGTGGCATAAAACTGAACCTCAACGTCGACCGCCAGTTGAAGCCACCTCGCGTGTTTATGATACTGATGTCGTTTCTGCCCTGTTCAACGGAATTGCCTACTTCATATTTCAGTCCCAATTTCCTTCACATATGTGCCACTCTCAAGCCCTTCCCAACACTTTCCGTTGAACTCGGGGGTTGGGCTAAAGTTGGATCGGCCGATCTCGGCCCGCTGATCCCCCGGCCGAAGCATAACAGACTCCCCCACTGTCAGTAATTGCTCACTTCCCTCGCAATTATCCGCTAAAGGCCAGAAATTGTCAGTAAACAAGAACAAATTCTGCCCGTATCCGAGAACATTGGAATTCAAGAAAACATGCTCAAACGTACTCATAACCTCATCCATCCCTTAGATTTTTTGGATTATGAATGAGGATGTGCTTACAAGTGTGCATGTCAAATATGGGATCCAGGCAATTAGAATTGAATGTGTTCCAGAGGTTTCACCTAGAAATCCTTGCCACCTCTATCACGTGCCTTGGCAATTAACGGATGTGTCGATTCCAACGGTCCAATGTGTCTTCCTTCCATAGGCCATGCCACAACAACCCAGACTGACTCTCCATCCCCGCTATCCAGTCAAAGCACTCATGGACATCATGTTACCTTGCTTGTCAAGGTCTCTCCACCCTCATAATTGGTCCACTTTTCAACTCACGTGATGATCCGATTTTACCCGCTGATGATTACATGTCTTTGATTACACACCTCCAAGTCACTGCAACGGACGGTGGCTCCGATGAAAGATGCACACTTTTAGTGGAGCAGGTATGTCGGCCAACTTTAAATTGTTATGGGGACTCATTGGAAAAATAGAGAAATCCCGCCACCGAGCCCGAATTTTCTTGGGTTTCTTGTATTTACTGTGTTTGGGGCACAAGGTACATGTCATAATGCATACTTGTAAAACCTTTCCTAGAGCAAGGTCCCTGCCGGTGCAGCTGGCACTTCCTAGTTTATCAGTCAATTTGACTACTCGAGGGTACAGAATCTTGGGGGAAAAATCTTCAGCATCGTTTGGAGGACTTTACACATAGATATCTGCCTCATACTTAGATTCTGTATTTGCCGTGAAATTCAGACTCTGTCTTGGAAGCGAGCACCCAGCGCGGCCACGGATCCTTTATATACGCGGCGCTGACGAGTCGGCTGATTGGCACCGTCCGGCAGTGGATATCACTGCTGGCCCGCCAGGGCCCACTGGATACCATCAGCTCCCACTGGCCAACAATCACTGTACCCATTTCCATTGGAATCTGCCGGCTCTCCTGAAACACAATCTCCATTGTTTTCCGATGTTTTTCACTGGGTCTGACCAGATCTTACCAGATATCAGTGGAGCACTAGCCGAAGGTATAACCAGTGGTTTGCATCGCATTCCGGTGTAATGTGATGAAGTTCAATGGCTCATATCATCTTGAGGAACCAGTGGTTTCCACTGGAAATCAGTGAATAACACTGACAAAAAAGAGACTGAAATAGATTCACTTGATGCAGTGTAACGCAAGAGTTAATTACCAGTTACCTCTGCCCAGAACTCGGTGCAGAGGCCCAATTGCTTCTTCTCTATCCGTTCATCCACCGGCTCCCCATAAATCATCATGAGAGCGTGGATGAAGAAGTCATAATTGACATCAGACATATGCCGCAATTATCATTCAAAACCGTTAAGCCATGAGTCTCACTGCTTGGCTGTCTCTGTGTTGAATGCAGAAGTCTGATGGATGGTCCCATTTGCATCTTCAACCAAGATTAGATCGGGCTGAGAACTGTTCACGGGGGCCGGATTACACCACAAGCGACAGAGGATGGCGGCACTTATAAGCCTGATAGGGCACAGGGGGCAAGGAGCAAGGCATGTAACTGTTACATGCCTCAACAGTTGCCATGCAGGTGTGAGGCATGCAACAGGGCAGTTTGCACGGCAGTCAAAGAGTACAAAGAGCTTGTCAATCAAGCTTCAAGTTGTCAATCAGATCACCTGCTCATTGAGTTCTCACGCTGATCGCATCGCGCAGCAAATAGACAGTTTCTTCACCACAAAGTG
This sequence comes from Mycena maculata, assembly GCA_029448575.1. Lineage (NCBI taxonomy): Eukaryota > Fungi > Basidiomycota > Agaricomycetes > Agaricales > Mycenaceae > Mycena > Mycena maculata. Next base: position 18,503 of record JARJLG010000087.1, on the reverse strand, counting down.
TTCACCTGTACTCACATAATTTGTAGTTGGATGGTATCCTTGCATTTCTACCTGAGAGGTATACCACACGATTGGAGCTCTTTGACTGCTGCCCCTTAGTTCTCAATCAAATTACCTGAGTGTTCGAATTGCGATCACCTGCTCATTCAGTTCTCATGCTGATCGCGTTGTGCAGCAAATATATGATTCCTTCACCACAAAGTGTTCCCACTTACTTGTGTAGTTTGCAGTCTTTGAATGACATTCTTCTATTTCTACTTGAGGGGTACACCACGCAATTGTACGTGCCGTCGATCAACTCTGAGGGCCACAAGGCAGGTCAATTTTGGATTTTGATGCAGTCTTTGAGGTTTCTCCGCATCTTTGTGTCCTTACATGTAAATCTGTGACCGAACAACAATTATTGAATCATCATTTGGGCGCATAATTGAAATGAGATCTGAGGATATTTCACAACATGAAAATCAAATTGCGCACCTTGAGTCCATCCAGTCTGGAATAGTCATCTTGATACATTTTCAAATCAGATGGACATATATGCCTGGCCTGACAGCGCGTGGGGATGAATATCTAGATGAACCGGGTGTGGGGGACCAAGGTGAAGGCCATTGGCAAGGGCAAACAATGGAGGGTTGAATGATCAGTCAAATCATGACTTTGACTTGAGGCCCTCAGAGTTAATCGAAAGGGCATGTAATTGGTATACCTCTCAGGTAGAAATGCAAGGATATCATTCAACTACAAATTACGTTAGTACAGGTGAACACTTCGTGATGGAGAAAACTGCCTATTTGCTGCACGACACAATCAGCGTGAGAACTCTATGAGCAGGTGATTGCAATGACAGGGTGATCTGATTGACAAGCTTGATTGACAAGCTCTTTGTACTCTTTGACTGCCGTGCAAACTGCCCTGTTGCATGTCTCGCACCTGCCTGGCAACTGCCTTTGAGGCATGTAACAGTTACATGCCTCGCTCCTTGCCCCCTGTGGGAGACTGCATGTACCGCCATAGGCGGTGAAGCTGGGTGTGTATTCTGCATAGTCTTCACATACTTTTATCCAGAATTTCGAGAACTTGTTGATGCGGTCAACATGGCAAGAAAGAAATAAGAAAAGACGATGCACAGGTTCGCTCAATAGTATGAAAGAAGGCATATTGTTCCTGGACCTGAAAATGAACATGAGGAATGCAATATATCATTGCGTATGGGGCCCCTGACTGATCCGCAAAAAAAAACTGCAGTTGGATAGTGTCCTATAGACCGCAGTCACCAGAAGGAATTGCAAAGAATGCCATTACCCAGCAGCATACATCGGAATCCATCGGAGTTCAGGGGCAGGCTGTAGAGCGGGGAAACACTGGTCTCCACAATTTTCCAGTGGCATACAGTGGAATCTGTCACAAGTCAGTGGCAGACTGGGGTGCCAATGCAACACTGGTTTCCACATTATTCCAGTGGCGTGTAGTGGAATCCAGTGGGCCGGCACAAGCCGCTGGTGATCGGTGATCCCGTTGGTACACAATGTCAAATGAGGTCAAACGATGTCCATCGACATCTGCCAACAACCGCTGGTCACTGGTGGCCAGTGTTGGCCAACAGTGAACTTTCCAGTGATGGGTGTATTACTCCCCGCTGTGATGTTCTTTACTTTTACTGAATGTGAGTCTGCGCTGAACTCAGAACATATCCCAAACACTGTTGATCACTCCAGTGGATATGTCCGTAATATCAATATTTCCTGGAATTTCAAGCCATCAACTGTTTCAATTCACAGGGTTATGTGGACTCTGCCGTCTGTGCTCAGCCTGGTCCTTCCGCATTGCCTGCGACTGAGGGGACATTGTGTTTCGTGTGATGGGATCTTGGCCTTGCAGTAGCGCCACCTGATACCCTGCCAGTGGTACTGGATGACACGGCCTGCTCAACGAAACACGTTAAAAATCCGACCTCAATTTAATGTGTTCTGCTGCCATTTGATACACAACCGTTTTATTCGCAGTGCTCATTGTCTTTCACAACGCCGTTGGCCATCTGCCGGAGGGTGTTTCTGCTACACAGTCCCCGTGCAGGCCCATTTCAACTCACCAGTGACACGGAAAGCCACTTTGTCAGCTCGCCAGTGGCTGCAGCAGGCGAATCCCAATTTTACTAGTTCAAATGGACTATTCGTGAAGTAGCTATAATCAGTGCCAGTGTAACCTCAGTACATCGACGTCCTGTGGATCAAATCCGAATTTGCTTTCCTCACGCTATGTAGTGAATTTCAGCATGGTCCCTTGGATCTTTGGCAAATATTTTGCTCTGGCTCTCGCCAAAGTGTGGTCTGGGACCGCATGGCTTCCAAACCAGGCGGATATGTGGAAGATTTATCATGGAGAGGTCGCGTCCTGAGGCGGGTACAGAAAGCAACGGAAAGCAGCTCACACTCCTCAGCTGGTGCAGCTATGACAGTGAGTCATTTGGACCAGCAAAGCGCCCACCAACACATATGTTATATTACATTTTTTTCAGGGTGGCTCAACAGCGCCGCGTACGAATTTTTGGTGCCTTTCCGCTTGTTCCTTACCTGAACCACGTCGATGCTCAAGACAAAAACTCCCTTTCTTCCATTTTTTCTCCCTTCCACTGCTGACAATCCCTACTTAGCTTCTATGAGATTCTTTGAGTTTTGTTTGAGACCTTTTACGCAAACTCGAATCCTGTGTGGGTCCCCTCGAATTAACCTGAGGCTTTCGTTGCGAGCAATCACAAGCCGTCTCCTGCTGATTTCCTCGAGTATTTTGCTGGTGGTTACTGATAATTTATCTGATATTATTTCTGGATGGCCATGCATCTTCCTTAGTCTTGTTGTTACTGATGGGGTCCGATTGGGTCAGGATCTTATCACATAAACATCGGAGTTTGAATTGCGATGTGAGTGCTCCTTCAAACCCAATGTGTATTTGCATAAACTGATTATGCTGAATTATTCCTACATCCATACCCGAACATCCTGTCTCTTCAGAATGTCAAAACTCAGGCCCGAATCGTGGTTTCAAGGGAGCACCGATAATCCTGTGATGGATCGGCCGATCTGAAGAAAATATTCCAAATGTTCCTCCAAAATTCTTGGCCGTCGTGCGGTGTCCAGAATAGATTTAGTCCCGATTCAGACTATTAGTTGACACATCTTTCCCAGCATCAAAGTTAGTCCGAATCGGGACTAACTGTTCAAATCCACTGCCGCACACATTGTTGCATGTCTCTCATTGATTCAATAAATATGAAAATATTATGGAGGGGGTATGACACTGTCTCCTGGGTTCTCCTTCCACACAAGAATTTCTCGTGTCATTTTGGACCCATAATTCCCCATTTTTGCCTGTATTGATGGCTCTGGGGCCACAAAGTATTCAACAACCTGATTCAGGCCCTAAGGCGTGATTATGATAAACTAATATGGACTCTAGATGTTTTCAGATCCAATGCTCCTTCTTTCCACTCTTTTTTGGGCCAAAAATCATTTGTGTATGTAATATAGCTCTGAGTCCTCCCAGATATCCCAGCCAGCAGTTTAAGCCTCTACAGCCCTCAATATGTGAGCCTTCTCCATTTTTCAGGCTCCCAGCCAGTTTTCAATCCCCCTGAAACTCAAATAGCCTTTCAAAACCATCCAATGATGATGCATTACATAGATCCTGGTGCACCCTGAGGATATTATTGGTCAAAATCTGTTGGCTTGTATCCTCAGAAGAATGCTATGAGACTCTTTCCACATCCCACCACCAATACATATCTTTGTTTTAACAAAATGCCCGAGTCTGTTTCACTTCACTTCATGAGCTGCATCTTATTCAAGAGGGCATAGATTTCAGATCATAAGATAGATAGTGGTTGCCTAGATGGCTACTTGTCAATAGGGTTGGGCACGGGTTCGGGTCAACCCGCCGGGTTTGCGGGTCGGGTCGCCCGGGTACGGGTCGTGGGTCGTTGGGCTCGCGGACCCGGAGGAACCCGCTACCCGATCCGCGGTTTGGCGGGTCGTTGCGGGTACGGATAATTCCCCTTTTTAGCACCATTTTGGGCTTAAGTTCGACAGTATCCAGGGTGGGAGATCACGTGGAAAGGCTGGATCTTCAATTCAACTCTTCCTGAACAGAAACCGGATGCTATGCGACTGGTTTCAAGGCCGGTGAGTGCTCACCTTGCATGTCAAGGACAAATTAATTATACTCACCACTCAATTCGCTTGCAGAGACGGCAGAATGATGCGTTGCGGGTCATGTGGAGGCCAAAACACATTCCCAGGTATGCCCGAGATGCCCAATGCGAAGACCCGTGGTGGACCTGCGCATTTGCGGGTCGGGTTTGGACCCGTACCCGCCGGGGTACGGGTTTTGCAGGGTCCGGGTCCAATTTCTACCCGGACCCGTACCCGTGCCCATCCCTACTACTTGATCCCTCTGATTTCTGGATGTACACCAAGGTTGACACTGGCTTTCTTTGTTGTTCTTTTCAGTAGTGACCTCAAGGATGCCTGAGGACAGTCAGATGTCCCCATTGAATTACTGAATTTTTGACCATATACCTGCCATGATACAACAGCACAAGATACAAGCCATCAATCATTCAGCACAAGTCAACCTGTGCAAAGAGGTGGCCGGTACTATAAATGAGTACAGGGCAGAGGGTAATATAATTGAGGCAGACATCGGTTTCCAGGCTCAAGGAAGACAGCAGCCTTTCAGTTTCTAATTAAATGTGCAAGACGGTTAGAATGATTCTAGGCAATTTATGTAATGGGCATAAGAAAAAGGAATCTTCCGTGCGGATTCGAACCACTGCCACAAGACTGATGTATTGATGGCCAAAAAAAAAGAATCCACAACATAACCATTGAGCTACAAAATAAATGCCAGCTCATCTGCTATCAGCACTCACAGCAATTATATTTGAATACAAAATTTACAATCAAAATTCAGGACACCGCACGAGGGCCAAACAATCCTGAAGCATACCACAACCAATTCATATGTTATAAATACCTGATGAGGTGTTTTTTTTGGGCAGAAGGACGAGTTTCATTGAAGGCGAGCGTTTTTACTTGGAAAAAGTTTATGTAATAAGATCCTGATCCAATCAGACCCCTGCAGTAACCAACAGACTTCAACAAACCGAGGTACGAGGTGACAGGAGGTGACCTATTGTTGAAGCGTCTACGAGAGACTACATCTTCCTGTACGCTGTGAGACATTGTGAGCGTCCGCCGAAGAAATTAGACTCATTACGGGATATTATATCGTGCTTGTCCATGTTTATGGCGGCTGGCCTTTTTCGGACACGGTTCTTGAGCTCATCACATCCCCTGGTCTCCGCCGCAAGTCTGTGCGGTTGGTCCTATGCATCAATGATGTCCAACTGAGGCGCCGAGTTCGGGTCCAAATCGACGATTAAAAGTCGCCATCAACGATTCCGAAAGAGTCGACAGCGGAGAACTTGAAGTTGCTCAGACACGGATATTCTTCCCGTTCCATTCGCAAGGATAGAGGACATCAATCGCAAATCATCCCATTCATTCACTAAACCGTAAAACGCTCTCATGCAACAAACATATCATTACCAACCGCCTTATTTAATGTTCTGTACTATTAATACACCTTTTTGCCGCAAGCACCAGTCGCTGCCTAAATGCGCCCGACCATGCAGGAAGCCACCATAGACGCCCTCAATAAGATCCCGGCACAATATCGTGGCTGTAGTCGCATTGGTCTCCGTACTTGCATCTGTCACGGAGGCATAATCAGTCTTTTGCCTCAATTTAGTAGATGTTTGGTTCTGTGCTCGCCTCCCTGCTGCAAAGAAATTGCAAAGTCTTCTTTTATTGTGTCTATACCCATCATCGCCGCCCGCACCGCCCCGACCCCGGCCGCGGCCACGTCCCCGCCCCCGGCCGGCGACCCAGCCATTACGCTCCCCGCTGCCGCCGCCGCCGCCGTCGTCCTGGAACGGCGCCGGCTGGCCGTAATCCGCACTGAACTGATTGAGCCCGGGCCAGTCGCCATACGGCTGCTGCTGCTGGGGCTGCTGCATCGGCATCTGCTGTGGCATCTGCTGAGGAATCTGTGGGATCTGTGGGATATGCTGAAGCTGCACGAGCAGTTGCTGCAGCTGCTCTGGCGGGAGCGACTGAACCATAGGATCTAGCGGAAGCGCGCTCGCGGGGGCGTGTGCATCCCCTCCCGCTGCCAGCTGGCCGACGAGGTCCGCGACAGACGACATCGGGGGCGGCTCCTGCTGCACTGGTATCGGTGGCCCGCTCCAGAACACGGCATCGACCTCCGGCCCTACGGTCATTTCGCGCACCTCCTTGTCAACTTCATCGTCGGGTATCGTTTGTGATGGTTCTGCCGGCGTGTCCGGAATGGACGCGGGCGTCATGTACATCGACACCAGCGCCGTCTGCTCCCGCTGCTCCTGCGTCGTCTTTTCTTGGCTATCCGCACCTCGCGGCCCCTGATCGGGTATATCCTCCGGTATCTCAATCGCTGCAACGTGTTCAGCGGGCTCGTTCCACACACATTTAATTGAAGCATTCCACTCACGCAGCGGCTCCGACCAATCCACCGTCTCCTCGAACAGGTGCATATGCAGCGCGGCGCCCTCGCTCCGATCGAGATCACGGAGGCTGTGCGAACTATATACTCCACCCTGTACCAAAAAAGGAAGAAAAATCGTTATCAACAAAGTACGGTACGAGAAGGCAGCGGTGCTGACATCAGAGTTCTCGTCGCCGTATATCGCGCGCTCAATCAGCCGCACCGACTCGAGCTTGTCGTCGGGCGCCCAGGTCACCGTCTTCCGCGGCTTCCCAGACGCAGTATATCCCGACCCACCTGCCGCGCTCGTGCTTGGACCCGGGCCCGCATCGCCCGCGCCCACGCCGCTCCCATGCGGCGACGGCGTCGACACGACCGCGAGCGGCGAGCCCTTGCGGGTCTTCATCGACTTTAGCGCCTCCTGGAACGGGTCGATCGCGCTCGGCTGCGCGACCGCCGCCGGTGGCGCGGGCGGCGCCTTCTTGAAACTCGGGAGTTTCGGTTTGGGCTTGGGCGCGGAGAAGAAGGACGAGTCGGACTTGGCGTCCTTGACGGCGGGTGCGGCGAGCTTGCTCGCGACGGGTTCCTTCTTAACATTAACACCCGGCCGTGCGCTCCCTGTGGCGGCCTTCTTCAGCGGCGGGAGCGCGCGCGCCGGCGGGTCCGCAAGCTTCCTCTTCTTCGATTTCGGGTCTGAAAAGAAAGCCAAAAAAAAAAACATGTTAATAATGTCTTCGGTGAAGGCTCGCGTGACGTACCGTCCGCTGCAGCCTCTGGCTGTTTCTCGATGACCATCGCACGCCACCGGCGCTCGACGTTGGATGCCATATCCTTGATCGCTGTGCGATTTCGATTTCGATATCCATTTTTTTTTCGCGATTCGATTTCGTAGGGTTTATGGGCAGGCGTGGGAGAGAACATAAAAGGAGGGATCGTTAGATACATGCATTTTCTCGATTTTAATACGGTTCTCAAGGTCACGTAGAATAATAGTGTCTCTAACAGTGACGCCGGCGGCTGCAAACCACGGGTGCACAACATTGGAGGGACGGCGCTCAAACGGCGCATCGAGACGGACACAAGAGAAAAACGGGAAAAGGGGCACTCACCAGGCGAAGGCGGGTCCTTGACAAGCTTGACAACAATCTTGCCGAGTTTGGACGTCTTGAGCGAGTCGACCGTCATCGGCAACCGGTCGATGATCTGCGTTTGCACTTCAATTAGCCGACAACAAAAGGGCGAGAACACCACACGCACATGCAGCAGCGGCATGATCGTCTCGCTCAGCGCAGTCGCGTCCGCGTCGTTAGACTCGCGGCTGGCCGTAAACGCAGCCTTGAGCCACTCGCGCGTAATGTCGACGGCGGTGAGGTTCTCCGCCCACGCGCGAAAGTAGTGGTTCCCCGCGCCATCGCGGATCTTGGTGAGGATCTCGAGCCGCGTCGCCGCGTCCACGTCCGCCGCGCCAAAGTCGTACACGCGCGACGCGAGCGTCTGCACGGCTCCCGCCCCGGTAAACGCGGACGCCTGCAACAGCGGCCGGATTTGCGTAAGCAGGGCCGCCTTGCGCTCCTGAAGGGTGGGCCCGGGCGGGGGCGGTGGTGGCTGTTGCTGCTGTTGCGGCTGTGGTTGTTGCTGAGGCTTGGAGCTGGAGGCCTGCTGCGATTGGTAGTAGGCACTCATAAGTGAGTTCATCGTGGCGGGGGCGTGAAGGGCGTGCGGGGAGAGCGTTCCCTGTTGTTGCTGCTGCTGCGGCTGTTGCTGATGGGGAAAATAGGCCATGTTGAAGGAAGGGAGATATGAGTACTGGGCGGCTGCTAGCTGTCGTTGTTGTTGCTGGCTGGCGGCCTGGGACGAGTAATTAGAGGGTTGGGAGTAGGGGTGATGGGAGCCATTGGATGTAGAGCCATTCATAGTGGTCAAAGCGGGGCTGTAAAATTGTCAGCAAATAATAATTTGGAGGTGAAGGATAGAATGCGACACATGAACGGAAAACACAAATTTATGTGCGGGGAACAAGTAGGTGGAAAAATAGAGACGATGGCTCCCAAAAAGTGAATGCGTGTGGAAGCAGAATGTGTACGAAAAAGGTGATCATGAATATGCTCGTGTGAAGGGAATGCATGCCCACACAAATATTCTTCGGAAGGGAGGTTGGAAAATGGACGCGTGAAGGGGGATATATACGCGTAAAAAGAGAATGTGCGTGTGCGGGAGGGGGATATGTGGGGGCGCACGCGCGCCCGATCGTGCATGAAGGGGACAAGTAAAGTGTGTGCGGGGAAACGACAAGGGCGAAGAGTGAATGTGTGCGTTCGCGAATGCATGCGCGCAGGTACACCGCAAGGCAGATATACACTGCATGTCCAGTCGCCGCTCGTCATCCGGCCCGATATCCGGACAACACCGTCGGCGTCCCGGACACGTTTCAAATGGCGACAAGACGAAAAAAACGACTCACTCTATTACCATGGGGGGACTCTGTTGCTGCTGCTGCTGAGAGGAGGCGGTGTTTGCGCTAGTTGCGCCATTGAGGGTGGAGTAGTTGGACAGCGGAATCGGATCCGGGGATTGGGACGGCGGTGCTGTTGGCCATCCCGCTGTGTAGTACGGGTTTGCAGCGTAGAAGCCGGGGTGGGAGGAAAAGGGGTAGAAGGATGCGGATTGGGCGGGTGAGGGTGACGGGGCAGACGTGGACGACGAGGAAGGGGCTTTTGGAGGCTCTGAGCGGTGATTTCTGTCGATATGGCTGCTGGACACACCTGGGAGGTCGGCGAGAGTGGTAAAGTCAGATAGATCGAGTGTCGTCTGCTGATGGGGGGGTTGCGGCGATACAGGATTTTGTGCTGGCTGCTGCTGCTGCTGCTTTGGCCACTCCTGGTTTGGAGGGGGAGAATGGTGCACGGGATGGTGGGGAGATTCTGGCTGGTGGGGCTGGAGCCAGGTGTAGATACTCGATTCCATTTCTCGTCTGTCTGCTCTCTTTTTTTCTCATACACAGGCACGGTGTACAGCACGCTGGGCGCCGAAGACTCGTAGACACTGGTCACCAGAGCCACAACACCGTACTTGCAATCGCCGTTTTTGCAAAGGACGTTTCTTTCCCGTGTTTGCTGTTTGTCCCTTGTTTGTGAAAGATCAACTTCCCACGGTCAGTATTGTTGTGATGAATTGAAAAAGTCACAAGTGTTTCACACATTCTCTTGCCCCCAACAGAATGGCACAGACAGAGCAGCAGCGTCTCGAGGTCAGTCCAAGCCCCCATTTTATTTCACCATATCCTGACTAGCAGAAGCTGGTCGCAGGCCTCACCGCCGCCGCAGACGCGTTTCGCACGGCTGCAGAAGTTATCCGCCACTGTGCAAAGGTCACCGAGGACCTCACCGCCGCGCTGAACCACCCGGGGGCGTCCAACGGCAAGCGTAAGTCCATCGGGGGAGACGACGACGACGAGCCCACGGTGAACGGCAAGCGCAAGCGCGTCACCAAGAAAAAAGACCCCAACGCGCCGAAACGGCCCGCCTCGTCGTACCTCCTCTTCCAAAACGAGATCCGCAAGGAGATCAAGGAGAAATACCCCAACCTGAACAACACCGAGCTGCTCAATGTCATCAAGACGCAGTGGAAGGAGATGCCAGAGGCCAAGCGGGCGGTTAGTGTGCATTAACCGCGTCAGGGCGCGTCTGACGCGTGCCACCCAGGTATACAACGACAAGATGAGCAAAGAGAAGGAACGCTACAACGCGGAGAAGGAAAAATACGACAAGCGTTCGCCGGAGGAGGTCGCACGTGCCGACGCAGAGGTCGCTGCCGCCCTTGCCGTATGTGCCTCTATTTCTTTCCCGCTACGTACTGAATCCCTCGCCCAGCTCAAGAAAGCGACCCCGCGCGTGCGCAAGCCCAAGGCCGAGAAAGCCGCCGTGCCCATCTCCGCCACGGTCGTGGCCGATGAAGACGACGACGATGAGGACGAGGACGAGCACACCGCCGCCCCGCGCACCTCTGACGATGAGGAGGACGACGACGACGAGCCCTCTCCTGTCTCTGCCCCCGTCGTCTCCCGCGGCGCGCGCCCGTCCCCGTCTGAAGAATCCTCGGAAGAGGAAGACGACGACGACTCGGACTCGGACGAGGAGCCCGCATCCAAAAAGGCCAAGCTCGCGCCCAAGGCCGCCCCTCCCCCCGCCCCCGTCGTGAAGGAGAAGAAAAAAAAGTCGAAGGCATAAACGGTGTCCCTCCGCTGAGTTATTGCTGTACCCGCGCCGAATTCGCTTATTGGTATACACATACGAAATTGCTGCTAGTGTACGTTACGCAACCCCTACTGACTATTACCGCTACCGCCGTGCCCTGTTGTCAATCCATACCATCTTGAGGTTCCGTGTGGCTATATAATTTCTTTTTGGCTTGATTTGACGCGACTTCAAGGCACATCATCGGGATATATGGAATTGATGGCAACAAACGCGTCGGATTGGACTCGGAATAATCAAGGGCGAGACGTGTCGTGTCGTGTGCTCTCCAGTAGCCCGCATATCGCGCACTATCGCGCATTAAAGGGTGTTGCTGTAACATCAGGTACGCGCATCCACAGTCTTATCCGCAGGGGCAACAAGATCCAACAATATTCTCACAGATCTACGAGTCAAGCTCCTTAGCACATATATGAAATGATATGAACGCACAAGGATCCTGCATTTATATTATCACGTCCAGGTGATATGTTAGTGCCGATAATATTGAGATATTGATGCCGGGTCCCTGACCTGCGATATCATGCGCAGATCGATTCAGAGCTTGCGAGAAGCTGCAAGATGGCGGCGCTCGTGTTTTCTAGATTTGACGCGCCTCGGCGCGAGGCGAGATCGGGATTGATTGATGGCAACAACGTCGGTGGGGTTTCATAATGTTAATCAATTTACGAATGATTTTTCTACGGAATCATGACGAAACGGTGTTGACCATCAGCATTCTCGCCGTGAGCCACTCCTGCTCCCGCAGACTGCGCCGGCAAGATCCCCCTCTCCTCCGCCACCAATTTCTTCTTCCAAAGTAGACCCGCGTAATTTCCTTGGTTATAATGGCGGGAGGGATCGGGCTGATCACGGCCGCCCATATGCCAATGCCCGGAATGTATACCAGAGTTGGAAGGATCGAAAGTGCCCTCCGCCCGCATGAGCCGCGCAGATGTGTTCGCGAGCGGTTCTTCGATCGTCACTGGGTGCACAGCGGGGAACACCACGTCGCCTTGCGCCGGCAGAATAACCGGCGACGGGAGCCCAGGCTTGAGGTAGTGTTCCGCCGGGCGCGCGGATATGTCGCCCAAGACTACGAGCGGCACGGTAGCCTTGAGGCGGAGAGTGCGCCTCCACTGCGAGGTGTGGATCGGCTGTCCCACGCGGGTGTACGAGTCCCACAGACCCTCTTCTGTCTTGGCAGAGTCCGTCGACTTCTCGAGTTCATCGTCTAGGGCTGCGTACTTGTCGATCCCATCGATACATACAGCGACGTCCGACGAGTACAAAACGGAGAGTTCCAGTCCCAATACGGTCTCTTCAGAGCTATAATATGAGGAAAAGTCGGGCGGAGTCGTTTCGGGGACTTTGAGCTCAAAGTCAAAGTATGGCCTGGCTGGTGTGACAGGACCACGACAACTAGGATAGTGAAAGCTCGATGTCCAGACCGAATTGTCGTCTTCCTTTCTGAAAGCGTAGTGGGAATCGTCAATAGATATGACCCCGTGAGTCCTCGACTCGCTTTGGCACGAGAAATTATCGTCGCCGCCTGTCGTGGCTTGCTCGGTGGCCCAGTGCTGGATACGGGTCATGGTGAAACTGACCGAGATCTCGGACATGGTCGTGGACCCGTTCGTAGCATGCACGGTCACTTTGCCTTTCAATGGCTGCCCTGCGTCAAGGAACCAGTGCGTCAGACATTTCTCCCGCTCCAAAGCTGTACACTTTCTTACCCCGCTGCACAACGTTTCCTTCATCCAGTGTCACCTCTGCGACAAATACGGAACGAAGTTCCTCGGGAAGACACCTTTCCATGGTCGCCGAGCGCTCTCCACTTTGTGGTAGATTATCGTGATTTCGACAGCCATCTTCTACTGTAAATGTTGTGTTCCAGCTGAAAGGTCTCCTTTCCTGAAGGGGCGCCGATGTTGGCACAAAATTGGTGTGTCCGGCAGGTAAATCGACCATCCGGCCGTCGGTGAAGTTCACAACCTGAAGTCGATGATTAAGCCACTCGGAGACCGGAAAGCGGAGCAGCTCACCGCAATGTAATGGTATCCCAATTGACTGTATGCATGCCTCCTGATGAGGTCCAGGGTAAGGCCATGACCACTCATGGCCGTATTGCCACTGATGGCGCGAAGTCCTACTTCAACAGAAGGTGGATAATTGACGGCCGGGGCGGCGACGATAAAAGGTGTGACCATGGCCCGGGAAAAATCTGTTAAATGTCGGTATTAGAACACGATTTCGGGGGTGAAACCGTATCTACCTGGATTGTTTTCGAATAGAATGGTCTCTGTGGACCACGCTCTGCGTTCTTCCGCCTTGACGGCCCAGATATTAGAGTCACCCATCGCCTTATCGTATTCACTGTAGTCGTAGACTACATCATTCGGTTTACTGCCCCAATAACCGAAATCTGCCGGTCTGGTTTGATTCTCGGCTTTCCGGATTTCGGGGAGAACAGCACCGCGACGTAAATACTTTACTTCGCTGAATTCGTCGAGTTGGAGGCGGAGGGACACAGAATCAATGCGATGGGAGCAATTCTCTTGATTCACTTTAATACGCAGTTCGCCTGTCCCAAGTCAGATTACAGTGGCTCTGCATTGAAGCTCGTGTCGACGCACCGTGAGAGATATGGGCTGGACGCAGATCTTCAGCTCGGACCCACGCCTGAACTCGGTCGTCACAGTCTTTCGAGTCTGGGTTGCGCGCAAGCGAAGCAGCAGCAGCGGCTAACAATCCAGTTACTACGAGAAGCATGGTACAGTGGGTCATTATTTAATAGATTAGGCCGTCCCTTTATAATAATGGGAAAAGATCCATATCAATGAACAACCGAGAACGCAGCTGGCCGCGGGACTACATACATCTCAACTTGGCGGCAACAACCAACAAAAGCACTGCTATAGACTGTAGCACTGTCATCTCGGCAATTGGTGTGCATCTCAATAGATCTGGGTCCGCAAATACTGCGTCGATACGAGCGTCTCGCGGGAGAGCATCAATTCCAATGGGATTCAGCCTGATTCAGCTCGCCTGGTGCTCCGGCTTTCCATAGTGGACCTATTGCTGTAGATTAAGATGAGCGACCAGCTGCGTTTTGGCCATGTGCTGTCGGCGTACGCTGTATGTATCGACTACGTGTCTCGGTGCACCCACCGCGGACCGGCCACACCAAGGACGAGTCGAACAGAAAGTTGCCAGAGGGAAGTACTAGTGGAAGCACGCGGAGAGGACATTCAAGCTACTAAGGAGTGTGATGATATATTGGCAGCGATAAAATCTCATCAGTGAGCCTGGACGACTGTCATCAGAAGATCCCTTCGGGTTACTCCGGCAGCAGATTTTGCAAAAGGCCGGGAGTACTGGGATCAAAGTGATGGCGGACATGATGGCGGACATGATGGCGGACAGATGGCTTCAGGCGTTTGACTGTAGCCTGACACCCGCACCCTTTTCAGTCCAGGCTTTCCCCTGAGGATGCTTACCTACTATGCTGACACCCTGAAATAAAAGGCTTTCTTCTTTTAACTGGTACTTGTACTTCATCTCAATACAATATCCCTGGCTGGACGTACTTCCTTCCAACTCTAAGCCTGCATAGAAATCTCTCTCTAGCTATAGCACCATACGGCTATGCGTGGAGTTAGTTCCTTCCGGGCATCTACGTCTAAGAATCTACGTCCATGACTCTCCCCAGGTAAAAGTCTCCTTGGCCTGACCCACAGAGCTATCCATTGTCTGCTTGGTAACTGACCACCATGATCCCCAATCTGCCAGCTGCACAGATTCTTGAGAGATTGCTTGCTCATGAGTCACTATACCACAACCTACGTTATAGCGATATTCAACGCTTCTTCGAACTCACGTACCGACTCTGGCCAGAGATTTTGGGCACGGACACGTCTAGGCCACTGTCACTACCTGCTCCAGTGTGCGATTTGCTAGCCTCTGTCCTTCAACTGGATACAAGTCTCATCCAGTTAACTTGGCACGCTTTTGGAGATATTGCTGAGGCCGCTTACAATGGCCCACCTCAGCCATCTGTGGACAATATTTTCCGCATTCATGGAAGGACCCAAAAGCTTGGTCTGTCTTTCTGAACCGAAATTTTGAAGAAATCTGAATATCAATACAGGTGCTGAACCTCTGTGCCCCCCAATCACATCTTGCTTGAAATGTCAGCATGGTCTGGGCAAAGAGAGCATTGTGGAAGGCCGCCTGTACACCCTTCACCGTGGTATCTTACCAATCTTCTCAAAATCCTTGTACTGCCGACGTAAGTTTATCTCTCAAAACTCTTCAAAAATGTATAACCTACCAGCCTACCAACAGCTCGATGAAATCGATGAAGAGCTGCTGACAGCGCTCAACCACGTCCCCTGGAATTAATCCTACTATTTCGCCACCCAAGGTGAAGTCCAGCCAGTCACTCTGGAACTGGACCTGCCAAAAAGTTCAATAAGAAGACGCCAGGCAAGGAGTCGCAGCCTACCCAGCGAGGTTCGGATAGCACATCAGCCAATTTTTGCCGCAATTCTTGACCATTGCGCCGAGTTCGAGTAGTTGCTGCGTGTTCCTCAAAGACTTTAGCAAAATCAGGGTCTTGGAATATGGCTGCGTCTTCAGAATATGGCCGCAGTTGAGGTGTCCAGACCCGTTCAAGAGGCGGTGGCATGTGGACAAAAGGTAATGATTTACTCCCTTTTTCAGAATCCCGAGCAAACGACAACAACAAAAGTAATGTATTTGAACAAATATATTCCGCCAGGGCTACAAGGACAATATGTCTCAATACACAAACAAATTCTACAAAGACTATCCAAGATACATAAATTCTGTCAGGTCCCTTAGGAACCAACGAGCGCGCAAGCAAAACGGCCCACGCAAACCCGGCGCACGGGGATGGGCGGGTGGGGATGGGCGCGCGGGGGATGCACCGCGGGGATGGGTGTGCGGGGAGGGAAGGGGCATGCAGGCAGCGCGCGGTTGTCCAGTGGTGGGCCCGAACGTCAGGAAAGGAAGACCAGGGCGGTCGGGTCTTGCCCTTTGTCCTCGTACACGCCAGAGATCTTGCACGTGCAAGATCTCTGCCATGTGGCTTAGGCTATGCCGCAAATGTGCGGCTCCTGGTGAAGGAGACGTCAGCGGGCAGGGAAATAAAAAGAAGAAAAAAATCTCACCTCAACATCTAAGGAGATGGGCACGCGGGGATGGATGCTGGATGCGTGGGGTTGGCCGCGCGGGGTTTGGCGTACGGGGTTGGCCCCGCGGGGTTTGGCGCGCGAGGTTGGCCACAGGGGGTTTGGCGTGCGGGGTTGGCCCTGCGGGCTTTGGCGCGTGAGGTTGGCCGCAGGGCATTGGACGCGCGGGGATGGCCGCACGGGCTTTGGCACGCGGGGTTGGCCGCGCGGGGTTGGCCGTGCGGGGTTGGCCGCGGAGTTGGGCGTGCGGGCGGGGATGGGCGTGTGGGCACCATGCAGTCGTGCGATGGAGGGTGTAGGTGTCAGCAAAGGAAGATGCTGGAGATCTTGCACATGCAAGATCTCGGGCGTGTGGCTATGCTGCGAACGTGCCGCTCCTGGTGAAGGAGCTCAGCGGGCACGGAAATAAAAAGACAAGAAAAAATCTTACCTCAACATCTAATCGGGCGGCGAGCAGTGGGGATGCCGCGCTCGGCGCAGGGCTCGGGCACGCGGCAATGGCACCGCGGGGGTACCGCGCGGGCATTTACGCGTGGGGATGCCCGCGCGGGACTGGCATGCAGGGTTTGCACCGCAGGGACTTGCGTACGGGGACACCCGCGTGGGGACTGGCGCGCGGGGGTGGCACGGTGGGGATACCCACGCGGGCATTTGCCCGCGGGGTTGGGCGTGCGGGGACTTGCGTACAGGGAGGCCCACGCGGGGACTGGCACGCGGGGATGCCCGCGCGGGAACTTGCGTACGGGGAGGCCCGCGCGGAGGTGGCACCGCGAAGATGCCCGCGGTGTTGGGCGCGCGGGGACTTGCGTACGGGGACGCCCGAGCAGGCATTTGCGCGTGGGATTGGGCACGTGGGGACTTGCATACGGGGACGCCCGAGCGGGCATTTGCGCGTGGGGATTCCCGCGCGGGGGTAGCACCGTGAGGATGCCCGTGCGGGGACTTGTGCACGGGGACTGGCACGCGGGGGTGGCCATGTGCGGATGGGCATATGGGGATGCGACAGGCGGGAGGGCTTTGCCGCCTGCCAGCAATGAACTCCCGCTGAAGGAGAAGTCAGCGGGGCCAAAAAAAAAAAAAAAAACTGGCCTCAAAAGACGCCGGAAAAACGAAGCCGCCAACCGCCAACAATTCCCAACCTGAGGGAGAAGTCAGCACAAAAGCTGAAAAAAAAACACTCACCCAAAAGAAAAGGCACCGGGCCCAGCGTGGCAGTGGTGAACGGCGCGAGGATGAGCCCGCGCGGGGTTGGGCGCGGGGACTCTGTAGATACGGCGTAGTGCTGCTGAGTAGCCGTGGCTCTGCGTTGGGCTGGCGCAGCGGGATCACGGGCTCGTTTTGGATGGCTGACGGGACCGACGAGAAAAAAAATAATCAATGTTAAAACAAGCCCGCCGCAAAAAGAGGACATACGGGTTTGCACGCGGACGGCAGGGGTTTCGGCGTGCCCTCTGAGACAGAAGGGTGTCAAAAAAAAGGAAAAAAAAGAGGTAATAAAAAGTAAAAAAGCCTCGTACCTGTGGGGCCCCAAACCGCATTACACCCCCCCAACCCTTCAACTGCAACTCCCATACATCCGTGTTGCAGGTGGCGGTCTGTGTCGGGGGACTTCGAAGGGTGACGGGGACGACAAGATGGAGGCAAGAAGAGAGCGGCGATGATGTGGCATCACTTTGATGGCGGTGCCACATCCGGCCCGACAACGCGCCCATGCCCGGCGTTCGAGGCTACGAGTGCAGGGCGAAGGTAGGCCGGCCGGAGGAGAGTCTGGGGGATAAAAAATTATGAAACAGCATTTAAAGAGGAAAAAACTAGGCAAACCTGGGGAGGGGTGATGGGCTGAAAGCGCGGAGCATGGGGGAGAGATAGAAAATAAAATAACTGGGGGTCTGCTGGATCACCACAACATCTGGACCATACGGACTGACAAGAAGTGTACGGCGGGCAAAAACTGCATGCGAACCGCGCGACCCAGCAGAGAAAGGAAGAAAGAAATATGGACCTGCTAGCTTGCGACGTCTGGACCACAAGGTCTGACTGAAGCATCCAGCGGGCAACAACTGCATGCGAACCGTTGAGCTAGCAGAAGTCGAGGCGGTGGAGGTTAGACGCCAACCTCGCTAAAGAGGGAGCAAACAAGGCCCGTGAGTTTTATACAGACGCGTCGCGTTGATGTGTCACGTGATCGCTTCGCGGCCCGGTGCTATTTGTTTGATCGCGGGGAGGACGTCAAACACTACCAGTTCCTCCTCTTGTTCTGCAACAAAAGTAGGACAGGATAAAGAGGTCGAGGGTTAGGCCCTGGACATTGGCCCCAGGGGGTACACGTGAAGTGGTTCAGCCACAGTCAAAGACGTGCAGGTCTTCCCATAGAGGGATTGGCCCGAAGCTATGTACTTCCAGACATAGAAGGTAGGGCAAGTACATGTGGAGAATGATCCGAGGCTCTTGGCCCGCGCTAATTAGTCCACAAGCC